>LFNC01000036.1:0-44803 GCA_001235845.1 Perkinsela sp. CCAP 1560/4 | reverse complement strand
GGGGGGCGCGCCAGCTTCAGTTTGGAAACCAGACTGAGATGGGGAGTTTGGCTGGGGCGGCATATCTGCTAAACAACAACGCAGGTGTCCTAAGGCGAGCTCAGTGAGGACAGAAACCTCACGTAGAGCACAAGGGCAAAAGCTCGCTTGATCTTCGACTTTCAGTACTAGTCGAGAAAGTGAAAGCTTGGCCAGCGATCCTTTGAGCACGTACATTCAGGTATAATGCCAGAGGTGTCATAAAAATTACCACAGGGATAACTGGCTTGTGGCAGCCAAGCGTTCCTAGCGACGTTGCCGTTTGATCCTTCGATGTCGGCTCTTCCTAGCCTTGCGCCGCAGCAGACGCAAAGGGTCGGATTGTTCACCCGGATGAGGGAACGTGAGCTGGGTTTAGACCGTCGTGAGACAGGTTGGTTTTACCCTACTTAATCGTACATATCAACTCGGCGCTCCGAGGGTAATGCGAAGTAGTACGAGAGGAACTTTCGTTTCGCCTCACTAGCAACCGCGGTCCTCCGAAGCGAGGCGCCGCAACGCCACCAGGCGATGATTCACAGCTGAACGCCTCTTAAGCTGGAAATCAACCCCGACGAGCGCCTTGGCCGCACGGCCAACCGGTGCCGAAGTGTATGCCCGCGACGGTATGGTCCTCGGACCGCCATCGGGCAGCTCTATCGAGCCATCGTAACGTACGAGTAGGTACCACGGAACACCTGGAACATACGATTCCAGATGCACAGCCAGGTATACGTGCTGGAGGAATCTAGGTTCCGACTCACTGAGCCTGTGTGATGTGCCAATAGGTGCGAACGAAACAAAGCCGGCAGCGGGCAATGCGGAAAGGGAAGGCATGGTCTGCGCACTGCGGTCGCGAGTTCTCGCCGCGTGTTCAGGGGGCAGCGTAAATGACGAAAGCCAAAGTGCAGGGGTCGAAGGCGGGGCCGCGCGCCGAAGGCTGTTCAGTAGACCAGTGCGCCATGGCGCTGCTTTCGGCAACATGTGTATATGCAGCTACGGCTGTCCATCCGAAATAAGTAACTTGCGGTACGCAAGGCCGGCCGGCCATCGGTTAATTTCTGCTAAAATAGTTCAGTTTCTGTACTTAATTGGTATGAGAAGCTTGATCTTTTATGTCTTCTGCGCGGGTGGGCTGCCGGGTGGTGGTGGGGGTCAGCAGCCTCTTATTTTGAAGTTCCACCTCGGGTTGTCGCGGCTGCCACATAAACCAAAGTCGCAAAAGGAATATTCGTTGTGTTATGAGAGTGCACTTGATTCTATTGGCACGTGGCTTTCGACGTGAGTGCACATCCTCCGGGGTTTTCAGCGCAATTTATCTCGGCTAATTGCATGCCACGTTTTATCTTCCACGGCATTGGTAGACGTTGCTCTCGTCTCGGCACCAGGCTCCCCTAGCAATATTCCGCGGTCTCCTGAAGAACCTCCCCACAGTGGGGTACTGGTCCAGATCAACCACGAAGAGGCCTTCCATCGGGCCCTGCCCATTTCAAGATTTTGTACACTATATGGGACAAGCTTTAGCGCAAGTGGTCCAAACAGGCACCTGCACTTCCTTGTCAGAGTTACATTGCACGTCATCCTATTCGCATACTTCAGCCCGACTATCCCCACTGCCACATATTTTGTCAAAATTATCCAATCCAAATATGAAAAGCTCCTTCAAAGCTTGCTGACCAACTTAATGTTTGGTTTTTGTTTTCAAGTGCAATTTGGTTGAACAAAATTTGATTCATTGTTCAATTTGCACGTGCCTTTCGACACGTATGCAAGGCCCCCTTAAGTTCGTGAACATCGGAAATCGCATACCTTATCTTCTCTGAAAACGCGAACTCGTTCCTGTTTTTGTGCACACGCAGTGCGCCATAATATTCACGAAGGCTTCAGCGAAAGAATTCATCCAGCTCGACAGCTTTCAGCAGTGCGCAGAAAGTACCCCTGATGCGACTTGACGGCAAATGCAGAAATTCATGCAGACAGAAAAGGTTGATGCAGAACAGCACACGCTGCGTAGGGCTCGAACGCGGTACTTCTATGAATCCCGCATAGGTTACGAAGAGTCCTTTGAAAATGCAAATTCTCACTGCGAGCTCTTCAATGATTACAACCGAAGCGGCTTTGCTGGGACTGATATTCAGCGCAACCAGCTGCAAGTACTGGGATGCATCTATGCTGGAGGTGTAAAGCTTTGCATGGACAGCAATAACATATCCTACCTAGATATGTGGCACCCGTCCGCACCGAAGTACAGGGGGCTACACGTCTGGAGACCTTATCTGGTCTCGATCAGAACAAGAGGCTGACAGTAATTGCGTGGGTAATAGTCCCGACAGAAAATGCAGCTTTTTACGAGCGTGCGTTTGATCTTTGGTTTGGGCTAAAAGATCCATCTTGCCAGCCGATCTTCTAGAGACTGAACAGCCCCGGCCACGTTCAAATGTCCGATCGGGCCAAGGGAATCATAACGATGCAGAAGAAGCTGTTTCCGAATGCGTTGCACTTCATTGCACGAAACATATTATTGATAACTGCCGAAAAGCTAGCACTGGGAAATATCATGATGGCCTTATATGGGGGATTCAGGGGAGCAAGACAGAGGACAAGTACAAGAAAAACCTGGCAAATCTACGTTTGAAGTGCCCGTCAGCTGCAGACTACTTAGCGCACATTCCTGCAGAGTCCTGGTGTTTGTGGCCACACAGCAAAACTGGAAGTCTCCACGGCAGCAGGACGAATAACATCGCAGAGAGCGCCAATGCAATAAACATGCCCATTCGACGCATGGAACCATTGTACGCGATGGATGAGCTGACACTGGATCAACTACGCAGCTACTCTGAAAGGCCAGTTACTCATTGAGTATGCTTAGAACGAGCATAACATTCAGGCATCATTGGCGTGGGAATGTCTTGTTGAGATAGCATTAACACTGATGCCGAACAGGGTAAGCCCGCAAGAGAGACATTACGTAGACCTGGATAGCCTTCAGTGCACCTGTGGGTATCCAATGCAGTACCAACTGCCTTGCAAGCACATGATTGCGTTTGCCTCTATCAGAGGGGATTTGAAAGATTACCAAGCATGGGTGCAGAGATCCTGCTCGAGATGGCTTCTCAAAGATTACCTCGAGACCCTCGAGGAGATACCCAGTTTGTTGAGATGATATGGTGGCGCACCACCACTCATGAAGTCAAAAGGTAGACCGCGAAATCATAAGCAACAAGAGCCCCGCCTGCCTAAAGAGAAAAAAAGGGGCCCACGTGGTGATTAGATGTATTGAATGAAGAGTGTATGAGAGATGAGATACAAGCAAGCATATCAGCAATATGAGACAGATTGAGTATAATACATCAGCTTCATGTCTATTTATGGTCCTTACGAGAAAACATATAGTTTCGTTTATCTACTTTTGAAAGATTGAACGAAAATGAATCCTTCCCTGGAGAGATGGATGTTGCTACGACCCGAGCATCTCTTCACACAAACAGGGCATACAATTATCCCACAATTCAACTAAATGGACTGCGTCGAAAAAGTACCCCTGTTCTGTCCTTTTCTCTTTCTCTAATGACTAAACAAAGGTTTTCATTTGGTCAAATGGCTAAAATAAAAAGGGCTGCTTTATAGGGTCCGAACTATGTAGCTCTTTCCATCGTGACGCGAAGAGAGCTTTTTCCTGCGGATGGTGTGGCCAACGCAGCTTGGCTGATGTGCAAAAAACCGATGTCAGGAATAACCTTCTGTGACTTTGTCTTGTCGACCTCGATTCCGAAAAAGCAGTTCATAGAGTCTTCCATGTTGAGTAGATCTGAGAAGTTGGAACCTAAGAATTACCTTTGTACTGGTTGAGGAAGTAAAAAATCGTGCTAGAAGAAAGCGAAGCAGGCGTACGCAATAATAATTACCAGGAATAAAATTGTGCGATCCCGTGCCCAGATCTTCCATTTTCTGATGAAGGGGAAGTATGCAGTATCCGTGTACACGTAGATCACATTGTTCAGTTGTCGGAACGTCGTCGTGAACATGGCGGTCTTATGTACCGTACACGTTACTCTGAAGTATATACAGTGCGATTTACCCAATATATTAGCCAATGGATAATCTAAAGCACACGATGGCACATGCAAACAAAACAGGCCGATAGGCAAATGATCGACAGAGGCAAGATAAATTTGAAGTGACCAAATGCAAGAAAATTTTCTCGGAGATATCCCCAGCCCTTAATCTTCGAACCAGCGCTTCCACGCCGAAGTTTGCGCGGACGCACGGAAATAGACACTATTTTTGTCCTTCCGAACGCATAGCTCGCGGTCGACCTTGTGTGTTCTATTCCTCTCCACGCGGCGTTCTCTCTTCGCCCTTTTGAGACCATCGAACGCGTGGAAGATGTGCTGCATGAGTTTCTGCTGCTCTCTGATCTTGACGAGGATCGACTGTTTGAGCTCATTCACGCATAGCGTCGACCCATCGACGTAGCCGACAATTCGCTCAATGTCATGCGACACCTGCACGAGCGTTTTGTTCATCTCCATTGACTCGGCTTGCCCCGTTGGCGAGCCCCCCGTAGTGCTCGCCGGGTGTGTTTGAGATTGGAAGCGATTGCCTGGCGACTCGGCGGACTGTGAAAGGGGTGGGAATTGAGCTGGCAGGGTGTTCAATCTGGCGAACCGACTATCGCAATTTCCGGTGGTTCCGGAAGGCGCTGTTGGGGCAGACATCTCCTGTGATGCAAACGGGCCTTGGCTCGTATGGGTCTGCGATTCCGCTCCCGCCGTCAGTGTGAGCTTCTTTTGCGTTACTATTGGAGATTTCCGTGCCTGCACCTCGGCAGCCGTCCCGCCGTGGACAGTGTATCTCAACGCAGGGATTTCCGGCTTCTTTAGTGATTTTGACGGACGGCCTTTTTTGGGACAGTTCTTCGGTCGTGTACTTTTTCTACTCGCAGCTGCTTGGCGGGGCGGACGGCGGGGGATGAGTGTGATCGGGCTCGGGAAACGCTCACGAAGTGAAGACAAGATGTCCTGTGAAAAGTTGGACTTCATAAGGAACAGAATAGAAGATTCTGAGGAAGAGAGAAAAACTATACGAAAATGATGTTTTCCAGCTATGTGATCCTCCATAGACTCACTATGGCTGGACCGTGGCAAGCGATTTGAGCTTGCCGATACACCTTCCTTCAATAACGAGCGTGTCACCGACGAATGCCTTTGTGCTCAACGTCAGAATGCCGGTGGATTTGAAAATCCGCTCGACACTCACCTCGTAGGTGACAAGGTCATTGACGTAGACTGGCAATCGAAAACTGAGGGTTTGGGACAGGATGACCGACCCTGGGCCAGGGAGATGGCTACCCATAATTCCACCCAACATTGATCCTGAAAGAAAGCCTGGTACAACTTCCCTCTGGAACCCATGGGAGCGGGCGAAAGTGATATCAGCATGGATCGCATTGGAGTCTTCGGTGAGCGTCACAAAGGTTTGAATTTCCGATTTGACAAAGCGGCGGTGACATACATACGCGTCACCGACCTCGACGGGGCTGGATATCCTTGTTTGAGCAATGCAGTGGCGCACCGTTTTGCGTATCATCGAAAGCGTTGCACATCAATCGGGTGACATACCTGGATTTTCATATATACAGAGAAATGATTTGATTTGGACACAATCTACGGCAGAAGAAATTCATGATGATTTATATTTTCTGGACTTTGGGTGTCTATCAGTGGAAGCAAAAAATGATCACTCGCATGAAACCCGTCTGTGTGCGAAAAAAATTCAACGATAACCAGTAAATCTCAGATCCGATGGGGGGCCATCTCTTCGTGGTGGGTTGGATTAGTACCTCGTCCAAGGGGAGGTTCAGGAGACCGCCGAATATTACTATGGGGGATCGCCCCAGTGACGAGCCGAGAGCAGCGTCTACACATGCCGTGGGTTATGAGACGCGGGATGCAATTAGCCCAGATAAATTGCGCAGGAAAACACGGAGCGTGTGCTTAGGTGTCGAAAGGCACGTGCGAATAGACCAAGTGATTCCACCTCCAGACCAACTGGCGCACAAGAGGATTCCATGCACAACGTGTGTTTTAGAGACGCCTGTCAATCAAGCAGGCAGATAACTGTGAGCATGGAATGTATTCTACAGAAGTTAGCTCATACATAAGAAAAAACATACAGTCCATCGAAGGCAACTTATCCATCCAAGTTGAATGATAAGTGCGGCATGAGAAGAGTTCCACCGTTCCACTGGATACGACGAAAGAAGAAGCACATGACGGTACCAATAGCTCTCCCCGACGAGCGCTGACGGCCCCAGAGACCTCCATCATAAGCCATCCTCGTTCCGAATATACTCACCGATATCCGCCTCGTGGAAGAGCGCAATGGCGTTGCTCTCTGACCGTCGACTCTGCGCGGTGCTTTGCGCTGTGACACCAAAGCCAAGCGGAATGTCGCCCATCGAGTAGACGACACACCCTTGGTGCTGCAGCGCCGCGTCGCTGATTCGGCCGAGGCCGTTTCTGGTGACGTTGTTGCCGTACAGAAAAGCTTGCTCTTGGTTTGGCTTCACCCAGAACTTGGTTGGGGCATTGGCGGCGAGCAAGTGAAGCGCCGTCACGACTATTCGGATGTTGTTATTGTGCGTTATCCTTGCGACGCAACACCCTACCGAAATGAGGTTCTTTTTGTTAATCTGGGCGATGGTTTTTTCCAAGTCGGCGCGAAGGTAGAAGATTTTCTTCTTGTGGACTCGGAACACCCACTTTTCTCCATCCACTTCGTGTACGGCTGCGGTCTGGGCGCCGAGATATTTGGAGAGCTTCGCGAAGAGCTTTTCAGATTCGTGTCGTTTGAGGCTTCTCATTGTAGAAAATCAAATGTAATGTCAAAAGCAAATGGTTTCGGAGTATCGAATCGAAAGTTACTTAAAGTTCAACTTTATGCGTATATCATGAAATTATCCTTGACGGACACCGTTTTCCCATATGCTATTTCGCTCCGTCAGTGCTTCACTATATATTTATCGGTTTCCTCTGAACCCGCCACGGCTGCCTCCACGGCTACCACCGCGACTGAAGCCTCCTCGGTGGCCACCACGGTGACCTTGGCTTCCGCCTCGGAATCCACCACCTCCACGGCGGTCGAACTTTCTGTCTCCATCGCGTTCGAAGCGGTTGTTCCCTCGGAATCCCTGGCTTCCTCCACGGTGTCCACGGTTACCGCCGAAGCCTCGGCCTCGGCCACCGTCCTGGTGTGGTCTTTTTTGGAAGTCGCGTCCGCCTTGGTGGTGACGCTCCTGTTGGACTTCAGATCCTTTGTTGTGGTGTGGCTTGTTAAATGCGCTGCCTTGGTTGCCTTTGGCTTTCTTCTGCGGCTGCTCGTCCTCGTCCTCTTCGTCATCGTCGGATGGCAATTCCTCGTCATCGTCTTCAATTTCGCTGTCCTCCTCGTCGTCATCGCTGGCATCACTGACTTCCTCGCCTTCCTCTTCTTCATCGTCTGAGCTGTCGTCATCATCACTTGATGGTGCAGTGACGACTGGCTTTGCCGAGGCGGCGCTGGGCTTGGCCTCAACCGCTTTGGTGGTCTTCTCTGGGATTTCCTCTTCCTCCTCATCTGAATCACCGAGTTCGATGTTTTCATCCATGTCGTCCTCGTCATCATCGTCCTCGAGCTCGTAGTAGCCGGTGAGATGCATCGCCGTGTTCCCTTCTCCGGTGACGGAGAATTCAACCTCAACGCCTGGCATAAAGTTCATATCCAAGGCCATGTGGTAGATTCCCTTCTCTGGGGATAAGGTCCCAACAGTGTAGCTCTTTCCCTCGATTGTGACGCGAAGAGAGCTTTTTCCTGCGGATGGTGTGGCCAACGCAGCTTGGCTGATGTGCAAAAAACCGATGTCGGGAATAACCTTCTGTGACTTTGTCTTGTCGACCTCGATTCCGAAAAAGCAGTTCATAGAGTCTTCCATGTTGTGTAAATCTGAGAAGTTGAAACCTAAAAATTACCTCGGTACTTACTTGGTGGGAACAAAAGAAAATATGGAGCATTGTGTGTGATCACTATGATGTAGCACCTTGATTTAAGGGCACTTTACAGTGCCCCGTGTTTTCGCAAGCGACAGAAGAAGTATGGGAGTAGTAAGGGCAAAAAGAGGGGCAAAGGACGTTGTCATAGATAAAACCCGCTTTTTGTGGCCTCTGGCTATTTTCTAAGGCTATTTGTCGTCTTCATGGTCTCCATCGAATGACGACGATGGTGATGAAATACCCAACAAACTTGACTATAGCGGCAAAGACTTGCGCTCGTCTGAGGTCCCAGTAGATCGCCGATGTTCGACAGGCGGTGGTGCGCAAACATCAAGTGGTACCACCTGTGAACCTTCGCTGCTGGCGATAGACCGAAGAACTTCGAATCCATTCTAAAAGTTATCAAACGACTGGTTGTCGGTTGACTTCCCAGACTCGTGATTATTATCGTCGGAGATGTTGGCATATTGGTGCGTTATCATTTTGAGAAAATACAGAGTCTAAAAATCACCTCTTTACTTATTGAAGAAAATACAAGGAAAAATATTTTCCGAAGCAAACACTAACATCAGTGAATCGTCAATGAGAGAAACTTATTTGCTTGACTTTTAAGAGAAAGGGCACCTGAGGAATCGCTTGAATTGCCATTGCTACAGGAAAGGCTTCTCTCGAGTTTTTTGAGATAAGATTCGCTTAGCTTCGATGATGCGTGGGGCATTTCGCGGAGGAGTTTCGTAATGCATTCACTCACGAAAGGAATGGCGCTATTTTTGCTCGAACTGACTTCGAACTCATTAAATTGAATAAACATGACAATGGATGATAAGAGTGCCCGCCCAATCATCGAAGATGCACCCGTTGAATATGTACATGTCGGCTTTGATGGAATTGATTTGGCTTCATATGTCTTGGAGATAAATCTCACGGCAATGTTGTGCACATGAACAGCTTCCATCCATTTTCCATTCTTCGCACATGCATGGATGACATGGCAGGCGACCACTGGAGAAGATGCTTCAAAATTCAAAGTTGCAAACGAAGTGGGGCGATCCATGAAATTCTTGAAGTATTTCAGCGCGCTTTCCCATAGATCTCTTTTTGCGAGGTTTCGCGCTATACTACCTGACGCAAAAAGTGCAGCAACTGGCAGCCGAGCTTTTAATTCGGTGAAGAGTCTGATCTGGACTTGCGTCGGAAAGAGTGAGCCACTCCGCGATACACTCGTGATGAGACGAGCGCTGTTCTCGATGTACGACAAGAGTGGGAAGGCTGCTGCATGGGGTCGACCATGCTTGGTGTATTGATTGAGGTCTTCGCGAGGTACACGCACCTTGGAAAACGCCATAAGGGAAACCTTCCACGCGTCTGTATGTGGGGCCTCCAGGGAGGCGAAGAAAATAGCGCAATGAAAGTATAAGCTCGAGAACTTTTTCTCTTCGGGCACATAAGAGCTAGTAGAGTCAGCACTGTATGGTGCTGTTGAACCTTCAATGCAATAACGTGCAAGTGAAAGCACATCTTCGTAAAAGGCCTTCGTGATATCATTTGGTGTCCGGGCCTTGCTACCATCTGGGGACCCGGGAATATCACGATTGGTTGCCCAAATCGCCTTTCGATCGTTCATGAGGATCCGGAAAGCGAAGTTTAAATCTATCGGAGATATCCACACCCAGACGGGATCTTTATATACCCCTTTGAGCATAGTCATAAAAGCCTTTGACTTTTCTCTTTGTTGCCTGAGATATGTTATCAGCCAACAATAGAATAGTGTCGAAGCCGTGGGTGTATATATTGAAGGTTTCTTAGCAGTATCATGCAGGAAGTGGTTGATACAGGACAGCGCTTCCTTAAGTGAAAAAATTGCGTAGTTGCGAATAAGCCTCTCAATGAGCATGCTTCCATTCTCACCCGAAAGGAATTTTGAATCTTCTTTGGATCTCTCAACAATAATACGCTGAAGCTCCTTCATTTGCTTTATTCCTGCAGGACATCCCGCAAGTCGTGCGTCCTCGATGCATCTGATGACTGGAAAGAGATGTGCTGCCTCCAACTTTACTAAATTCACATCTTTAGCGAATAGGCTAAGGGAGGTCTTCCATTTTGTAAGGCAAGTTAAAACATGTTTCAAGGAGCTTCCAGGGATGGGACTAGGAGGAAACCCTAGAATACCCTGGCGTGACTGTTTCAACAAGCTCCACAAACCAAGCAATGCCTGATCCCTTCCTAGAAGGTCCTTTTTAGCGTGTCTGAATTTTAGTCTTCCCGCCGGAATTCCCGAATAAACCTTTCCGAGAACCTGTTCGTAAATCCTTGGTGGCAATGATATCTGACCCTGAGATGCGACATACGTGAATAAATCGCAAGCTTTTACCCAGAGTGTGTCGATTGAACGTAAAACTAATTCGATTGGACGAGTTTCAACTTGACTTTCCCTAGGAAGTAATAAATAGTTACGAATCGCAGTTTTCCAGTTAAGTTCTGACGGGAGGGTGTGATCATTATTAACCAGACTTGGTTCTGTTGTAAAAGTTGATTCTTTTATAAAGCTTTCTGGGTGTGATGAAGTATGTTCAACCAGGGCGCCGGGGATTTCGGGCATATTTCTTTTAAATTAGCAAGTGGCTTATCTTTCGATTATCCAATTCCATACTTATGCATCCATCAATTCCTTTCGAAGAGTAAGCAAATACAGATAATAATAGAGTATAAATGTCCGGATAATCACAATGGTTTAAGTGATTATGTTGGTTAAAGTGTCTTCAAATTAACAAGTCCCATGCAAATGCTCTATCCTAATTAAATTAAATAAAAGATGATTAGATAGAGTTAATCATCCATTGTATCTCGCAGACCACCCTGGATTCCTTTAGAATTAATGGGAAGAACAGAAGCTGTTTTTCATCTTCGGAAAGAGCTCCCGCTCGCACTCGTGGCAGATCATTTCGTTTAGATTTTTTCTGCCGCCACGCGTTGCATTCATACTACAGTTATGGTTGGATCTTGTTCAATCTCATTGTGACTAAATAATTACCTGTGCAATTTTCAAAATAATGCAGTGTTATGTAATCGCATGACCATACTCACTGCTGATCTGGGAAAAACCTTTAGTGATGAAAGAACGAATTCGTCTAGAAGAAATAGTGTTTAGTAGTTCAAAAGTATTTTTTACGGACTCTGTTACTGTTGGCAATTCACAAGTTTCTTAAAGATGAAGAGAGGAAAAGCGAATAGCTTACGCATTGAGGTTAAATCTTTTCTCCAGAATAAAAAAGGATCAACTAATCAGACAAGCGCAGGTCCAGAGGAAGAGAAACTAGACACATTGCTTGCGCTATGCCCTGCAGCATCATTAAGTGAATTTATAAGAAGTACACCGAGCTTGAATCTATACGAAAAGGACATATTTACTGCACCAGGGACTCCATTTGGTAACTACGGCATAGGCAGCTATATGAAGCTGGTAGAGTTCTTGTCAGAGCGACATCCCCATGCATACACCCAGAAGCCAATTGAACAACAAACTGTTAAGAAGGCAAAGAAGGAAGGGATTCATTCTACACTTAAGGAAAAGGCCAATCGAATAAGCGCACTTGCTCTTCTATTCGATGAAGTTCGCGACCCAACCTTATGGCACGCTCAGTCACAGAAGTTCAGTGAAATCTTCAGCCTCTGTAACTTGAATTCTTCCAACGAAGCAGCACTTGACAATGCCCAATATATCGTCGGTCGTTGCATTTCCGGAGTATTCTCTGAATTCTTTTACAAGTCAATTATATCAACAAGATTGCTGGCCTATCTCACTCTTCAAAATAAGAGTGATGAATTCGTCCACCTTGTTACTAAGCGCATTGTTGAAATACTACAAAAATTAAACGCCGCGGATTCAACCTGCGTCGCACATGCAAAATTACCAGGGTTGGAAGGAATTAAGCCACTTAAACTATATGCTGGTGCTTTACTGCTCGTGGTCATCCTTCGAGTGATCGAGAAAGGATCATTAGGAGATAACGCAGTTGGGTCCGCTAGCGTTGATTCCACCATTCAATTTCAAACGTTATGCACCATTCATGCGAAATGCATATCAATCAGAGAGTGGTGTTTTTCTGTGATGAGCTTATTTCTGCTTGATGGAAAAAATAATACTCATACAAACGATGTTCACGAATCGGGGGTGCTTCCCTTGGCAGAGTACGTGTATGCCTGCGCGAAAACGAAGACAGGTTTACCGGAGTTCAACCTGTTGGCTCACTACCTGCGTCCAAGTGCAATTTCCAAAGCTTCTCTCTCACCGGATCTGGGCCACTTCTTCGCAGACGAGGTTTCACAGGATTTATTTAGTGAAAAATCCCTTGCACAACTACTCGAGAGTGTAAGAAGTCCACATGGATTTATTGAAGGACACTCCCATGTCCACAAGCATCCGCTGCTTGTCGATTTTTCAAAGCAGATGCACCTTCGATGTGCCTCTGAAAGCCCCGAGGAAATCATCCAGCGTACCAATACGGTATACGAGAAGCTCATACGAAAGTTCGATTTTACAAAGAAGGTGGAGTCTATGGTAGGCAAATTCATTTGTGATGCGGTTTGCCATTGTGTACTTGCTTATGGGGTGGGTCCGTCCGTGAATCACACAATCTTCACCTACTATACGTTCGCGCTCGAATCATTCGGAAGTTATACACTGCCCGCAGTTAAAACAACAACCGCATCATCTCAACAAGTTATTCCAGAGAATAAAACAGCTGATTTTTACCAGGAAAAAGTGAATGGCCTGCTGCTCCAATTCAACGACATTAACCAAGAAAAGTACGGTGGACCAGTCGATAAGTTATCTATGGAAGATTTCACTATTGACTCGAGCGACGACGATGAAGAGGATATCATTCCGGAAGCATCGTTGGGCCCACTTGGCATCACAGAGAATACGCAGAAACCACAATCGTCATTGGTCCACTTCCTACGGGATCACGTCATCAGAATGATACAACAAGCAGCTCTCCACGCGAAGGTGTGCCCACAAACTCTGGAAAAAATCTTTGGATTCTTCCTTGGAGTGGCACTGTCACCACAAGTCGTCGGTAGTGATTTGAGTGCAAATCCATCCGTAGCGGAAGAGATTGATATTTCCCACCAATTGATGTGCATGAATAGCCTTGCATGCGTCGTCTATCCCGTGAATCGACCATCCATTTCACCAGATGTATCCACCGAAGAAAAATCGCATGGTACAAGAAATGCCACCAAGCAACAAGTCCTTCTGAAGGTTTTGGATGGTCTCTCCATTTCGAAGCATTTGCAGATCTACAAGAAGGGATACCTCGCCCTTGTGAGTACTGCCAAATCCGCAGCGGCTGATATGGAGACTGTTCAGTTATCCATACTGCTCGCCCTCCGGGGTGCATGGGACGAGCTCTCGAATCCCACAAGTGCTCGACTGGAATCGTGTGCGGATGACATGACTACCATCTCATCAGCGTTGAAGCAGTTGAGCTCGCCATCGACCAAGAAGGAAAGCCCTTTTGGCACAAACATGACTTTCCACGAAGCATTTCAACGTCTCTATGCAACGGCAGTGATGGCTCCGGTCAGCCAGAAATTTTCCACCCGCCTCGCCGAGGTTATGGAGCAGTTCTGCGCCAAGCATTACGGCACACTGGGAGACACCGAGCTGCGATCACGGTTCACGCCCGTCCTCCGCAAGGAAGACTTCCGTGGAAAAGCGCTTCAAGATCTTTTCGATGGGAATGCCATCCGGCGGAGAGATTTGTCGAAGAAGACGAGTAGCACCCTCGCAGCGGATGTCGTGCACAATCTCCTCTCGCTTCGACTGCTTGCCGTGATTTTCCCCCAGCTAAGTGACGCTATGCAGGCTGAGATGCTCTTCCGGTGGATCGCATGCTTTTACGCGCTTTCAAGCAATCCCATTTTGCAACCGACGGATCATCGTGAGCTCCACAGGCTTCTCGAGGGTATCGTCCGGAGCCTCAATTTTCACCCGACCGTTTCGATACACTCACACGGACTGTACACCGATGCATCCATGCAGACGCCATTTTCAGCCGACGCGGAGTCACACTGGACCCGCCTCCTCGGTCTCTCCTTGACAATCCTTCGCACGCAAACGAAACACCGCGATAACCATCGATGGGTCAAGGAAACATGCTCAAAGGTCCTCCGAAAGCTCTACTCGAGCATCGTTGTCATCGCCGAGAAGCCAGCTCGCCGGAAGGCGCCCGCGGCGCCAGTCTCACCGCTGATTGCGTCCTTTCAGGAGTTTTTTCTCGGACTCATCGAGTGTCGAAGCTTTCCGCCCCACGGGAAGCACCACTTTCTTAGCTGCATTCCACAGAATGCCACATTCAGCGTAGTGTTCGTCTTGCCCACCTTGACCGATTACGTGCTTCGCGTGTGCGGCAAAGGGGAGGAGAACGCAAAAGACGATGCCCCATCGGTGTTTGATTGCCAATGCGTACAGATTGTTCTTGAGACCTTGACGCAAACGATGCGCACTGTGGAGAAATCTGAGCTGCGGCCGTTCAAGGAGGCTGGTCAGGCGTTCGGCAAAAAGTTCCTCGCGCGCCTCGCCACGACGCCCACAGAGACCTTCCAACGCATGTGCTCCAAATCTTTTCTGGAGATTTGCGGACCATCTTTCTATCGCGTCCTGTCGATGCTCAGGAAAGCGGACGCGGAGTCGGCCAAGAAAGTGAAAGAGCTCTACGAACGGTCGATGAAATATATAGAGAAGCACCGAATTGCGGTACCGTCGAAGCAGATGCGACAGATTCGCGATTATATGCGTCAGTGAATATGATATCATAAGTTGTGTCAGTCATTTTCTGGGCCTCAATCGACTCGTGTTGTTTTGGTACTTTTATCCTCATATCATTTACATCTCAGAAATATGAAGCGATGGGCAAAAGGATCGAGGCCGAAGGCATGTTTGGTGCGTCGGTGTCTGGGCTGGGCGCTCATTCCTTGACATGTCGCATTCCAAGTCCATTGAGTATGATGACTATCAGAAAAGAACCCGCGAAGACTATCGGCGCTGTGCAAATGGCAAAGAGGCCAGTAGGACGACATCGGAAGATTAAACCGACGGCACCGGAAGGAGTCATAATTCCTATCCCGGCGGGGAGTGAACCGACGGGACTCCCACCGCAAACCTCGGAAACTTTCCCCAAAGGAGTCACTGCTCTCGTCAGCAAGAAGCCCTGTGGGCGCCCCGGAAAAACAGGCAGCAATAAAGATTACACATAAGCAGCGCTAAAGAATGAGATATCATGAAAAATTCAGAGCTAGGACAGATTCAAGTACCTTCCTTTAGCATTTCGAAGGTCGTACTTATATTTGTTTGCCACGTTTCAACTTGAGCTTTTCGTGATGTTTTGAAGATAATGTCGTCTTCCAGAAACACTAGGCCCGCGCACTTCGGAATAAACAAAGGTCTAGCATACACTTATGCGTATTGAGACAAGCTGACTGAGGGTGCAAAGAAAGTTGCGTGAGGTCGTAGTTCAAGAGGCAAATCTGTATTACTTACCTTAGTAGCACGAAATTATGACAAAAATTATTTAATTGCCGAAATTAACATTCGACGCATTTTGTATTTAGCCCGATTTTAATTCAAAAATAAATCAAGAATAATTACCGAAAATCGAAAATAATTAAATTATTATTTTTCGTTAAAAGTATACGCATTTTGTATTTAGCCCGTAAAAGTGTTCTCCTTTTCCCATTTTTTTTTCTCAAACTAATAGATGAGGTTCGAATTACTTTTCCTTGACACAGTGGATCCTTCGATTGGGAGAGTTGACCACGATTCTTTCCCGCAGCAGGCATTGATGGAGATGGTCATCGAGGCGATAACGAACAAAGAGGCGATTCGCGGAGAAGTTGAAGAGCCGAACGACATTGAAGAATGGAAAGGCGTGCAAGTCGAGGATGGTGAAGTCGTAAAGATTTCTTGGCGACAATTCAAGCTCAAAGGGTTACTTCATTTAGAATGGTTGCCTTCCTCTGTGACTGAGTTCATAGTCAGATGGAATAATTTCACTGGTACCCTTGATACAGCATCCCTACCCACATCTATGAGGAGATTAGATCTCGGACTCAATGCTTTCACCGGATCGCTCGGCTTGGAGAGACTACCCGAAAAAATGGAGTATTTGGGTGTTTTCGGTAATAAGTTGAGCGGGTCTTTAAAGCTTGAGAGTCTTCCGGATACGCTAATACATTTTGTCGCCTTCAAGAACGAATTTACTGGATGCGTTGATTTGACTCGATTACCGGCAGCAATGGAGAATCTCCATCTTGAAACTCGAATCCGGGGCCGACCCTACGTATAGCCCAGTTTAATATATTAGACTTTACGCCTGGAAAAAGATTAAGCCTTTTGCACAAGGCCATCACACATGATCTCGATGTCATCCTTCTACAGGAGTTGCACATCGTAGAAAACGAAGCTTCCCGGCTAACTCTCGACGGGTATCAGTGCTTCGCAATAGCTCGCGACGCGAAAGGTGGAGGAGTGGCAGTCCTCATAAGAAAAGGGTTTCAGTGCTCGCTGACTTCTCAGTCAGTGTCAGAGGTACTCGAGCAAGCCACTGTTTGCGTTAAAGTGGGCGCCCATCTGTGCCAGTTCACCTCGGCGTACTTCCCTCGCGGCAACAAGGTCACTTCCGCTGCTGTCCACAGCCTTTCACAAGCTAATTGGACTACCCACGTTATTTGTGCGGATGCCAACTGCCATCACGCCAATTGGGACAAGCACGTTGCCCCCAATCCCGGTGGTTCACATATCGTCGATTTCTGCATCGACGAGGGCTACACGCTCCTCAACACCGGTGACCCCACCCGTCGGAGCTTGACGATAGAGCGAGGGCAGCTCTCCGCACCAGATGTCACCCAAGCTCGCGGGTGTACCACTCAACGATGGCAGGCCACGCCCGACCCAGACAGCGACCATTTCCTGATCACATTCAACTTTGTGGTCGGTGACGACGAGCCATTGGCACACCACGTGCCTAAACCCTCGTGCTACTCCTGGGGCCAAGCGAATTGGCAGGAGTACAGTCGCCTGGTGTCAGAGGACTGCAAGCGGTTCCCCACAAAAGGCACTCCTAATCAGCAGGCGAAGTTCCTTTCACGGAGCATCGCAAAGGCAACAGCGAAAGCCGTCCCGAAGGGGGTAACACGCGTCCGGCACCTCTGGTCGGCCGACTTAGGGGACGCCGAGCGTAAGTGCGAAAAACTGTTGAGCCCGATCGACGGCACAACTCCTTCTCAACGGCGTGAAATTCTTTTCTCCACGCGAGAAAGGAAAAGACTCTTATCGAACCACTGCAAACAGGAATGGGGAAAGGTGTGCGCCGACATGAAACCAACAAACTCTGCCACGTGGCGAACGTTGCATAATATCATGTCGGCACGCCCGACGCCAACGAACCTCGTCGTTGAGGGCGGCCGTGAGGTCCCCATCACCAGCCAAGCCAACCACCTTGTCTCCTTCTTCAAGACGAAGGCCACTAGACATTGTGAATAGTATATTCAGTTCAGTGTAGGTTAGGTTTTTTTTTGATTTTTCAAGTGCAATTAGATTGAACAACATTTCACTGATTGTTCAATTTGCACGCGCCTTTCGACACGTATGCACATGCACTCTGTTTTTATGCCTGTTCATGTGGGCTCATCTCATCCCGTGCTTTAATCCACAGAGAATGAGTGGACGTTCTCTCGTCTCGCCACCAGGAGGATCCGGGACCCCCCATGGCAACTAACGGCAGTTTCCTGAACCTCCCCATGGATGGGTACTGGTCCTGACCCACCACCTTGCGGCGGCCGTCGATAGGGTCGGCGCCAAAACAGAAACATGACGAGAGTTTGGAAGGCTCCTGACTTCCCCCACGACGGGGTACTGGTCCAATCCACCACGAAAAGGTGGCCTTCCATCGGGTCAGCAGGTTAGGTGGTTATGCTGTTGCTAAGAGTGCGTGATGTCACAGGTTCGATGCCCGCAGAGCGGGTTCTCTGGGTGAAAACCGAGTGGCGGAACGTAGACCTGGCGTGCGTGAGACCGTTGCCTCCAGACCCCTGCTGTCGCCGATTCGCATTGCCGCCAACCCGAGGATGGCCACCATGGACCGATGGTGGTTGCTGCTGGTCTTCACGCTTGCATGCGGGGATTGAACGTGTCTTTTCTTGACATGTCGCACTCCCAATCGAATTTATATCGCGGGGTGCACGTGATTCTGTGCAGGATAGGGGTGGTTCCATGACCCTCGTAGCGCATGCTCTGGTATCCCAGGAGACCGGAGAGTACTATGACAAGGCCTTCGAGATATTCTGCTCGTATAGGGACAGCTTGGGCGCATCAGTGCTGAAGGATTGGCCGAACCAGCCAGGTCACGCGCAGTTTTCAGATCGAATGAAGGGCATCGCAAATCTGCATAGCTTGCGCTACGAGAAGGCCCTGTAGATGAGCTGAATATTCCATATCTTGACGAATGTGCAAAGGAACTGTGGAAAGCTCCCAGGGTGGTTCCTGTGGGCTGTTCAGGCCAGCGAAAGGGGAAACACTCAAAATTCGTGGCATTATATCTTCACGCTGCCCATTATCTGCGAGGCATGATGCCAGAAGAGTGGTGCAACTCCAGAAGGCTGTGCATGCCCTCTGCAGCATTTTTATGAATACCCACTATTTCTGTTGCGCTGTCAAAAAACAAATCAGCTCAGTGGCTGTCTCGACCTTAGGAGCCTCACAACAGGAATGCGAAAGACATTGGTCCAAGTATGAACAAATTCACTGATGAAATATCCCTCGTCAAACGTCCCCGAGGGACTGAAAAATTTGAGTCTCCGTGATATGGACCTGTGCTCTACAGCTTGTCTAGCCTCCTTGATCTTGTCAGTGCATTGAAATGGGGCACATGTCGCTTGACTTGATTATACTTCGATTAGCTAGCTGGAGTAGTTGGATATATAGCCAAGTATGAGGTTACTGACTCTCGATGGTACATTGAACGTTGTTGGTCCTTTGTACGACCTCCCAAATGTACCGTTTCGTGCATCCATCGCACGCTTTTCCGATTTTCCGCGTGGTTGCATAAGAAAGTATTTCGGTAGTGACATTCTCGACTTCGCATGATAGACTTGGTATCGGAATGCTCCTTCTTTCCAACCAATCTACGAGAGCCTCTTGTCAGAGGGGCTAGGTCTCTGGGTATCCGCTGTACGTACAGTATGGTACTTTGCTCTATCGATAACAATTGCAGCCTTGGCAATGCTGGCATCTTCGACATAACGTGATTCTTGATCCAGTCCAGGAACTCATCCGAGTTCATGTCTGTATGATAGTTGTCATTTTCGTTAGATTGACGATCTCGATAGAGCAGAAATGTTCCTGGTAGGAAGCCGTTCGAACGTCAGCGCTTCCTATGCCGCGAAAAATAAAGTGCACCACTCTTCCGGGCTTTGGGTCTGCCAATAACATGTTCCCAAGTCCCATTCGTTCGAATGCATCTCTTTGTGCCCCTGTATGTTCGCGTTAATCCACACTCATCTTGGTATTAGACGCGACGGCCCTGTTCCCTGGCCTCGGCCACCTTTCGCAGGTAAAACCACCGTAGAAGAATGATCGCCGAGTTCAGATGAATGAGATCGTCATAAGATCGACTGTTCCGTTGCTCCAAACTAATTTTTCATAGGCTAGTAAAAAGCGTAGTCATACCAAATGGCCAGTGTGTCAAGTCTCGCACAATACCGAACATATAAGTTGGCTGCTGCTGGTGACGCAACTGCCTTTTGTACAGATGCGAAAAGCCAAGAATATGGGCAGTCCGCTTATCAACTTTATACGAATATTGGCGTGGCTTCTCCTGCGTGACGACTTCATGTGTATGCAGAATGATGCGTACATGATGCGACGCCTTCATATTTGCCTGGGTGAAACGTCGTCAGACATGCTGAAATCGTTCAAAATGAAAGATAGAAAGGGATATAATTGCGTTGCTCACTCAAATCAAGGTTTCTGACGCGATTCTGATCCGCTTCTCGAAAAAATGTTTTCCCGAAAGTTTACGCTTTTAATTATCTTGAACATTCGACCAAATAATTGGAAGCATTAATTATTCTGAAATGATTCGGCTCAATGAACTGTTTTGTCTTTCAAAAGCCAAAGCTCGAATGGCACTACATTGATCACATCGATGTGTACATCTAGAACTCCTATCATCAGCTAGGGAGGCGAGCAGTTTATTCGCACCGACCTGCGTTTGTAGAAATAGCTTTACCCGACTTCTCTCGGTGGCATTTGATTTTTGATGACACTGGAGTTGTTGACGTCGAAACCACCCCACAATGAATCGTCAAGAGTCATCTCCCCGGAGAGTAGCGTGTTTGAAACGTCCAAGTACTCCACAGATTCTGGCAATCGACTGAAATCTGTTGAACCAGAAAATGCGTTGTCGCTCAGAGAAATGCTCTTGATCGTTGGAAGCTGCTGTAAGTTAACTTCCCCGGCAAAGCGGTTCTCATGCAGATACAACTTTTTAAGGCTGGCAGGCAAATTCGTCAAGTCCATCGAGCCACTTAGGTCATTCTGTGCGATATTGAGAACTTCCAATCCGTTCGGTAAGTTTTTCAGGCAAACACTCCCGGTGAATGAATTGTCATTGAGTGCCAATTTTTGTGTAGATTGCGGAAGGTGTCTCAAGTCGATGGATCCACTGAGCTGATTATGGCTGATATCGAACTTTTGTATTCCTTCAAGCAGGTTTCGCAAGTCGATAGGTCCGGTTAAGCTGTTGATATACAGAAGCGCTGTTTCTATGGATGCCGGTAAGTCGCTGGGGTTGAATGAGCCAATGATATCGTTCACCGAAGCGTCAAAATAGCGAACGGTGGCAGGCATCCACTGAACGTCGAGTAAGCCTTTTAAACCCATGGATTCCCAATCAATCTTCGTCACGTCACCAGTTGTGTCTTCAACATCGACTCCCTCCCAGTCTTCCACTTCTTTTGGCTCCTCTCGACTGCCGCAAATTTTGCCGACAGCTTCCAACCCTTCAATAAGCATCTCCATCAAAGCCTGTTGAGAGAGGGAGGAGTAGTCGAGTCTCCCAAGCGCTGGGTCGACTCCACAGACGGGAATTTGCAGAACCGAAATCATACAATCTTTTATTTCAAAGCGGTGAAGAACTGCGCGAAAAAAAGGTTTGCAATCAAATTTGGAAAGAATTTCGACACTCTCGGAAAACTAGTGCCCCTGACATTCGCCCTGAGCACACGACGTCCCCATCGGGATAGCATACCATACTACAGTTCCATGTCGATATCGGAGAACGCGAGCATGGACAAACAGCTCCCAGCGAAGTAGGAGATGATGCATTCAGACAACTCAAATCATCTGTTGAATTCCAATAAATTTATTCACATTGGTCGATTTTCGTGCTGGAAGAGATTCAAATTCACTTCAGACGGACCAATCAGCGCATTTGGCAACATGGGCGTGCTTCGGGAGAGGTCAAACTCCATGAGCCGCCGCACGTACCTCATAAAGAACGCATTGTCGAGTTTCCGCAGCTGAACGACGCGTTTCTTCCCTGGATCACCGTCGGAAGGCGCATGCTCTCGCACCCACACACTCGCTGCCTTGGTGCTATACTCGATCGACCGGATGTATATAAGTTCCAGAACGACACAGCGGACGACGAAGGACGCGATCGTGTGGGTGACGCCGCAGTCGTCGCTTAACGGAACACTGCCGATCTCGTTCATTGAGTGGTGGCGAATGCTCCCGATGAGTGTCTGCACGCGATTCCCCTTCTCCTGAAAGCTCAGCTTCCGATCCTTGTCTTTCGTCGGCAAGAGGCGGTGGATCTGCGCGAGATCCCAGAAGGTCTCCATATTGTAGGCGCATATCGCCATCTGCAGAAAGGCCGAGTACTCCTGCACAGAGGCGCCTGGGAGGATAACAAGTAACGCAGGCGCGGCGAGCTCCTTCATCAGATTGCCGCCGTGGCAGAGGTGCTCGCTCTGCGGCTTGAGCTCGGGGTCGACGAGCCCTTTGCGCATGAGGAAGTGAATGCACGAGAGCAGCTTTTCACGCCTTCTGCGGTCCTCCACGTCGATGACTTCGTGGAAGGCTTCCATCCCAGTGCGTGCCACCGGGGAGCGCAGGACGTCAAGCGGAGTCCACCGTTTCGTGCGGGCAGCTGTTCCGTAAAACAAGCGAATCGATTGGTGCTCGCGCGAGGCGACGTGCCGTTCCCACGTGGCGACTGGTGCGAGGCACAATTTACACCATTGGCCGGACGCACTCATCACATATGCGCGAGTGGACGAGTTCCATTGGATGGGTGAAAATGAGAGAGAGAGAGAGAAGTGAAAGGGATATTGTGGAAAGTTAACATTAATTGTGGGTTGCACTGAGCGCAAAAGTCCCATCTGTCTCGGTAAGCGAGGTGTGATGATGACGGGATCGGCTATCTTCCACAGGCCGCCTCATCAGTGCAAAATCCAGATGACGAAATGCGGAACAACGCTTCCACGACTAATCGGCAGACTTGTGAGGTCCACATTTTTTCTCTATTTTCGCCGCTAATGTGTCTACCGAATAAGTATCAGTTGGAACCCATATCTGTACCTTGCAAATGGGGAAAATTTCAATGCTATCTAAAAATGGAAGGGGAATCGACAACATGGGGGTTCTTTTTTGTGTTGTATTTTCAAGTCTTTCCTTCACTTCTGAAATAAGTTATCATCGCAAGATGGAGCAATCAGCGCAAGGCTGGGAGGAGTGTTTGACGCATTCTCGAGAGCGGTCTGCTTCTCTTCAGCTCGAAAATAAATGGCAGCCTCCGCACGGAAGCAACCGACGCTGTACAACTTCATGCGCCAAATCATAGAAGGAGAAAACAGCGAAACGGAGGCAGAAATTTTGTATTCGTTTGCCATTCTCGCATACACACAGACTGCCAAGCACTGTGCAAGGCAGCGGTTGCGATCGCCCAGTCCACAAGTTCAGCAAAGCATTGCCACGCGGGGGTCGATGGAGAACATCATTCGTTTCGTCGAGCCCGGAAACATTTCCTCCGTATTCCCCCCATTTACCATTGAAGTCAAACGTACACAAAAGCGACCTTGAGAAAGAATAAAGTATCGTCCACATAGAACCACTGCACTTTCAGACTCGTCAAAAGACACGCTCAGAACCGAACGTCTTCCGCGCCAGGTGATCCACAGTAGGAATCGTCAAAATGGTGCAATCGAATGGATGAGTCCTCCGCCCCCGTGACGAATCCCTTGCCGAGCGGGTGGAACGCGAGTGTGTTGACTGTCCCAAAGTGCCCATCCACCTTCCCGAGCGTCTTCCCGGTCATCTTGTGGCAGAAGCGGGTCTCGAAGACATTTCGGCTGACGTTTGTGACACTCTGCGGGTCGTCGCCTCCCGCGATGATCACGTGGTCGGCCTTTGGAGCGATATCAGCGTCGAACACGATCTTGCCCTTCTCATATTCATAGGTCTGAATGACGTCGAGCGACCGCGAGTCGAGCAGCTTCGCGGTCGAGTCCACCGAGGCAGTGATGGGCGTCTGGTACTCTTTATCCCACCGAAACCGCATAATCTCCCCGTCATGGACCTTTTTGTTGACGACCGTTTGCCCCGTCTCGACATCGGCGATCTTCATCTCCCCGTCCCGCGTGGCGAAATATATCGTGTTATTCATCGGGCCGAACGTTGCGAAAGTGATAACGCTCGACGGGTTTTCGAAGCGCATGACGGGCGCGTAGTCCTCCCCCTTGCTGGCTGGGACGTCGTCCGGCAGCTTGAAGAGCTGCACCTGCGGGACGCACCTATGCACGTCCGTCGTCACCGCGAGCACATGCGTATCGCCGTGTGAGAAACGCACGCACTGGACGGGTGTCTCAAGCTCGATGGTGGCGTAGCGAGTGCCGTCTCTGACGTTCCAGAGCCCGGCTGTGGAGTCCGCGCCGGCCGTCACGAGCATCGACGAGGTGTAGTTGACGTCGCACCCGCGCATGGCCCCCTGGCTATCGTAGGATCCGAGCATCTCTCCCGTTTCGAAGGACCAGACGAGCGCGAATTGCTCCCTTCCCGTCGTGAAGAAGAGGTCACCCTCAGTGTTGAACTGCAAGTACTGCACCGGCCGCGCGTGCCCTTTGAGTTCGAATGATTTCATAGATACGACAAGATGTGGGTAAAAACTGAAGGGTCAACTGTGGATGGGGAAGTGAAATGGGACGAAATGTTGGAAAAATCGTCATATCATAAACTTTCCAGTCGTGAATAGAAACAAGTATTTCAGAGGGCCAAAACGGAGTTATTCTTCGTCGGAGGAACCAGTAAAGTCCTCGTTGGAGTCAAGCTCGTCGTCTTCCTCCCCTGAGCCCAGCTCCTCGATTTCCGCGGCCGATCGCGCCTGAACGTCGTTCGCCTCTCTCGACATGCGATCGATGACATCGGTGAGCGGCATCGTCGCCTCTTCGAGCATTTTCTCCTGGACGGATTGCAAATTCTCGCCGAGGTCAGCGTCATCGGAGTCTTCCTCCTCTTCGTCCTCGAAAAGATCGTCGTACTCGGTTGAGACATAAACATCCGCGTCCCCCTCCATCAAGTCAGCCTCGATGAGGATATTCTCCCAGTCTTGGCGGAGCTCGAGGGCGGCGACCAGCTGTGGGTCCTTTTCACGGAAATACGCGATGGCGTTGCCAAAGACCATCTCGACGTCCTGGATGAATGCCGCGTGTGTGTCGTATCCCTCGCCGTCCGTGAGCTTGGCGCGGATGATTGCGAAGGAAATGGGCTGTCTGACGTGCTTTCGATAATCATCCATGATTGACTCGTCGAGTTCATGGAAATACTTGTTTGTGTCGAGCTGCTCGATTTGTGATAAGAGCGCGAGATGGACAGCACGGAGTGAATCTTCGGGTGAGCCCTCGGGAACGGGGCAGGCATAGGAGGAATCGCCCTCGGAGACTCGTGATCGCTTCGCTGTGTGTTCGTCCATGAGAAAGTATAGGTGGCTTGAAGAAGAATACTGATCGTATTGATAGAGAGACAGAGGGGAGGTGACGAGCGCCAAAACGACTCACACAATATCAACACATCGAGGGCAGTTACATCAAAGGCCTTCGTCAAGGATAGTCTGAATCTCCGCCTTTGACAAGTTTTTCACCTTTCGGTCAGTCGTCGATATTGTTGTAATCTCAATATTCTCCGAGTTCATCGCGTCCTCAATAACTTGCTTGAGTATGCCAACGACCAGTCTGACGGCATCGTCCAACGTGCAGTTCTCTGCTTTGTATTTTTCTTTCAGTATGTTTTTTGCCTCCTGCGCGCCGGCTCCGATGGCATAGGCGTCGAACGACCAGTACGTCCCGCTTGGGTCTGTCGACCAGAGCTGGGGCCCGTCCGCATCGACGCCGGCGATGAGCAGCGCGACGCCATACGGGCGGGACATTAGATTCTTCCGTGAGGAGTTCTCGCCGAATTGCAACGCGAGGTCAGATGTCGCCAGAGTGATTGTCTCGACGCGGGCCGGCTCGTCGTAGGCAAAGCGATGGTTTTGCGCCTCGACCCGCGCGTGCTCGACGAGGGAGTTGGCGTCCGCTGTCATCCCAGAGACGACAGTGGCGATGTGCGAGTCGATCTCAAAGATCTTTCGAACGGATGTGGGGACAATGAGCTTTGAGGAGATTCGCTTTTCCGCGGCGAGGACGATGCCGTGTTTCGTTTTGACGCCGAGGCCGGTGGACCCAAGCCCGATCGCCTTCCGGGCGTACTCGATCTGGAAAAGCCTTCCTTCTGGCGAGAAGGTGTTGACACCATGATCGTAATCGTTCCGCCCAAACATTCCGTGAGAAGCGTTAGAAGGAGGAAACTGTGAAAAAATATTCCATGTAAAAAAATTCAAATAGAAACGAGTCCATCTCCCCGCCGGTGGTTGGCCGTTACTCCTTCGCCGACCCACACATTACCAAAAAACATTCACACGATCAGTCGATAAGCCTTTTCGATTTGAAAAAGTTCCGCAGATGCGCGTATTGCCAATACCCGAACCCGATCGAGATGCAAAGCGTCACGAGCGACAGCCACGTCGCACGGCCGCTCAGCGCATCGCTCAGCACTCGGAGGCTCTCCTCTCGCTCGTGAAAATAGAGGTACTCTGATTGGACGGCCTTGGTGATGTCTTCCATCACCCGGAGCTCGACCTGAATCGGCTTCAAATGGTACTTTGTCGCCACATTCGAGTAATCTTTCGCCTCCTTGCCGAGTCGCAGCTGAAAGTTTATTTGCCGTTTCATGCTCTTCTGGTATCGGACCCCTTGGGCGACGCGGTTGTAGAAGCAGAAGCGATGCTCCCCCGGGACATTCGTCGCGAAGTAGAAGCTGTTCTGGTCGCTTCCGGTGTCTGACTGGATAAGACCGCCGTTTGGGTCGCTCACACGGAAGTCGGTGAACACCCCGTATGCGTCGCTCGCCCGGTAGGAGCCGGAGACCTTTTGGTCCTCTGGAAGCTCCTCCGTGAAGCAGCGGTGCGATCGGGCATCGAGGTCAAAGTTGAAGCACTGAACGGATTCGGCGAGGCACAGGCCGGAAAGCAGTGCGATCATCTTGCAAAGGTATCAGTCTAATAAAACGCAATGAAAAAGTTCGATAAGAGTCCAATCGATTCGACCATTCACAGCCGATGGAATATCATTTTCACGAAAACTGCTCTCCTCACGAGAGACTTCCACTCGCATCTTAATGACGCATACGCCGTGGGTCTTCCTGCTGTGGTGGTGGATTGAGTTTCACAAAGTCGTCGATGCGCAGAATCGTTATCGCGGCCTCAGTCGCGAGCTGAATGGATTTGACTTTTGATATTTTCGGCTCGATAATTCCAGCCGTCATGACATCGTGGACGTCGCCCTTGACGAGATCGAGCCCCATCCACGCGGTGTCTTTGTTTGTGGACGCATGCGCGACGCGCAGCTTGGAGGCCAGCGAGCTGGCGTCATGGCCGGAGTTGATCGCGAGTTGCTTTGGGATGACGAGTAATGCCTGGGCGAATGCGTCGATCGCCGGCTGCTCTCGCGCGTCAGTGCGATGGGCGAACTGCTCGAGGGCAAAGTTGAGATAGGACTCAACCGCCCCGCCGCCGCCGACGATGGACCCCGCCTCGATGGAGCGAGAGACCGAGTAGAGGGCGTCGTTGATGGCCCGCTCGGCCTCATCGATGAGCAGGCTCGATGCCCCATGCACGACCAGCGTGACGGCACCTCCCGTGCAGCCCTCGACGATGAGGCAGCTGTCCTCTCCCATTCGCTTGTCGTGGACCGACGTCGCTTGCCCGAGGTTGGACGGGTCGAACTCCTCTTCGCCCTCGAGGTTGCAGAGGGTCGTCTGTATCTTCCCGCCGGTGGCTCGGGCGAGGCGCACCATTTCCTCCCTGGGCACTCTCCGGGCGCCGATCACACCTGCGTCGGTGAGAAGCTTCTGGATGGCGTCGTCCATGCCGTTCGTTGTGAGGATAACGTTCGCGCCGGCCGTGATGAGCTTCCGGACCCGTTCTCGGGTAATGTTCATCTCCCGGCTCTGCATCCCCTCGACCTGGGTGGGGTCGGTGAGAGTGGCCGAAATCCCCAGCCGCAGCTTCACGGCCCGAAGGTCGAAATCCAATAGGGCGATTCGCGCCGGGCTGACCCGCAGTGGCATGTCGTGTGAGATTCTCGAGGCTTCCAGGGCACTGCCATGAATTAGGTAGGAATCGCTCAGCCCCTTGCCCGGCCGCTTGAGGATGCCGACGGCGTTCCGTGGGTATGTCACGCTACCGTCGAACTCGCTGATTCGCTCAACCGCACGGACTGCATCGACGACCAATTCGGGAAACAGCTCGACGTCCATCTGAGAGATTACTTTGGACGAAAGCGATGTTTTCGCAATTCGAGTCAGCAAATCTTTATCGTTGGCTGTCACTTTTCGGCTGAGTTTCGAGTCAATCAGCCGCACGGCCTCCCGCATCGCCATTTTGTATCCAGCGATGATATTCGACGGGTGGATATTCTGCCGGATAAGCTTTTGTGCGTTCTTCAGGAGCTCCGCGACGAGGATAACCACGGAGGTTGTGCCATCGCCGATTTCATTATCCTGCAGTCTCGCCAGGTCCACTAGAATTTGCCCCGCTGGGTGGTCAACTTCCATGCGTTTCAGGATGGTTGCCCCGTCGTTGGTTTGCAGCAGTTCGCCGACGTCGTCGACGAGCATCTTGTCGAAGCCATCTGGGCCGAGTGATGATCTGATTATGTTGGCAACTGCCGCGACGGCGGTGAAGTTTTCGTTTCGGACGTCTTTGCCGGTGATTCGCGTGCCATGGATGCCGAGCGCACATGGCTTGGCTTGGAGGCCGCCTGAAGCTTGTTCTTGCATAGTGAAATGAGATTTACAAAGAATACAAGGAAATATTGAGTGATGAGATGGTTGTGGAGGGTAAAAACGATATGAAGGTTGGATCCCGTATGCGTATTGCACACCGGGGTGGTATAAGGGGAGGGTTCATGCTATGGGCTTACAGGCGTCGGTGACGAGAATTTTTGGTCAGCGTATGCGACAGGTATTCTTCTTCCTCGCTTGCATTCCTCCGAGAGGAAAACCAGCGTAGAGACAAATAAAGACAACTGGTAAGTTGATTTTCTCTCATTCCGCGAGAAAGCTGTCAATTCACTGCATATCCAAGTCTTTGCCTGAAGAACTCTTTCAGACGAGTCGACAGCGGTCTGTCCCATAGCTTGACGAATTCACTCCGATGGGAATATTAATCCTGCCCGATTGTCGCCTCCTGACGTTTATGCTTTCTATTTTCCCGCTCTTCAGCAACGCTCAGCAGTGTCTGCAAAGCATCTGCCTCTTCGTCATCAATCCGCTCCTTCCATTTCAGCAACGTTCCGATTCTTTTGTCCGAATCACCAATGCTGGCTATTTTATGGACCGAACGAAAAGCAGTCGCGTCTTTTTCCAAGATGCCGTCATGGTCGACCCACTCGAAGGTCTGCAGGGATGTGTCGCTCACAGTATATTGACCAACCATCTTTATGGTCTTCTGGTGGCTTTCGGTGAAATGTTGTGGATCCGGCTCAGTGGTCCCACTTTTCATCGCGTGTGTGAGCGAAAAAAGATTCATCGGCTTTCCACTCGAGGCTATCTTTTCAAAAGCCTCAACTCGCCAGGCCCACTGCAGCGCCGTCGGTGTCAGGTTGGGTATTGTGTCCATTCTCCGCTGCACGTCGAACACGCCGGTGGACGCATCCGCAGCCGGCTTCTCCTCCGTGGGGCGGTCTGGAATGGGAACCTGGACCCATCGACTCCCAAACCCCTTCACCTGCTTGACTTTTGGCCTTTTCTTTCCTTCATTCTCCATGGGGTAGCAAAAAACACCGAACAGATTGAAAAGAGACTCTGATAAGCTCGACGTGCCAGAAAAAAATCAATCTGCAAAATGGGTCATTTTATCGTTCATCGTCCGTCTCAAGCATCTGCACCACGCCGTACAGAATGGACACTTTCCAATCGTCGACTTGCTTCACATCGCTGAATTGGTGGATCGCCTCCCTGACGTCATCTGGCGCTCCGTTCTCAATGGCCGTGCAGATCGCCTCAACGAGCTCGTACTCTCGAGACTTGGAAATTGTGTTGTCTGACGGGAACTCGGCCATACGCTCACGGATGCTCGCGACACCCTCGACCAGGTTGTCCTTTCGCAGCAATCCGAGCTGACAGAGCAAGCTGGCAAAGCTGTATTCTCGGGAGAGCGACCGAAGCGATCGGTTCTGCTCGCACACCGCGAGCTTGTCGAATTCAGTCGATGCCTCCGCGAGGTTTCCCGCCTCCACGAAAATCATTGCGACCTTCTTCTGAATCCGCGCGGCGATGTTCGTCCCATACTCGTCCGTCAGGTAATAAAACATGCTTTTTCGATAGTGCTTGACGGCGTCGTCGTATTCTCGGGAATCCGCGTACATATCGCCGATTTCAGCTTCAACCTTCCCTGCTTGGTGAAATCGATTGGACTCAATGTACATCTGGAGTGCCTCCTCCCAGCAGGCCAGCGCGTCGGCGGTATCGCCCGCTTTCCGGAAGGCACTGGCGGCCTCGAAGCAATGGGTGCACGCTTCATAGGAGAAGTCGACTTCGCGGCAGCATTGTGCGGCTCGCTTGAACGCCGCGCCCGCTCGTCGCCAGTTTCCCTCGGATTTGAACATGGCAGCGGCTTTTTTGAATAAGTCGGCGGCAGCTTCGTAGTTCACTCCCGTGAAGAAGGTGAAGAATCCCTGAAGTTTTGATTCGGCTTTCCGTACCAAGTCATCGGCGAGTATATCTTTCATTTTACAAAAACAATTGAGGTGGAAAAAAACTCAGAATTTGGTATTTGCGGCACGCTTGGGGATATTTGGATTTCTTTGAGGGATTCTTCACGTACAATTCACAAACAGATGTTCAAAATTTCGTTCAACTCCAAACATCTGGTACAGGCGGAAGTGGCCCCCTTTTGACCAACCTTTGCATCACTTCTCGGAACAGCATTTGGCGATTCGAGTTTGTCACTTCATCAAACCACTCAACGATCTTGTCATCGATGGGCGTTGGTGCCGATTGTATGGAGTGTGAATCTCCAACCACTGGCGGGCGAGCGGTCAACTCCTGGGGGTCTTCGCTGGGCGCTTCAGTCTGCACCGGCGACCCCGTCCGTTCAAATGCCAAGTAATGCCCACCTGGCTTGACCTTGGCGGTTTGGGACGACATCAATATGGCATGCTCCAGAAGAGACCCGTTTTCGTCACATTCCATGACGCCAGCGAGGTCTGGCAATTGCGCTTTAATTTCCCCAACAAGCTGAAAATCCCCCTGGTAGATAATCTCGAGTGCGTCGCCACGCCAGGCCCAAATCGTTGACTCGGTCTGCATGGTGAGCAGGTGTAGAAACGAATGTGGAAAATTGCAATTTTCAAAATCCGAACGGAGTGACTTCCGATTCGAAGACAGACAAACAACAAACAGTCAGTTTATTCAAGGGAGCGGATTGATGCATTCACGAAGCATGTTTTTCAACTCGGACCACGTCGAACATCTGTAGACGGCGGGATAGACCAGCGCGTAGTTTTCACTGCCGGTTCGAATATACGCCCGTCGTGCGATGTGATCATAGACATCGGCTTCTCCATTCACCGGAAGCGCCGGGTCGCTTTGGGTCTGTCGCAGCACTATGGCCGTTCCGCACGTCACGAAGAGAATCCCTTTGTATCTTTCTGCGACCGATCGAATCCGCGATGCAAACGTCCGGGGGCGAAACCACCGAAGCACAGCGACTCCTTGCATTTCAACAAACAGAAAGGGTGAAACACACAAAGTAAACACTGACGGCTTTGGCGACGAAGATTACAATTATTCCTACAATATCCCTCATGCATTCAACTTATCTTCAAACTATACCATCATTTCTGCATTTATTTCTTTCCTGCCTTCTGGGCGGCCTTGGTCACCTTGCCGCTGGTTGGCTCCTTCTTGGTGACGCTCTTGATGACACCGACGGCGACGGTCTGGCGCATGTCACGGACAGCGAACCGGCCGAGCGGCGGGTACTCGGTGAACGTCTCGACGCACATGGGCTTTTGTGGGACCATGCGGACCATCGCGGCGTCGCCGTTCTTGATGCTCTTTGGCTGCTTCTCCAGCTCTTTGCCGGACCGGCGGTCGATCTTGGACTCGATTTCCTGGAATTTGCACGCGATGTGGGCGGTGTGGCAGTCGAGCACGGGCGAGTAGCCGCTGGAGATCTGGCCGGGGTGATTCAGCACGATGACCTGCGCGATGAAGCTCTCGCACTCCCTCGGTGGGTCCTGCTTGGAGCTTCCGCAGACGAAGCCACGGCGGATGTCCTTGACGGAGACGTTCTTCACGTTGAACCCGATGTTCATGCCGGGGGTCGCCTCTGGGAGCGCCTCGTGGTGCATCTCGATCGACTTGACCTCGGTCGTCAGGTTGGTCGGGGCGAAGGTCACGATCTCGCCGGGCTTCAGCACGCCAGTCTCGACGCGGCCGACCGGCACAGTGCCGATACCGCCGATCTTGTAGACGTCCTGGAGGGGCAGGCGCAGTGGCTTGTCGACCGGGCGCACCGGGGTGTCGAGTTGGTCGAGCGCCTCCAGCAGGGTGGGGCCCTTGTACCAGCTCATGTTCGTCGACTTCTCGATCATGTTGTCGCCCATCCAGCCGGAGATTGGCACGAACTGCACCTTGTCGATGTTGTAGCCGACCTTCTTCAGGTACAGCTGCACCTCCTTCTTGATCTCCTCGAAGCGCGCCTGCGCGTAGTTGACTGACTTGTCGTCCATCTTGTTGACCGCGACGATCATCTGCTTCACGCCGAGGGTGAAGGCGAGAAGAGCGTGCTCGCGCGTCTGGCCGTCGCCGCTGATGCCGGCCTCGAACTCTCCGTTTCCGGAGGCAATCACGAGGATGGCCGCGTCGGCCTGCGATGTCCCGGTGATCATGTTCTTAATGAAGTCGCGATGTCCGGGGGCGTCGATAATCGTGAAGACGCACTTTGGCGACTCGAACTTCCAGAGGGCGATGTCGATGGTGATACCACGCTCGCGCTCGGCCTTGAGCTTGTCGAGGACCCAGGCGTACTTGAAGGACGCCTTGCCCATCTCGGCGGCCTCCTTCTCGAACTTTTCGATGGTTCGCTTGTCAATGCCGCCGCACTTGTAGATCAAGTGGCCGGTGGCCGTGGACTTGCCGGCGTCGACGTGGCCAATAACGACCAGGTTGATATGAATCTTCTCTTTTCCCATTGTGGTGAAGCGTAAGGAATAATGCGAAAGGGGGGAATGGTAAAAGTGAAGCCATTGGAAGTATTTACGCATGGGAACTCGAAGGGGCCGAGGGCGAGCTTTTGACTCCAAATCGGCACGGAAATGTTGTCAGATTCAGAAACACTGAAGAGACGCAATTTTTTCAACCACCCTTTTTATGGCTGCTCAAATTCGGCATTTGTATGTTTCGCCAGACATGCCTCCCAGCTCGCTTGCCGATCAATACACATTTCCGGAGATTGCGTTCGCTTGCAGAGGAGATAATTGTGGGTTTCGAGCGCACAGAACTGCACGGATTGCTTCACTGCATTATCATACGCCGCGAGAAGATGGATGTCATGCGCGACGCATTTCTCCTGTTCTTTGTGCCACCAGTGGCAGTCCGCCGAGGCGCGCGTTGCCTCCCGAGTTGCAGGCAAGGCGGTGAACAGTGGATCGAAGGCGTCCAGCGCGAATGCTGAAAGCTTGCGGAGCTCGTGCGGAGGTGATTGGGCCGTCATGGAGAGGATAACATGTTGAACAACGAACAGAAGGGGAATGCGTAATTATGGTAGTCAGTCCATGTGACGCTCGCCGGGCACCAAAGTAGACAATTGGCCCGCTAACAGCAACTCGACCGCTCACTGCTATTACCCCCTCCACGAGCTCGAAGACCCCCATCCCGCGTCTGCTGTGGTGGAGGGAATGCATCCGCCGAGTCGACTCGCTGGATCAGCGCACCGACGACATGGTGAAAAAGCGCATCAACGCACGTCGAATCACGTGCCGAGACCTCAGAAAATGTCAAGCCGTGGGAATCGGCGAACGTTTTCCCGGTGGCATAGCTGACCGCACGTGTCGCGGCATCATCACACTTATTCCCCACGAGGACTGTGCAGACATTTGGGCTCGCTGACGTTTCCACCTCATCGAGCCATGACTTTACATTGTGGAAGCTCTCTGCGCTCGTGATGTCGTAGACGACGAGGATGGCCTGGGCGCCCCTGTAATAGCTCCGCGTGATGGATCGGAAGCGCTCCTGTCCCGCCGTGTCCCATATTTGGAGTTTGACGTTCGCCCCGTTGGAAGTCAGCGTGCGGACCTTGAAGTCGACGCCAACCGTCGCCTTGACGCCGCCATCGAACGAGTTATCAGTGAATCGGACGAGGATGCTCGACTTGCCCACTCCGCTATCCCCGATAATTAAGACCTTGAAGACATGATCATAGTCACGGTGTCGCATGAAGAAAAAGGAAAGATATGGAAGAAACATACTAGACGCTGAATCGGGAGCGAAACCCATTTTTAACAGAATCTCCTTATGCAATCTCATCGCAAACATACACAGACATGCATCATTTGCAACTTCAAGATATGGCCGCAATGTAGGCGGCGCCGATCCCACTGCCGTCCTTCGAGAGCGTCAGGTTGACACCCTTGATGCAATACACGTCTCGCATAGTCTCATAGAGTTTCGTCTTGTAGCCTGGCATTTTCTCGTACACGCTGCCGTCCACCGCGATGGTGACGTGCTCGTGGCAGTGGCGGCTGCGCTTCAGAATCGACGCGAGCGCGGTGGCCGAAAGAGTCGCCGACCTGTTGCGGACCATGACGCACACCTCCTTGATGATGCGCCGATCTTCGAGGTCCTCGACGTTGATGTCGAGCTCTTCGTTCAGCCAGAGGTGGATCCAGCGGAGCTTTGCGCTTTCGTCGGTCAAAATACGGCTGACGAGGACTGGCGGGAAGCAGTCCTTTTGCTGCATTTTGTGCCAAATCGTGGGGTTTCCGCGGAAAATGTCCCGCAGGACGTAGCGGACGAGCTCCCCGATGTAGTAGCCGGAGATCATTTTCTCGAGTCGCTGCCTGCCGGGGTTGCAGGAGATGTTATCGACGTGCTGGTCGTAGGGGGTTGTCTTGAGAATGGTATTTCCGGCATCCGAGCCGAGGTTTCCCCACTCGATGTTGACGACCATCTCGAGGTTGTCGTCCATTTTCCGAGCATTCAGCTCTTTCTGCAGCTCCGCGTTGAGCGACAGCTTTTTGATGTTTGAGACCTTTTCCCAGTAGCACGCGTTGCTACCGGTCCCCAAAATGCAGCCGATGTGCACGCTTGGGTCAAAGAGGAACTTTGCAATCAGCGTCCCCACAGTGTCGTTGCAGAGCGCAACCACTCGCAAGTACTTGATGTCATTCGCCTCGATTCCCTTTTGCAGCAGTGTCACAATGTTCGCGCCCTCCATGCCGGTCGTTTTGAATCCCTTCGTCCACGTGAGCAGCTGCGCGACTGCGAGACCCTTTTGTATCGTCGGGAATGAAAAGGTGAATCCGACCGATATCGGCTTGCCCGTTTTTTCGACATTCTCGACGTCGCCCGGGTGAGACTGCGTGAAGGCGGCGACGCACTTGCCGATAAACTTGAAGAGTTCCTGCGCAGTGTCCGACAGGTACCTCACGGGAATATGAAAGGTGAGCTGGGTCGGCGGTGCGAGGGCGCTGCCGTTCCGGTCGATTTCTATCCGCAGCACGCGGAGGTTCGTGCCTCCCATATCGATGGCGTAGAAGACACCGCCCATGTTGTGCCCATTGCTCTGCGGCTTCAGCACGAAGGACGGCAGCATGGGAAGCGTCCCGTAGCCGTCCTGCTTGAGCCCCTTTTCCATCTCGCCCTCCATGTACAGCTGGATGTAGCGCAGATAGGAGTCCGACAGGTTGAAGAACTGACGGGCCCGGAGGACGGGCAGCATGGCGTCAACGTCGCTGAGGTGAGAAGAAAGTATTGCAACCCGCTTGTCCATAAATCTCTCTGAATGGCGAGATCGCCTGTGAAATAAGTCAAAAGGGAGTGGAAGTGATACGAGGAAATTGAATGAAATCTACAAGAAAGAGAGCGCGCCTGACGAAGCTCATTTATACACCACCTGCTGGGCACATGGTGCCGATGGTGACTACTTTTTCCCCTTTGCCTGCCTTCGTGCTTGCGATTTCTGTACTCGCCGCTCTCGGTTTTCCAACTTGACCTCTTTCCGATGGTCCTTTCGCTCCGGCTTGGTTGCGTCGGCGAGGGTAAACTGCTTCGCGCTGGCATCCTTTGCCCCCTCTGCGTCGTCCAATGCATCGGCCAGCTCATGCGTACTGAAGGAATTGTCGCTCTCTTCCTCCGAGAGGTCAGCTGTCAGAAAACTATACTGTTTCTCGACATCGGAGCTGATGTGGGATCCGCTATAGATGCCGAGCGATCGCGGAATCGGTATTTGCCGAAACACATCGTCTGGTATAACGTCCCCCGACTCAGTGAACGACGTGTCGAGTGACGGAATCCTTCCAATGACAAACATGAAGATGCGCTCAATGGTGTATCGCCCGCTCGGTGGGAGGGCGTCGGCGAAGAAGCGATCCACGTTTGCAATGTCTCTGCGGAGGAACTCCATTGCATTGGGGTGGTCGGGCTCGATCGACTGCGAGACGTCGATGACGTAAATCTCGGGTGTGCTTCCGGCATCGCTCTCCGCGCTGGGCATTTGGACGAGCAGATTGTATTCACTATAGTCGCCATGAATCAGATTACATTCCTTGTAGAGTCGTCTCAGCAAAGATATGAGCTTGTGGTACAGACTCGCTCCGTGGCTGTATTTGAGATCAGTGCAGTCGCTGAGCCGCGAGTACGGCCAACCGTTCTCGCCGAGAAAGCTCATCACCAGAACGTTTTGCTTTAAAATGAAAACTCGAGGCGCCGGAATACCCGCAGACTCGAGCCGGCGGAGATTACGAGCTTCCTTCTCTGCCCACTTTTGGACCATCTTTCGAGGGTTGGACTTGCTATATCTCTGAAAGCGGTAGTCGCCTTTCACGTATCTCTCTCTATCTTTGAAAACGAGCACCGATGTCCGATAAATCTTAATGGCTGCGGACGAATTGTCGCCACGTATGGCATGATACACGTTGGCCTCCTTCCCGGTGGAGACACACCCATGCATCGCCTCAAGGAAGCCATTCCGGACAAGGGCGTAGATGATGAGCCGCGTGCGAGGGTCCATGACATTTTCGACGGTGGCCCGATCTTTCTTATCGTGTTGTTTGTGCTGGCTTTTCTTCAACCGAGGCTCCTCCAAGTACTTTTGGCTTTCGTTGTAGAGATTCTCATCGAATGCAGAATCGTTTTTCTCGAAATGCCTTTCCCCCATAATCTTCAAGCGATTGTCGTATGAATCATTCTACGGATCAAGATAGCCAATGGAAGACATATACGAACTGGACATTGACATACAAAAAACGCGCCGAATGTGTGTACAAATCTGAAATCCCAACTAGACTCAACTCATGCAGTTGATAACGCTGCGGGGTCATTCAGATTTTTGCCTCAGAACTTCAAAGGCGGGCTTCTTTCTCGATTTTACAATAGGGATATGTAGAGACTTACCGAAAAGGGACTCGCGCAAATCACATGCATCACTTTTCTCACCGTCGGCACAACTTTCGAATGACCTTGCGAAAAATCGGCGTGAAGGGTTCGTCTGTGAATGGAATCTTGATTCCTCTGTCGAAGCTTCTGCCTGTTTTTCCTGTCCAAAATTATCCCTTGAAATGTCAGCGATATTCACGTTGGGAAAGTATGATGATTCCCTCCGAAACTTATTTTCTGTACCAAAGCCCTGCCTTCTTAACTCTGGTGCTTCAGATGTCCTGAGTGCAGCGAGGGAAAAATCAGCTTGAACTTCGCTTCCAAAACCGTGGAAAGATTTGTCCGCAACAGACTGCGTACCAAAGTTTTCCCTGGAAAGTTGCTCCGAACCAAAATGCTCTTTATGTGTTTGGGCAGCACTACCAAAGCAATCCCTACGTAGTTCACGTTGCGGGTGCTCTGGCTGTTGAATCATTGTTCCGAAAGAAAGATTTGTAAAATCTTCCCTGGGTCGCATCGCCTCTTCCTCCCTTGGCTTGCTCAGAACGGTCTTTCTCGGCTCATCTCTTTGGCCGAACCCGGGCGCCGTTGGGCCATCTATCCCAAAGGCATTTCGGGAAAACGGTTGTGATCGCTCTGATGCAGTATGGCTTATGATTGTTGTCCCTTTCATAATGTCCTGCGATATCTTATCACACCCAAGGACATCGTATTCTCCTTGGAGCTCGATCTTGACTTGGGTGCCTCTTCTACTTGACTTTTTCTTACCTTGAGGAAGTCCCGTACTCATGATAATTTTAGTAGTAGTAATATTAGAATATAGCATAATTGTATTCTAGATTGAAAATAAATAGAGACCTTACCATTCAATGCCAACTACCTATACTGAAGATTTTGCATCTCGTTCTTGTGCCCATGCCTCCTGGCTTCACGGATCCTGTAAAACTTAGTTTGTCGGCGAAGTGGATCTCCGTCTTGAACGCATCTATTAACCCCTGGCCATACTTCATGTTCTTTATCTTCTGGAGCAGTCAAACAATAGCGATAGTTCATGTAAGTTTGATGAACTGTGGGATAATACGTTAGTAGTTCTTGTGGAGGAGGGAGCGTTGTCAACCGTGTATTCCTATGAAGCACTCTTCCTCGCATAGTTTCAATGCGTCCAGCATAGATTCTTCTATTAAAATCTTTACTGTCCATATATTGTGTCCTCTTGAAAAGAACTACTTCTTGTTTTTCTAATTTGCCGATATTCTGGTAGTATTGCTCGGCAACGTCAAGAACTGTGTCCATAAGAGCAAAACATCTATCTGTGTCGTATGGTGAGTAGTGAATCCACTTTGCATCAAATCCTTGCTGATTCATTCTACGTGTGCGTGGGATGAGTCTAGTGTAACGCTCACTATTTCCGAGGTCATGCGAATTTTCGAACGTTGATATTATCTCATCAAATAAAACATCTGGATCAAGATGTTTCTTCGAGCTAGTTTTCACGCGGAAGTCCTCTAATGCTGTGTCAAAATTTTGGTGTAATTGTTTATCCTTTTCCATGATTAGCAGTTGAGCAAGTTCCAGTCTTGCCTCCATGTAATTTTCTAGATGAAGGTGACAAAATTCCTCGTCTCGCATGATGTAAAGCGCCTTCAGCCCGCATCGTAAAGCTTGCTCAAATTTTCTCGCGATTCTTAAAGATCGCATCAGCTTCACATACAATCGAAGGGTTTGATTGCTGTAATCTCCTTGCTGAGCGTGACTCGCAGCCAGTGCAATGCCTACTTTTTCTACTGCTTTTTCAGCCAGTTGGAGATTTCCCGTAGTGGATAGATAATCAGATTGAGTTTCAAGGAAAGCAGCATGAGACATAGGTACGTATTTCTTTTCAATTTTATCTGACTTCTTGCCCGGCGTGGAATTTTCATTAATTATTTCTTTCCTTCGTATATTCGCTGTGCTTGGTGGATGTTGCATCTGATTTGGCCATAATCGCCCAGAGTAGTAGCTGGTGAACAAATGACAAATGAGGACGACCTTGCTCTGCTTCATGATAATGTAATAGAAGCCGGCGCTATAAAAAATCCAATCTCATAATACAGGCCAAAAAAGTTGCTCTGTCAAAATACTCCTCTTAGAAGAATACGCAGTTTAGAAGACAGCGAAAATAATTTCTTTTCAGTAGTACCCAGCATTTGGTTCTTGGGAAAGTAGATAGAAAGGAAATGGACTCTGTAGCATCTGTAACTTTTCGTGGAGAGGGTTTTGAATGTATTTATTAAGAGAAGCGCTGTATCTGCTGGTGTAAGAAAAAAATCGCATACCCTTTTCTTCCGAAAACACCAATTCTTTTTTCTTAGTCGAGCGATAATCAGAATCAACTCGGGGCTTTGTATCTAATTAAAATTTCATGGAAAATATTTACGTCGTCGTTTGAAAAGGCAAATCTCTTGCAAGAAAGGGTTACAAAGGAAAACTCTCAAACAAAGATTACAAGAGGCTGCAACGAAAAACTGCCTGTAGAAAACTATTTAGCCAATACTATAGGGAGATCACTTGGATTCTTCATCTATATTGTTTTTCATTGAAGCGTTCGTTTATTGTGCTGTTTTTTTTGAATTACTTGGGTAGTCACATTACTAATGGTTTTCTTTGATTCTGATTTGGCATACCCAACTGAACGCTTGGAAGCGCAAAAACATAAGCGCAGGCGCCTGCTTCAAGGGCCTAACTCCTTCTTCTGGGATGTTAAGTGCAAAGGCTGTTATCAAATACAAACGGTGTTCAGTCATGCCAAGAATAACGTCATATGCCCAGGATGCAATACACTGCTTGCACGGCCCACCGGAGGCAAAGCACGTCTTAGCGAAGGCATTAAGTATCGCAGAAAGCCTGATTATTAATCGTACGAATGATCAGATGAAAGTAAGAAATCATACACACATAGGATAATCACGCCTATTTAGTTATTTTTCCTGCTGAGCACAAGATTGATTCATTCATGTTTTCTATTTTTACTAATACGAATGCTTCTTAAACGCGGGTAACAGGGGTTCTTTTGCTGCTCTATTCACCATGACAAGGTGTAATGGTTTTCGCTAGCTCAAGAGCACTGTGGACTGTCGCTGCTCCTCGCTGTAACATGGGATATTGAATGCTGTCGTACACACAGCGTTCTTCCTGTAAAGCTCTGAGAGCGACTAGCCACTTGTTTCGGGGATTCTTACGGGGCTTGTCATTCGACTTACACTCACATTATTCTTTTGACTGAGTATTTTGATGATAATTGGTTGTTCTTTCAGATTATCGCAATAAAGATGTCAGACGGAATAAGTGAAAAAGCATTTCCGCTAGCAAAAGATAACCTTTCAAGGGCTATACTTGACGTTGTGCAACAAGCATCAAACTACAAATTGATCAAAAAGGGCGCGAATGAGGCGACAAAAGCGCTGAACAGAGGTAGTGCTGATCTGATAGTCCTCGCTGGTGATACCAACCCAGTTGAGATTATTCTCCATCTCCCTCTCTTGTGCGAAGACAAAAATGTCCCATACATCTTTCTTCCATCTAAAACAGGCCTAGGTAGAGCCGCGCAAGTATCCCGCAACGTAGTAGCATTGGCAATAGTGAACACTGACAACTCCCCACTGCAAACGCAGGTCAGAAATATCAAAAATGAAATCGAGAAGCTTCTAGTTTAAGTTGAAAACGAAAATTGAAACTTTTCCCCGCGCGAACGATATGTTTTTCGAAGCTTATCCTATTTTCACATTCACACACATGGCCTCGGATTCGTACGATCTAGCGAAACGAGCGTTGAATGAAATGCTCAAACAACGAAGTTCCAACCTGCCCTCATCAGTAGCGAACCTCATTGACATCGAGAAACAAATTTACGGAGACAAGGTCAATCCTGATGGTGTGCGTAGAGCGTCAACTCCTCGAGCAAGTCCAAGCCTATGCGACCCTTCCAAGCCCCTTCCGACTGTCTGGAAGAAAGGTGACAAATCCATCAAAAAATTTGATGTGGAGTGTCGCTACCTTAACCCCCGCAAGAAATTCGAACCACAGGAGAAAACAAACACAACAAAAAAGAAAGTGCAAGTAGTACCAAAGTGTGCCTACAGCAACATCGAAAAAGCGAATAATGCACGGGAAGCCTTGCGTAAGCTCCAAAAGGGAAACGAAAAGGGCGCCTCCCGAACCCCTTTTAAATAGCATGAACTGGATGCACTTGCGACATTTAGAACATCATAATCGTCGTTCTCAACCCATTTCTTTTCAACTTTTCATGCCTCCTTGAAAATTGGAAATACCATGGATAATCGTGTCACTCGGCAAGAACAGGAGAATGCTGCCATACGCAGTGAAGTTCGCTCATACGCCGCATCGCTGCTCGAAGTTGCCAAGCAAAATGCTGTGAGAAGGCAGAGATCTATCGGTGATACGGCAGAGGCAGCCGATGATTCAGTGACAGTTGGAGATATGACCCATAGTTTTCTTGCCTTGGAGACTGATCCGGAAGCTGTTCAGGAGATGGTTTCGATTATTCAGAGCGTATGCGGAGGTGATCAGACAGAAAACGAAACGAATTGAGGATCGTCCGGACTTGTGATTTGTTCCCTCCTCCCTCAGTGTCTCTCATTTTCTCACTACGTGGATGTGCCACTGGCAAATTTCAGTGTGGCGTTAGGACAATAGCTCTTGGCTCAGCGAGCAAAACCTTCTTTTTTCGCCATCGGCAGCAAATCCCGTATCAATTTTCTCTTACCTTTAACAGTTTTGGTATCCATGAAAGGTGGAAAAGTTTCCAGCAAAAAAGGCTCCTCCAAGTCTCATAGCTCCAACAAGTCGACCCGGCACAAGAAGAAGATCTCGACTTGGAGCACCTACGTGCACCGAGTGCTGAAGGAAGTTCACCCCAACCTTGGCGTCACCACCAAGGGCATGAAGATTATGAATTCCTTCGCCGAAGACATGTTCGACCGCATTCACCTCGAGGCAATCGCTGTTTCGAAACTGAGCAAGTCCAAGACCCTTTCTGCACGCGAGCTCCAGACGAGCGCCCGCCTCCTCCTGCCAGGAGAGCTTTCCAAGCACGCAATGAGTGAGGGAACAAAAGCCGTGGCAAAGTACTCCGCATCAGTTGCAAGCAGAAAAGAGGCCCATTAAAATTCAAACACATAAGAAAGATTACTTTCAGACAAGAACAGGATTATAGCGAATAGTCTTGAGTAAAGTTGTACTCACAAATTGTCACTGACGAAAAAGTATTGGCGTCATGCTTTATGCTGATTTTTCTTTCCTCGTTGAAAATGTAACAGGGATGACGCCGACCCAGTGAGCATGCAACGATGATAGTGAGATTGTGCACCATAAAAGCGCTTGTTATAGGACAACATGTCAGGCACTCCAGTGCAGTGGCCAACGAGAAGCAGAGACCGGCGAGTTCCCACGCCGGTGTCACCGTTCATTCCATGCGACCAATACTCAGCAATCTTGGGTTCCTGAAAAACACTTCCATTCAAGACACTCAAGTTGTGTCCCTGCAGAATACCCTTGACAAATTCGTGTGGTTCCTCGATAATGATTTTCGGCAGGTCGATGTGGTGAGCATACGTCGAGACATTGGCAAATTCGTATCGCTGCACAACTGGGTGATGAAGTTGGCTGGGCTGCTGCTGATGCGCCTTCACCACCTGTCGAAAGAGCATACCCCCGGCGCCCACCGAGCCGAGCTCGACAAGTTCCCGCCGCCACTCGTCATTTCGCTTCTCAAATATCTCGTATTCTTGCGGGACTTGCGAGATGCCACGAAGAGAAGGCGTCTGGGAAAGGCTGATTTGGCATCCATCCCAGAGAGAAATATGATGGTCTTCGCGAAGAGCCTTGACCTCGACCTGGCGCGGAGGCTCTTCATCCTCCTGCGCGCGCGCATCCATAAAATCATGCCCCAAGTGACTGTCCACGAAGGCGTCTCCATCATTCGCCTCTGGGGAAACCTCCGCCCGAAAGATCCGACCTTTGTCAAACTGCTCACAAAATTCTTCGCCAAAAAACTTCGAGCGCTCTGTGAGAAGCATGACTTTCTCGGTCTCCACGAAGTCGCGAGATTTGTGCCGTCCGACACCGCGCTGCAGCTCATTGTGAAAATGGCAGAGACGAAAGTCCCCAATACCCGACTCACACATGAGCTTGCGCACGCCCTCGTTCCGTCGATCATCCAAAAGGACATCCACCAGCTATCTGTGGTCAATATCGTGAAGCTGCTATCGACATTCTCAAAGTACGAGCTGCAGAATGAGTACTTACAGGTTATCCATCGATTCTGTGCGCTCGTCGCAGAAGGCCGAACCGAGCCGAAGCACATTGTCAATGCGCTATCTTCCATCGTCAAAATCCCCGAAACGCCAGCAGACGTCATTGCCTTTCTCTACCTCACGCTGACTCGACAATGGGGCGAGGCAAGAAAATCAAACACTGAATTTCAGCCATCGTTTCGACCACTCATCAACCTGATAGACACAGATTTCACATGGTGGAGCGCAGTGTTCGAAGGGCTGATGACGGAAATGCAACTCTATTGGGGGCCAATCATGGAGGCGAGCATTGGATGCGACTTGAATGGAAAACACTCAAACACCACCCACGTCCGCACGCTTCTCCGGTCGGCGACTGCGGTCCTGAATGGATTGGCCCATCGCGAATCAACGGTGCCATCGCATCCGTTTCTCGAAAAACTCCTCGCTTTCAACTTTGCCTATTTGGGCACCCTGGAGAGCAAGCAGGTCGTCCAGTTTCTCCACGCCGCCTCGATACTTCGAATGCACAACCTGAAAGACCTTCGATGGAGCGAGGCCCTGCCAGTGCTGCTCAACAAGATCGACTCAATGGACACGAGGGGCGTCGCGTATGCCGTCTTCATCATTGGAACGCAATGCGCCGCCCAGCTCTCCGAGGCCCAGAAAAGCCACGTGCTGATGAAGTGGACAGCCGCCAACGCGTGTCTCCACAGCAAGACGCTCGCAATGAGCATCTACGGACTCGGCTCCATCCAGCCATCGATGGATGAGATGCAGCGAAAGGCCGTCACGAGCCTCTGCGAAAAGCGCCTCATTCGCTACTTCGACTGCCGCGACATTGTGCTCTTCTGCACCGGCCTGCGCAACCTGGGCCTGTCCATAGAAGAGTACCCCGAGCCCTTCCTCATGTGCATGCGCCGAGCCATCGCCCAATGCCCCTCGATGGAGCTCGACCACCTCCCGCGCATCCTCCTCACATTTGCCCAGTGCGGCCTCACCAACACCAAGCTGAACGTCTACGCCATGCGGCGAATCGTGAAAGAGAAGGAGTCGATGGACTTTGACACCTTTCTCGAAAGCATCGAGGCGCTGCTGTGGGTCATGGGCAGCGACCGCGTGCTCTATGGCGACGACTTGGTGCAGATGCTGAAGTTTACGAGAAACACCATCCTGACGGGAATCCACAAGGCCTCCCCCGACCGCTG
>LFNC01000028.1:0-44940 GCA_001235845.1 Perkinsela sp. CCAP 1560/4 | reverse complement strand
TATCGTTGAATGGTCGCCTTTCCTTAGCTGTGTGTGTATCGTTGAATGGTCGCCTTTCCTTAGCTGTGTGTGTATCGTTGAATGGTCGCCTTTCCTTAGCTGTGTGTGTATCGTTGAATGGTCGCCTTTCCTTAGCTGTGTGTGTATCGTTGAATGGTCGCCTTTCCTTAGCTGTGTGTGTATCGTTGAATGGTCGCCTTTCCTTAGCTGTGTGTGTATCGTTGAATGGTCGCCTTTCCTTAGCTGTGTGTGTATCGTTGAATGGTCGCCTTTCCTTAGCTGTGTGTGTATCGTTGAATGGTCGCCTTTCCTTAGCTGTGTGTGTATCGTTGAATGGTCGCCTTTCCTTAGCTGTGTGTGTATCGTTGAATGGTCGCCTTTCCTTAGCTGTGTGTGTATCGTTGAATGGTCGCCTTTCCTTAGCTGTGTGTGTATCGTTGAATGGTCGCCTTTCCTTAGCTGTGTGTGTATCGTTGAATGGTCGCCTTTCCTTAGCTGTGTGTGTATCGTTGAATGGTCGCCTTTCCTTAGCTGTGTGTGTATCGTTGAATGGTCGCCTTTCCTTAGCTGTGTGTGTATCGTTGAATGGTCGCCTTTCCTTAGCTGTGTGTGTATCGTTGAATGGTCGCCTTTCCTTAGCTGTGTGTGTATCGTTGAATGGTCGCCTTTCCTTAGCTGTGTGTGTATCGTTGAATGGTCGCCTTTCCTTAGCTGTGTGTGTATCGTTGAATGGTCGCCTTTCCTTAGCTGTGTGTGTATCGTTGAATGGTCGCCTTTCCTTAGCTGTGTGTGTATCGTTGAATGGTCGCCTTTCCTTAGCTGTGTGTGTATCGTTGAATGGTCGCCTTTCCTTAGCTGTGTGTGTATCGTTGAATGGTCGCCTTTCCTTAGCTGTGTGTGTATCGTTGAATGGTCGCCTTTCCTTAGCTGTGTGTGTATCGTTGAATGGTCGCCTTTCCTTAGCTGTGTGTGTATCGTTGAATGGTCGCCTTTCCTTAGCTGTGTGTGTATCGTTGAATGGTCGCCTTTCCTTAGCTGTGTGTGTATCGTTGAATGGTCGCCTTTCCTTAGCTGTGTGTGTATCGTTGAATGGTCGCCTTTCCTTAGCTGTGTGTGTATCGTTGAATGGTCGCCTTTCCTTAGCTGTGTGTGTATCGTTGAATGGTCGCCTTTCCGTAGTTGTCTGCGTATCGTTGATGGGTTGCTTTTTCTCATTCGACACGGGAAGAGGTTTCCTTCGTCGGGGTATGCTGATAAATTTCATTGAGAGTGAAAGAAGAACAAAATACGAACAAATGTATCCGTCCAATGTGCCTACAAGCGTAGAATTTCTCAAATATACAAGCTTGCAGTGCTGTCAACGCGTTGTTTTACCTTTCAGGAAATAGCAATAACCGAAAAGGCGTTTACATCCAATTCATCAGCGGAGTTTTCTCCCTTCTGTTTCATGTTGAATCACTGTGCTGGGTCCATACCACTGGATGGCAAAACAGCCATTGGAAACGATCCCGAGAAATCGACCTCACATCGAATGGATGTCTTTCGAGTCATGCCCTTGGGCAAGCGCAAGACTTCGGGTTTCAACCGGTATATATGGGTTATCAGGGCTGATCTCTTTGAGCACCCCCGGGCACGTGAGGCGGTGAATATCCCAGTTTCGCCACTCGAGCAACCGCCGACAATCGAAGCACTTGACAAGCGTGTGTCTCTCGGAGTGGCTCTCCCAGTGTCTGTGCGGGATCAGCAGCGAGCACTCCTTGCACCACCTCGCGGAGCTTACACAATGGCGCCAGTGGGCTTCCTCGAAGTTCAGCGTCGCAATATTTGTTTTGCAGTTTTTGCAATATCTCTTTGCTTCGGGGTGGCCGACTTGGTAAAGCTCCTCAAACGCGACTTTTGTCGGCTCGTGGACGAGGTTGTCCCGGTCGAGAAACTCACTGATGTGCGCAGATTGGAAAACAGGGGCGTCCAGCTTCGACAAAACGTAACCGAGCGTGTTGGGACCGAGCACCCATCGCGGATCGACGTCAGCGAACTTGGTTGGCGTGTGCATGAGCTGGAGGTGCAGTTTTGACAAATACCGGCGGGGCACAAGTGGAAATTGCGTCACAGTCCAGTGCGCATCGGGATACTTTGGGTGGCCCAGCCGAACGCGCATCGCATAGACAAGCTCCTGGCGATTCTCTTTGAACGGCAGCGTAACGATGAGGCAATGGGTGTACGCTTCCTTAATGATTGCAATGTCACCAGCTTCAATCGTCGAGCCGTTGCCGTAGTTAAACTGCACGACCATTCCTGCTGTAAAAGAGGCACGAGCCGAGAGGCCCAGTGACGTCGCATATGCCATCGGGGCCGACAGGTAGTACAAAATATGTCCAGCGTCAACGCCGCGAAACGGAATATTCGATCGGAGGAAATATCGATTGAAAACGCATGATGCTTCATGGCGAGCGAAGAACGGCTGGACGTCCTTTTTGCCGCGGAAGTCGTCGACAAATGCCGACATTTCGATCTTGTCCGTCGAATTCCCGAGTTTCGCGAGTGCGTCCGCCTCATCTCGTCCGAAAGATCCAAAGTGCGCCTTCTCAACGACCGAACCACGCTCGGATGAGTCTCGCAGGGCTACTTGCTGGTCAAAGGGAAACGCTTCCCGCCAGAGATTGGATTGATACAGAAAACCGTGATAGCCGACATCGAGCGAGGGGTCGAGCAAGAAGAAATTCGCAAGGAAGATTATCTGAATCCCGCCAAAGAGCTCGTTTCGGTGGTCGGGCCGAAGTCGACGAGCCACTCGGTCGATCGCCTGAAGCATCGTGAGTGTGACGAGATGCCCCTCATCGATAATCAAGACATCAATTTCCCTCAAAGTTGGTAAGCACCTAGCATACTTTTCGCCAACTTGCTGCATGCGCCGTTCGATGATGGACTCGGCTTGGTCGACGTTGATGTCTTTCGAGTCCTCTGGAATCCCGAGAAACTGGAAGAGCGGGAGACCCTTGATGCGATAAGTCCCTGCCTTTGTCGCCGCCGTGCACAGCACGTTCTTGTTGTGCTGTGATTCGATGTCATTTGCAATTTTCAGGGCCAGCCTGGTCTTTCCCGTCAATGCGAATCCAGTAATGAACACATTTTTCCCACTGAGCGCAAGTGCGTGTGCGAAGGCATCGTGCTGCGAGAAGGTCCACTCCCTGTAGGGATGAATTTCTGCAGGGAAGCCTTGGTCTTTCAGGCAATCTATTACCATATATTGTGATGTGAATCGATTCGGTAGAATGCGTTTCGATTCCTTTGGGGCTGCAGTGCTGTAGGCACGTCGTCCAAAGCAGCGAAGCTGCCGATAGAGGAGCATGGGAGCCAAAGTGTCAAAGGTGAACAAAAAAGAGTTTGAATCTTGGAGAAAATGGCTCACAAAAAGTGATTTCAAATCCTACACGATTTCTACAATCCAACTCCCTCAAGCGTAATGTCCTCCAAAAGTGGCTGCAGGAAGGTGCCGTCCTGGAAATCGTATTGGGGCAGCTCAGTTTTCGAAACCCAATTGTAGTTTAGTGGGGTCCTATTTTCAGCTACAGTGTGGGAATCCTGCTGCACATCGATTCCGAGAATATTGGAAGGATCTTTCATCGTATTCGCATCTGAGGCTTTCCCCTGTTCTTCGACGTAATACACAATGAAAACATAGACAGGCCTCTTGGAATCCTTTCCTTCGTGGAAAACTCCTTGTGGTGCATTCGATGGGACGTAAAACGAGAATTTTCCTCTGTTGATGGAGCTTTGCGTAAATTCGAGCAATAGTCTGTCCAGCGTTGCACGTATACTTTCGCCCTGCTTGCGTGGTCCATATGGTATCGACCATTGGATGGAAATTGGTGATGAGGGGTTCAATTTTTCTGCTGCGCCGTCCAATGATCCATTCTCCTTTGTGGTATCGCCCGACTGGTGCGCTTTCCGTGCGTATTGGACAATATGAAACAGGAAGTTCGGATATTTTCTGCGCGTTGTACGGCGAGAGATATAATCGGTATCCATATACGAGACTCGTTCGCTCGACTCAGACTTTTGAACAGGTTCAATTCCCACTGGCGCGTCCAGCTGCAGCTGATATGTTTTCTTCACTGGCAAGTCTGAAAAATCACCGCATGTACATCGCGACGCCGGACTCCAGTTATTCGCAACAATACGCTGACCGTCGGCATACGCTTCGAGGTTGAAAAAGTTTGATGAAAAACTACCTGTCGCCTCTTCAGTCTCTGTGGCCTCCCTTTTATCCTTCTTCTTTCCTTCTTTGATCGCGGGTTTGGGTTTCGTCCCAGTATCTGGATGCCTCCCCCATTGGTCAAGGGTGAGCCCCCGCTCTTTCCAGAAGTTTTGAGAGCTTATGTTGATATTCCGCTTCACGTTCACTTGAGCGGCAGCTTTTGCCTTTTTTCCAGACACTTTCGGAGCGCTCCCTTGGGAAGCTACCTCATCCAGCTCAAACCCTACACGATGGCGATTATACACATTATACTCACCTTGGAGAAGGTTGGAGAGCTCGTGCTCTAAAGGGTGTAAATCAGGCAACACCACTGGTTGCCGAGCGAGTAGAAATCCGACCTGAATATGCTTTTCACCCGTGTATTGCACATCCTTTTGCCGAACTTGAGGGAAATTCTCGGTGCGAGGGGAAAATTCATTATCCAAAAGTGGGTCATGGCTCCCAGATGGAACTCCCGTGAGGCAGTAACCACGCTTTTGTATGAGCCATTTTCGTGAAGCACTTTTCAAGAACATAGTATTTGATGAAATACGGGAATGTGAAGTATAGACTGCAATAGCTTTGAATGAAAGGGTTCAAACCCGTCCAGCAGGGGGGAAATTCATTGAGGGAAATCGTTCAGTACACTTTGGAAATTGATGTTTTCATGCATCTTCATTGAGATTGTGTTTCATCATGATGGGCGGATGGAGTGTGCTTCACGGAAGGGCTCTCCAGGTATGATCAGATGTATCTATCAAAAAAAACGAAAAACTTCGTAAGACCTTGACAACACCGGCCGAAATAAGTAGAATGACATCTACAACTACATTTTCTTCCATTCCATCGTATCTTTCAAATATTCAAACTTACGCCCTTCATGGTAAGCAGCCTGGTGAGATGGAATCTTCGAACTTGAGACAGTGGAATTTCGTGTGAGCCTATGATTTCGGGATGGTGTCTCAGCTACCCTATGTGCGAGTACGTCCTCACCGTCTCCCCATAACTCATCGAGGAAGAGAAATGTGTCTACAGGGACAGCTCTGGCCGAATAGCTATGGGGGGAACAACGGCTGTCATGTCGACAAATATACATTTTCTTGTATTTGACAAGACAGCTCGCGGGTCTATACTCTTTGTGGAAATCACATAGGAACTTCTTATCGCACTTAAATGGTGGTTTACAAATCAGCCTTCCATTGACATTTTCCAGTCGCCGAAGAGATCGTAGCACACCGTGATTCGAACACTTCTTATACCTCTCATCACATCTCAGAAACCCATTGCAATATAGGCTACCTCCTCTCTGTATTAAATCCACGTACTTGCACACTTGCCTGTGAAATGTGCACGCCGAACTACTTTCCGGACTTTCAAGAATGCATGGCAAGGATGGCTTGCATTCTAATTCTTTCCCAGATACGTCAAGATCTTCCAGAAGTCTATTTCGGTTGTGAACTGAACAAATACTCAGTTTGGTATAACTGCTCCATCGCATAGAGTGGTGAGCTAATGAGATGAGCGAAACTGCTCTGACCGGAAAAGGCTTGGTGTGAACAATACCTAGCCTCCGCATCTTTTGAGCAGATTACCAAACCTCGACTATTTGACGAACATTTTCAAACGAAAACGATGAAATTCAAACAGAGAAAGAAGGTAAGCCTCCGGAAATAAGCTTCATCTCTTCATAGTTTTCAGGGAGAAGGATGCGTTAAATATCGTCTTGGGCGGAGAACCCCTCAGTGAAGTCTTTGAGATTATAGCATGATTTTACCTCGGTTTCGGGAACTACGCGATCCAAGGAAAGTTTTAAGGCGAGGCGGACCGGATCAACTTCACATACGGTGCAACTCACAAAGTCCCCTGGAGCCAATCGAGGTTCATCGTGGTACAGCATAACAGCGAGCAGAAGTTCACACAACACAATCTGTGATGCGTACGCATGATTTGGTTCGAGCAGCTGAATACTTGGAGAAGCATCCATCCGGATCGTGGAAACTACAATTGCAAGAACTTCGCTGTTTGGAGAATCCTTCTTTTGATTTTCAAGATTCTTGAAGGCCCAAAAATAAGAACTTTGATTATCAAGAACTCTAACGTCGCCAGTAACTTTTGACGTCTTTTGACACTCCTCACGCATGGTTATGGGGTCAATGGTCTGGAGGGTGTGGTGATGAATTTTGGACCGAGCTGCTATGTAGGATTTCAGCTGGTGGTGTACCAGCATGTCAGCATAACGTCGCAACGGAGATGTTGCATGACAGTAAAGCGAAGTATTCAGAAATGAGTGAAAGCCGATTTGGGCAGAATAATATGCCCTCGTAACACTCTTGAGTAAAAGGTTGTCGCTAGCAATGCTTTTGGCAAGTTTAAATAAGTCAATCTGTTCATTTTCCACTGTTTTAGAATTCATCAGAATTTCAACTGCACCATGTGGAAGTGCTGTGTTAATTTCTTCGTGCCTGTTGGACAGGGGCCGTGTTACCCGAAATGGAATCGAAAGCTTTTGCTCAATGGCGATTCGTGAGCAGGCTTCATTGGCCGCTATCATAAACTCTTCAACAAAGTTGTAAGCATCCCGCAGGCTGATGGATTCGTCACCTTTCTGATGGATTACTATCGGATCTTCAGTATTAACTCCACTGACGACAATGCGAGGCTTTGGTTTGATAATTTTCATGCAACCTTTTTTCAGACGAAACTCTTTCCGAATGAGTCGAAGTTCGTTCAACCGTGATATCACTAGAACGTCTTTGCTAGTCATCCAGGACGGGGCAGATGGGGGTATTTGCCCTTTTGCTCCGTTGGATTTTATGATTTCTTGGCAAACATCGTACGTCAATCGCCGCAAGTTTGTCACCGTGGAAACTCCCACATCATAGTGATTGAGATCGCCGTCGTTATTTATAGCAAATGTAATATCAAACGTACGACAAGGATGCTCGGGCTGCAGGGTGGCGACATCAACCAGTTTTCTTGGTAGCATACACCATACACCCTCGGGAAGGTAGGTAGTGGTACGAAGTTTCATTCCACTCAGCCTATCCAACGGGCTGTCGATGGAGCAAAAGGAAGTAACGTCTGCCACATGAACAGTCACAAATTCTCTTCCATTTGAATCTATCTCAAAAGATATACCATCGTCCACCTCAAATGTTGACTTGGAGTCTATCGCGTACACATTCCGCTCTACGAGTTTTCGAGCTGCTCTGAGGGCATCCTCCTTTTCCGCACACTTCTGTGCAAGTATGTGGGTTTGTTTAGGTAGCCGCAGTTGGCCCTCAATGCGACGTCGAAAGACATTGTCCCCAGAACGAATGAACCCCGTATGTTCCATTGCACGGAGAAAAATGGTTGGACTTTGTGTGTCAGGATCCGAGGCCAGTATAGGGTTAAGAACTGAATGCATGAAGGAAATGTCCTTTTGAGATATGAAGCTATCTCCAATTACATAGTTTAGAAGATGCCTATCATAAATGGTGGGGTTGAAGTCTTTTGCGCCGTCAGTTGTGACTAGCTTTCCCAGCGCGAGTCTTTTTTCTGCTCGAAAAACCGCTTCTTGTTGGTCGGAGTTAGCCGAGCGAAACTTCTGCAGAACGTGGTTCTTTATATAAAATGGCCAATTAAGCTTCCTTTTCATTTACTGACAGCAGAGTCGTTCTCCATTTTTCATTTATATTGTTACCCATCGAATTGCAACATCGTTCAAGCAAAATAGAAATTGAATTCGCCAACACTTTTCACTAGAGATTCTTTCGGATCCACCCACGTGTTTTTTCACTGCTATTTTCTTGGAAAAGTTACGTGGTCTTCACATTATCAAGAACTCACTGCTTCGGATATATTTGAATTTTCCTACTTCATAGACTGCATGTGGGATTTCAGTAAAAACGGCCCTTTTAACTTGGTTTCGCTAAAAACACACGACCTGTCAAGCACACGATCGTAGCAAACTTGAGAAAGTTTTCTCCCTGATGCACTATCCTTTATCTCTTCGTCACTTTTCAAGTAACTAATAAACGCCCCGGAGTTCGCTTGACTCCGCAATGCAATGAAAGCTCCGCGAATCTTTCGACGAATTACACTTGGTATGAAGCCAACCCTTCGGACTTTGAGCCTGGTCTTGTATTGGCCATGCCGATACAGAAAACGGCTGAGAGCTAGCATTCTTTGACTAGCGAAAATAAATTAACCAATAGATAACCAATAAGAAAAGATACAGGAATGGAAGGAAAGATGAAGTGAAACTCACTTCTCGGCTTCATTGGAATGAGTCGTGGCGATTATTTCAATCGCATGTATTGTGCCGTCTTCCAGCCATTCTGAAAGTGCAGCGTATACCATTCTATGACGATTGATAGACGGAATCCCACAAAAAGAATCAGATTGAACATTTACCTTAAGCTTCAAAGAATTGGAGCCACCATCGCTTCCTTCTGCATAATTCACGCTGCACTGGGTAGAATATCCAAGATGTGCCCGAATTCTTTCTTCTATGACATCAAGCATCTCTATCTGAAATACATCTATATTAGAAAACTGTTTGCCCTAGAAAAATACTAAAGGACGTGGCAAAATGATAGTATCGTCCAGAAAGCATTGATTCGGATTCGTACGCAACGAGAAAGAAATTCATCTTGCTTGAGCTTTATATATATTTGGATCATCGTCAGCTTATACTTAAAAATTAAAGAAATTACTGAGGCACCACACATGGAATAAAAACGTTTACTTTCCTCTGCTGCTATCCTTTTTTTTCATTTTGTACCAAGTCGAAATGAGTGCATACAACCTGACTTACGAGGAAAAGGAAAATAACCCGAGGGACCCAAATATAATAGCCAATCATTTCCACTGTAGTGTGGCTGGCAAGGAGCTCTTCAAAGACACACAGGTAAAATTTGTTTGCGGCTATAGATATGGCCTTATTGGCCCTAATGGGTATGGGAAAACATCCCTTCTACGAATAATTGAAGGACGACAGCTCCCCTTTGGAAATTTGCTCAGCGTTCAGTTAGTACAACAAGAACAAGATGTGGAAGAAATGGATATTACGGCGATAGAAGTTGTCCTTAGGTCAGACAAGAAGCGGTCACAAATGATGAAAGAGCATGATTATCTCCAAAATAAAGATAACCTGGAACCAGGCGAATATGAAACCCTTCTGAGTCTCCAGGAAGAGCTAGCCTCGATGAGTGCTGAGAAAGATGAAGGACGGGCTCGGAGCATACTCTATGGATTAGGTTTTTCAACCGCAGCTCAGGACATGCCTACAAAGTCGTTTAGTGGTGGATGGCGAAAGCGTATTGCCCTTGCATCTGCAGTGTTCATGGAACCCGACTTTCTGATGCTTGATGAACCGACTAACCATCTTGACTTGAATGCCGTCACGTGGCTTCAGTCTTACCTGCCCAAGTTCTACAATGAGAAAAAGTCCAAAACATTAGTCGTTGTCAGTCATGATGTTCAATTCATCGAATTCATCTGTGATCGCATTGTTCATATCGAAGACCGAAAGTTAAGCTTTTACTCCGGTGGCTACTTTGATTTTGTACATGCTCTTGACGCGAAGCGTGTTGAACATGATAGTAAATACAAGAAGCTCACGAAAGAAATTCACTTGATGAAAACAAAGCAACACATGAGCAAAAAACAGGTGAACACCGTTCTTGAGAGCCGCGCTCGAAAAGAAGGAATTTCCTTATCTGATCCTGTCTTTGAAAAAAGAAGCGAATATCTTGTCAACTTTCCTATAGAAAGTCCGATTGCGCTTCGAGAAAGTGAGTGCTTGATTCGATTACAAGGTGTGGATTTCTCCTTCCCTGGTAAGAGCTTGTTCAAGGATGTCAACATATCAATATGGAGTGATACCCGAATGACACTTGTTGGCCCAAACGGAACAGGAAAGTCTACCCTTCTGAATCTCATGGAAGGAAAATTGGAACCCGATGAAGGCACCGCGGAAAGATCCAGAAACATAAGAATCGGCAGATACAATCAGCATTTTGTTGACTGTCTGCCCATGGAGATCACTCCTGTTGACTATTTATTGTCACTTGGACTGAATAGCGCTCAGGAAGCTCGTAGACGACTCGGAAGCTTTGGATTGGAATCAAAAGCACATCTGCATAAAATGTTTACTCTCAGTGGAGGCCAAAAATCAAGAATTGCCTTGGCAGCCATCAGCATGAACAAGCCTCACCTCCTGCTTCTTGATGAGCCGACAAATCACCTCGATATGGAGAGCATCGGAGCACTAGCGAAAGCCATAAATGAATACAAGGGCGGGGTGGTAGTTGTCACCCACGATGCTCGCCTAATTTTGGAAACTGATCTAGCCATTTGGCTGGTTGGGGAGAGCAATGTCAAGAAGTTCAAGGGAGATCTTGATGATTATAGGGAGTACGTAATCGAGACTCTTCGGGCAGAGGAAAACGTCCGAGAGGCAGAAAGGGCTGCGAAAAAGCTCGCGAGGTCATCGATAAAGACGGAAGAAGTGAGTATTACTCCAGAACCTGTAGTGGTAAATAAGTTAAGCAAAACAAGCTTGACTTCTCTTTTTAAAAAGGTCGATAACAAAAAGAAACCGACCGTGTAAGGCTTCCAGCCACAACTCAAGACTTCCTGCAGTTATTCACGGAAATCTCTCCATAAATCCATTTATATCATCCTTTGTCATCTGCCCTTAGCCTTCATTGTTGTACAAGCTGGTTTCGCTATACTTTGCAATGTGTGATGCCCGCGGATCCTGGCCTTATGTATCAACGCGTTTGCTGAACTTCATGAATGACAATGCTACACGCTGTGACAAGTGTTGCAATGGTCCTGTCACCCTACGTGTACCCCCCTTCTCAGTGACTTTTATTGGAAGGATTATTTACTGTCAACGGCTGCACGTCGTAGCCCCCCTGAAGAGAAGCAAAAGATAGAGTAATACTAGAAACTAGCACAAAACAAATTTGTAGGTCAAACGATCCACTATATGAAAAATGGCAGGCTAAAAGTTTATCCACTTTTCCGAGTTGAGATATTTTACCGTTTTGCTAAAATATTGGTCGGCCTGTCGACAGGACTTTTGCAGGCATATAGCTATTATCCAGACGGTGCTGAGCATTGTTGTAGCGTGATTCTTGTGGGCTAATTTCATCCCACGTTTTATAACAGACAGAGAATTATAGCAAACGTAGCTCTCGTCTCGCGACTAGGGAGATCCGGGATCCCCCATAGCAGTATTCGGCGTCTCCGGAACCTCCCCACACTAAGGTACAAGTCCTGACCCACCACCTTGCGGCGGCCATCAATAGGGTCAGACGTGAAAACATTCGGACGCCATGTGTATCCAGGCCGCTGATCTGGGAATAATGATGACATAGAAATGCCACTTGTGAGGCCAACAACAAACGTCTTCCATGCGTCGCTTCTATGATAGTAAAAAACAGTGTCTCGGGGAAGCGATTCGGTTGAAATCTGCGGATTCTCATTCTGTTTAAACCACGTAAATCTGGCTGAGTAGGAGTTGAAACCACTGCCTGGAAAAACTGTGACTCGGAAAGCCCGACCAATTTAGGCAAGTGATTTCCGTTCTGCTTAGAAAGATATTGGAACAACTGCCAGGGAGTATGCATATAGATCCGGAATTTCCAATCACGTTGATACGCACCTTGCTTAGTACATTCCAGCCATTTCAGGAAGTGGCTAAGCGTGTGTCTACGAAGGGGGACACAAAAGCAACGTGGCTGGAGCATGTGACATCGAACTTTCGGGAATTTCGAGTGAAGTCCAATGAGCATCACCAAAAACCTGCATGTATATCGTTTGACGTGTACCAAAGCAGACAGATATCTGGATACTCTGAGATATCCGAAAATCAACACCGTACGTGTTGCGCTTCGAACAAAATCGATAAAAGCGAATGGTGTTGGTCAAAAATCAGAGAGGAAGCAAAACTATCCAATATCATTTCTCATTCAAACGAAAAAGAGTTGGTGATTCATCAGGAAGGGGGGGGNGGGGGGGGGGGGGGGGGGGGGGGGGGGGGTGAATGCAAGGCATCTGCCATGGAGTTTTGTCAAGAGTAAAATTATACAAGATTCAACAAAAAACAAATGAAGAAACCCTCATGGAGGTGCATAGTACACACAAAGTCACCGCGAATCACGACATTAGTAAATCTTCCTTCGTTTGCTGCGAGGGGAAAAACTTCTCGCGATTGTTCTTCCGAAGCTTCGCTTCCTTCCGAGCAATATATTGAGATGCTTTCGCGCTCTGACCGTCAGCGATGCTTGCAGTGCTCGCTGGACGCGCGTTTTTCCATATGCAGTCACCCTGAAAGAGGCCGTCGAGGAGAGTGATAGGTGACAGGGCAAAACGAGGTCCGATCTCCAGGAGCTCGGTGTCATCAGCGCTTTTCGTTGGAATTTGGTAATTTCGAAACCAAATGATTCCGTCATAATAAAAAAAGCAGAACATGTGATCGATGAACGGCTTCGACTTTGGATGATTCTTCGGCGTTCCGAAAACCATCGTGAGCATCGTCCGAATCGCTCGCAAGTGTGGGAGATTCTGGAAGTCCTGGTCAAAGTGCAAAACTGGGCGTGAGTACTTGAGACAGTTGCCGTTGAATTTTTGGCCCGACGCTGGAAAGATGTTCGCCAGAGCAAAGCTTACCGACGGGCCTTGCTTGCCTTGGCTGATCCACAGGATTGTCTGCTTCTTCTTCGCACGAATGACGACAGACGTGTTGCAGCTGTGGAGGGCGACGAGTTCCTTCATGAGGGTAGCAATGCTGTAGGGGACTGTCACCCGACTCGTCAGCACACTGTGCGGTATGAGGTCGCGGAAGTCACGCAACAGGGCGCGTTCCCGTGCGGACACGAGCCGAGTGCCGAGCAGCAGGCAGCGCTGCTTGTTGGTGTTCACGAGAGCGCCCTTCTGCTGGGCGAACTGCGGCTGCGCAATCATGCCCTCACTTGTATTCGCTGACACCTGAGATACATCCTCTGAAACCGGCTCGGGACAAGACGTTGCACATTCCGCCTCCTTGACTCGCTGACGCTTCTTGAGAGACATTTTCGATGATTCCGAAAAAAGTAGAGAAATGTTTCTATTTTGTGCTTTATTTCGTAAAGACGGAAAGCCAACGAACAGCGTTCTGTAGACGTCAGTCCATGCTGGCAGGCAGATGAACCTAAGCTAAAACGAGTGGCGTACAAACTCTCCTCAATCGCTGGGACGTGAACTGTCAACGGGCAGACTTCGTCAGTAGTCGGAAGCTACCGAAAATACAAACTGCGAGTTTCTTCTAGCCAAATGATTTACTAACTTCTTTGCAGAGTTTCCCCGATTGGCCACTAATTGTGTTGTCTGATCTGACTGTTCATTCACCACTGGATTTGGGGGACTGCGAACGCGTGGGTAAGAATTTGTCTTTCCGTCGTATCAGCACGAATGGTATACACTTTGGTTCACGGTCCGGAAGACCTGCGCATAAGTGGTGCTGCAGAAACTCTGTAGCAGATTGGAGTGTACCCAGTTTTTTGATAGTCTCTTGCTGGGCAATAATCAAACCTAAAACACTCGAAAAAATGCCATTCCATCCGAGAGAAAGAAAGTTGTCCCAGACCTTCATAGTATACTCGGTTGGCAGTGCATTCACGAGGAGAGTCATCCACCATTGCGTTGTGACTGCATCCATCATGCTCGAAACCAGTCCGAGAGATTCAAATTTTCGAGTAATTTCCCCCGGAAGATATTTCTTCATCAGCCTGTGAAAAGCCTCATTGAGTTTTTGCACGAGCGGAAAATGTGGAAGAAACATTTCCCGTAGGAGGAATCGGGGATCATGGAACATCGCCGCGAGGCAGCAGAAAGCAACGCGCGGCTCGTAGTGCAGAAGGAGAAATCCGGCAACGAAATTCATTCCCTGGCAATATCCGACTTGTTCGTCGAAATGGGCATACGCTCGAAGCACCGCTCGGAGCATGCCTGTGCCAATCCCGTTGGGCCGAAACAGAATGTGTCGCGGAAATGTTCGAGTGATATCCTTTTCTATACTATCCGCGTGGGTGTGGCTTCGGAAAGTGGGGTTCTGCGTTTCAACGAACGAGCGATAGAAAGACGCGGCTACTTGAAACATACGAAAGCCATGCTGTTCGCACTCCGCCGTGCATGATGGATCCGCGACATCTGGAAGAAAGAGTAGAATCTTCCATAAGCTTCCACGAATCTCTGACAGGTGCGCAACGAAAGTTACATCAGAATCGAAGTAAATCCGAGTTGGTAAGCGTCGCATGGCTTCAGGCATATGCCTGTGAAGATCGTCTCCGTTAGCCTCTGTAGACGTTCGGTTTCCACTTTGTTTCTCTAAAGCTCCAATCGCAATGAGTTGCGTCGAGAATAGTTGCCGAGCCTCCACTGGTTTGCATCTCACACAGCCATCAATAATGTAGCTGCATGTTTTCCCCAGCGTTTCTTCCGTAGAAGGGCGAGCTGTCACAGTTGCATCAAGGATCAACCGCGAGAGCTTGGATGGCGTCGGAGAAGATTTTTCCCATCGATCCGGAAGTAGGAGGAATCCGTAGCTGTTGATGGTTGTTTGATTTTAGATAGAAAAGGAAATTCAAAAATGATTATCTTTCGATTGCACGATCCACTTGAGCAGAGATGTAATGGTTAAACATCACTATATGCAACTGAAGCGACTTATTCACACCCGATTCCTGACCAAATAAAGAATCTAATGTGTACTGAGCTGACTTATTCAAAATAATACACATGGCTTGTAAAAATCAGGTGCTTAATTAGGTTCGATGCAGACTTGTCGATCATGTTCTCTCAGAAGAGGGATGCCTGTATATCATCATTGATGTTGGACGAGGCGAACCTCGAGGGGATGGATTTGTATGTGTCACACGGTTTTTCGTCACCTTATCACGGCCCGAACGGGCTCCAGGGGATTAGGAATGTGTGAACGTGGCACGGGGAGGGAGAACCCCCCGCTGTTTCCCCGGAATCGCTCCCGGGCCGTGCCGACTGAATCTCCGACGGGCTCGGTAGGCAAGCCATGCAGGGGCGAAAACGCCCAGGCCTGCCCACGAAGAGAGCACTCGCCGCTGGGGTTGCATCTTCGCGTGCTATGAAACTGTTCACCCACTGGGATCACTCCGAGCGAACAGGGATTAATTGCCGCGTCAAGGCATGCAGGCAGTCATCAGTAGAGGGGAAACAAATGAACGCTGATCCGAAGGGTGGCCTTCCTGCAGTGGAATAGGTCGGATCAGTACGCTGTCTTGGGGGAAGCCAGGATCCGCCCGCCCGGCTGGCATCGGCAAGAGCTTGCATCATCCACCACTGCTGTGGAATACCAGCGTCAGTGGCCGCGAAGAAACAAAAACTGCAACCACAGGGCGCGCGCATGCGTGCCGTGAGAGCTATCAACCGGATTGCTCTGCTTTTGCGGTCTGGGGATGTGCACCCGAATCCGGCGCAGAGATTCCGTATAGCCGCCAAGTTGAACATTCTCGGTTTTACACCTGATATGCACAAAAAGACGACACATCGATCTGCCAGTTTTCGTGGTCTACATCCTGCGCAAAATGGCATCGAAGCTTCTTGCACTGATATGCGTTTCGTGTATGGGGAGGACGTGAAAACACTCAAAATACACCGAAGAGATCACTCTGTAGTGTGCAAAAACAATACGGGAACATATTTCCCATCACAAATCCGGACTGAAACAAATTGACTCAGGTGCTTAATTAGGTTCGATGCAGACTTGTCGATCATGTTCTCTCAGAAGAGGGATGCCTGTATATCATCATTGATGTTGGACGAGGCGAACCTCGAGGGGATGGATTTGTATGTGTCACACGGTTTTTCGTCACCTTATCACGGCCCGAACGGGCTCCAGGGGATTAGGAATGTGTGAACGTGGCACGGGGAGGGAGAACCCCCGCTGTTTCCCCGGAATCGCTCCCGGGCCGTGCCGACTGAATCTCCGACGGGCTCGGTGGGCAAGCCATGCAGGGGCGAAAACGCCCAGGCCTGTCCACGAAGAGAGCACTCGCCGCTGGGGTTACATCTTCGCGTGCTATGAAACTGTTCACCCACTGGGATCACTCCGAGCGAACAGGGATTAATCGCCGCGTCAAGGCATGCAGACAGTCATCAGTAGAGGGTAAATAAATAAAAGCATATATTCAACATAAAGAATGCAATGTAAAAAATAAGCCAACACAAAGAAAGGGCCTCGCACGTTCACAACGGAACGCATGACTGTATTTTACAAATTTTGCAGTGAAGAAAATAGTTCCCCGTATGGCTCCTGGAGCGTATTCAGCGTGGAACATATTCGTCCTTTTCAGTAGACTCGCTTTCTTCGAAGAATTGAATGCGCGGTGTTGTAATTTGAGAATTATATTGCTTTTGAACAAGTGTATTTTGACTTGCTGCGAGATTTTCGCTAATTTCACTATCGGTATTTGTGCGAGCTAGAGGTGTTTCTTGACAATATACAGCGTCGAGATCAGACGGGAGCAGCCCAGCCTCCCCGATAAGTTCAAACTTTTTAATAGCTTCAATTCGCGCACGAGCGTCATGGAGGGCGTTGGACTTCTCTTGTGCACCTTCTTCGAGCACTTTGAACCTATCATGCTTCACTGCATGTGTCCTGGGGTCATACGAGAGGACATCGTCCCGAAGGTACGCTGGCATATCGTCATACTGCCGCATAGTCATTCCGGAATGCTCGGTCGGTGTGGGAACGCAATTATTTTGAAATTTGTGATTGAAGAGAACGCTCTGTGCATATGCCTCGAGATCTGCGCTCGGCCGCTGATCGGTCTGGGTCAATTTTCGGGGGTGCTTCATGGGCGCCTCGGCTTCAGCCGAGCGAGAGGCATCGATCCCAGTATGCTTTGCTGAGATCTTTCTGGGTAGCTCTACACAGTCTTTTGTTTTGTGTGAGTCTGCGCCACAGTTATTGCAACAGCCAGGGTGCCATCGTTTGAGGCCGCTCTGCGCATTTGGTAGTGCCTTGTGTGTGGCCTCTCGGAGATGCTTCGATTTCTTGAGGGCAGAAAAGGCCTTTTGGTGACCCATCGACGCATCTGTTCCTCCTCCCAAGTACCATGGAACAGCCGAATACGTGGTATTTATGGTATTCGGCACAAGATGGGCTGTCATTCCTTTTCGATCTGCCGTATCGGCATTTCGCTTTGCGTTGGGTGCATTCAGGCTTGGGTGCATCAGAGCAAACTATGAAAAAAGTCTCAATGAAGGATGGGTGAAAAGAAGACAACATAAAATGTGCTATTCATACACTTGGACATTTCACTTTTAGATTATCACACGCTTTTCTCTATTGAACCAATGTGAGGGGCCTATAGTCAGCCCGATTTCAACTTCATATTTTAGCATTAAGAAAAAAGGGAACACGCATGCATGAAAAGTTACGATGTGTCGGAAACGACAAGACAGTCAGGCTCGATTCTCTACCATATATTTCTAGTAACTCGAATTTCTGCCTCTTTGAAAGCTCTTCCCAGACCGTCCTTTACCACGAGCTGATTTTCGCTGCATGGCTTGCAGCGTCATGTCTGGCAGCCACTCAGGTATGCTCTGGTGATGTTCCTTGAGTATCTGGAGCAGCTCGCTTGCCATTGGACAGTCGCTCGGGGAGAAAAGTGCCGTCGCTAGGCCGATGTTGCCAGCCCTGCCGGTTCGTCCGATGCGGTGAATGTAGTCATCCATCGATTTGGGCAGGTCATACTGAATGACGTGCTCAACATTCGGGATGTCCAATCCTCTGCTTGCGACGTCTGTTGCGACGAGAATATTGATTTCACCGTTGCGAAACATTTTGAGGGCATGCTCTCGCTCGGCTTGACTCCGGTCGCCGTGAAGTGCGTCCACGTTGAACACATCATACAGACCGTCGAGAAGCTGTTCGGCTGTGCGCTTCGTCTCAACAAAAACCAGCTTCAGTGCGCCAACGTCTTTTCGTAAGAGCTGATTGAGCACTCTGAACTTATTCTCGGGCTCAACCAATTCTACTCGCTGGGTGATGCCCTCTGTGGTCTGTCCCACGCGCCCCACCGTAACAAAGTAATAGTTTCCGAGGTAGTTCTTCGCCAAAGTTTGAATCATGGAGGGGAAGGTCGCGCTAAACATGAGCGTCTGGCGATCTGCCGTCCGCGGCATGTCGGTATCTTCCATTATCTGCTCAATCTGCTTGTCGAAGCCGAGATCAAGCATGCGGTCAGCCTCGTCGAGCACAACAAAACGAATGCACATAAAGCGCAGTGTTCGCATTGAAAAGAGGTCCCAGAGCCTTCCAGGGGTGGCAACGACTATATCCGCGCCCTTGCGCAGTTCGTGCTCCTGCGCGGATTTTTCGACGCCGCCGTAGCAGACAACCGACCGAACCTCCGTTTTATAGCAAAACTTTCTCGCCTCGTCGTGAATTTGGGAGACGAGCTCTCGCGTCGGCCCCAAAACAAGCGCAACCGGCAGTGCGGCGCTCGCGTAGGTGGGGTCTCCTCGCATGTGTATGGGCAGACACCCTTTCCCTTTCTCAAAGATATCGCTGATAATAGGCATAAGAAAAGCGGCGGTCTTGCCGGAGCCGGTCTGCGCACATGCCATCAGGTCGTTCCCTTTGAAGATGATCGGCTGGGAGTACTGCTGTATGGGCGTGGGCTGCTGGTACCCGGCTCGCTCGACGTTCGACCGCAAGCTGTCCGGCATGCCAAACGCCGTGAATGATGCGGCGGGGACAATGTTGTTCGGGACACATCGAACGGGGATCTTTGCGTATTCGGCAAAGTTGATTCCCGCGTTAATTCTGGTTTTCTGGAAGAGGTCGGCAATTTCGTTGTCCTCTCTTTCCTGATTCACCGGTTTTCGAGCAAAGTTGGATTGCCTTCCAAATCCCTTTCCGTAGAAAGACCTTCGGGAGCCCTCCCCGCTGTCCGTCATTTCGCGGCCCTGATTTGTGCGAGCTCTTTCATCTCCACTTCTTGGAGGGCGATACAGTTTTTTGTCATTTGGGTATCCTTTAGTACCGTTTGGTGCCACAGGGCGGATAGAATCACTTGTGTTTACGATTTCATTTCCGCGTGTTGGCCCGCTTCGTTGAGGATGGTCTATATGAGTAGATGGCAACAGTTTTTCTATATCGATATATAGCCAATGCAAAAGATAAGGCGCAAATACAGTCGAAAGATAACTCAAATCAAATTATCTCATGAAAATACTGAAGCGTACGAGGCTGTACTTACTTACGCTTGATTAGATTTAGCAGCGCCGAACTTGGATTGCACAAATCACTCAACTTCGCATTTAGGGCAGACTGCTGGGCAAAGATTCCGCTCAAAGTTTCGTGCATATCAGATTTCACACGCAGAATCTTACTCGCATGTGCTTTCATGAACAAAGAGAGTAAAACTTGTGTTCTGTCGACATCCCGTCTGCTTTGGAGACAATGCAGAAAGAACTTGAGCGCCTGAAGAAGTAAGTGCGTCTGTTCGATCATGTATGCAGCGTCGCCACTCTCTTCCCCGCTCTCTGGTGAGCTTTCTTCGTCCACTGAATCAGCGTCGGTGGAAAGAATAGTTTCAAACTCCATAATCGCCTCAGTGGGGGTGATTTTCTCCATCACTTTCTGCATCTCAGTGAAATCTCCCTGACATAGGAGACGCTCAAAGCTCTTTTGAACATCTTCTGTGTTTTCAGGATTGTGCAGCTTCTTCGTATGCCTGGCATCACCGCTCGCCGACTCGAGGTAAAACGGCACTCCTATCTGTCTCGCCTTAAACAGCGGTGCTTGAGCAGCACAAGTCTCCTCGACTAGAAACTGCTTGGTAAAGCTCCAACTGTCCCGGGTCAGCTGGATGGCCGAATTCCCTCCAAAATCCTTACGTTTGAGCGTGGGCTCTGACTTGTATGTTTCCTTTTCCAATACATTGGTAGTCGAAGGTCCGTACTTGACCATACTGGTCCAAACAAAGACGCCACGGTGCCCTGCGTGTGTCGTCGAGAAGAATCGGCCCGAAGGATCGTACGAAAGGGAGGTGACGGGATGAGAGAATGTAAACGTCGCAACGCAGCATTCCATCACCAGATCCCACACCGCAAGCTCAGAGCGCATGCTCGAACTGATAAGATAGCGCTGGGTTGACGGCTCCAACACTAAAGCGACAAGCGGGACTGTGTGTCCGTGGAACTTCCGAACTGGCTGAAGCTCACGAGCATCCTTTACCTCAGGTGCGACGCCATAGACTTCAATGCTTCCTGTGGTGGTGCCAACGCATAGAAGGTGGCTATCCAGGTGGAGTGCGCTATGCGGGGAGAATCCATGTGCAGTCGTCCTAAATTTGCGTTGGACGTCCCCAGTGAACAGACCAATTATCACGATCGATCCACATTTGGAAAGTGCGATGATTCGTGAATTGCAGCCGGAGATGTGCATATTGGAAAGCTGTGAGGGCATCGCTTTCTCAACCGATGATCGCAACTTGCCCTCCTGAAGATAGTAAATATGCACGCCGCCGTCATCGTCGGCAACGACTGCAAGGTGGCCACATCTCGAGATTCTCGCGCGAACGGCAACTTTTGTCAGCACAAGTTGTATTTTTGTCAGCGCCAAATTGTCCATTCGCCATGTTCGGGCGATATTGGAGCCTTCGTGAGTCGTCACGATAGAGCTCCAGTCACTTTTCCGTGGTGTGCAATAGGAGAGCGAAGTTACAGGCGGCAAAAGCAGATCCTGCACTGAGCACATTGTACGCTTCGACAACTTGCCCATCTTCCCTTGGGACAGACTGAGGGCAAGTGAATCCGAAAAAACGTGACACATGCGCAGGGTTCTGTCCAGACCCCCCGAAATAATTCTCTCTTCATCGATAAACTCGGCGAGGATGCAATCATTGGCATGGCCTTCCTTCGATCGAATAATGCTACCTTGTAAATCCGTTTCATCAAACTGATAGACGCGTATTGAGTTGTCTGCCCCTGCGGTGACTATTATTGGCTCTTCCCCCAAGAACTGGGCGTACGCAGGGCCGACGGTGTCGTTTCCCATGCTCTCACTCGGTTTTTGGAGAAAGCAGCGAAACATTCCTTCGTTGAGGTCCCACACGACGACTGACCCAGATGTTGTTGCAGACACCAGCAAGTTGGTGGTTTCATGGCCAAAGGATAAGCTGCATAGCGCTGCCTTGTCGCTATGATCGAACTTCATGAGTTCAACTTTGTCCGAGAGATGGTAAAGAATGACCGTTCCCTGCGAGGTGCCAAGTGCTATAACGTCGGCCGAATACGGGCAGGTAGCGATGGTGGTAATTGCCCCGCCACATGCATTGGCTCGTTCGCAATACCCACAAACGCCAGCCTGCATGTCCCAAATTTCGAGATCTCCGCTTGCCGTTCCGACAAGCAATTCACCCGTGAAGCCGATTCCGCTGGAAACATATTTGGCATCAGCATCGAGTACGAATCGCCGGCACACAGATCCTTCACGGGCCGTCCACACGCACACAGAATTATCTCGGGCAATCGTGATAAGCTCTGAATCTTTACTTATAAGAACGAAAATGATTGGAACCGAATCCGAGTGGATGCCACTCCACATGGGGCTGCCACACAGAAATGCATGGACAGTGCCGTCTTGAAGGCCGACGTATTCCATACTTCCGGAGATCACAAAGGCAGTTATATCGCTTGACATGACCGGGCTAGCGCGGACAATGTGGAGATTTTGGATATCGTACAAAACGTATCGCTTGTCGACGGGTGTCATCAGAAGATTCCTATCTCTGTGACGTGAGACACTGAAGCCTCTTGCATCTGTGACTACACCAAGCGTTCGGTATGGATGAAACATGATGAATTCATTAGCGAAGATATCTAGTAAAAAGTAAAAATTGTACAGCTCGTCGGAAACTTGTATTGTTTACGAGTTTTACTTCTCTCTACGTCTGAAAAAGACGATTCATTTGCGACATGTTTCGGTGAATAACTTTCAATACCCAAAACAAGAAATAAATTCAGCATGATTCAACATGTTTTTTACTCATGGAATGTCAAATGTCCCTAGTTTTTGTCATCATCAAAGGAAAAGGATTCAATACGTTAAGCTTCTTCTGTATACTCTACCCGGACCGAACATGCATTTTGACACGCTTTACGACAACGTCGACGAGTTCAAATGGAAGGCCCTGTACAAAGTTCTTCGAGTCCTTCTTTGAGCAACACCGAACTAACGTTCGATCCTCTAACAAATATCGCCCCAAGTGGCCGTAGTTCTCCACCACATACGCTTTTCCGAGAGGCCAATGTTAAATACATATTCATGTTGGAGTCGCATGCTTTGAGAAGTCCTTGCGTTTCCAAACCACCGACGTGGTGAATTATTATTTCCTTGTCTATGTGGTGCTGTAAAATACCACGGGATCCCTTCTCAACCATGTAAACTCTAGCGAAAAACAAGGAGACACATATGGGAGGAATCATTTTGGGCCCACGCTTCGGCGCCGCCCACAAATCCAAGACGTCGGTGACCGAATAGAAAACATTCATTTTACTCGTTCATTACGCGACTGAAGCCAAATAAGGCCTAATAATAATTGCTCTGAATGAATCGAGCCCTGAGAATACTTCACAGAGCACATGCGAAGAAATTCAGTGGCGCTCAAATTTGTGATGGTTGCGTCCTCGACGACGCGTTGCGCTCGCCCTCTTCTTTCCGATCAATCAAATCAACAACGTCCATAAAGGACTTCATGAGGGAAGTCACATATCGAACGATCGCGGAATCGTTGTGATTTCTCTTCAAGGAGGCGGAGTTTTTGAATTGTTGAATCGATGTGGCAATCCAGAGGATTTTCTGTACTTTTCGCAGAATATTCTGATCCCCTTCAACGTGTTTTTGTTGGATGACTTCCAAGTAGTTCTTGATGACTTTGAGGCTCTCATTGAACTTCTGGAGCGAAAATTTTTTATCCTCAATTTTAGTTTCCATTGTTTGCGTCGTTGAGGTGGTGAGATCACGAAGAAGCTGATCAACACCAATACTCTCTGCTTCGATGGAATCGATGACAGTCCGTAAGTGGTAGAAGCAATACTTCTCTCCCTCCGAATTTCTAGACTCGGATTCTCTGGCAATGTAGCATGTCGCTGGTATCCCTTGCACTTCCGGACTGACATCAATGATGCAATATACTGGATTCGCACAGTATCGCCGAATCATGCGATGAATTGCAAGGTCACAAGCGGCAATCTTTGGTCCCGAGGAGTACCAACCGACAATATTCGCACGAGACCAAACTTTTTTGAACATTAAGAACATCTCGTCGAGATAATTACCATCGAGAAACCAAACATTCTTGTTGCTTTCATCTTCTTCAAAAGGAACTGCGTAGCTATTGTTGATGTCAATGAATCGCTCTGTTTGCGTGCCAAGCAGAATTCCAACAACTCGCTTACCGGAAGTGATGGCATTGTTCAGTCGATTGTAGTGATCCACCGCAGATAGAAGCACGAGCGGGTGCATTCTCACCTCTGTCTGGAGATTAATCGCCCTGCTGGAGTCGAGCCTTCGTGATAGGGTGTCCATGGGATGATCGTCGATAGTAGAATTTGAAGAAGAAAAAACAAACAGAAGGTGGTTTGCAAGCTCTGTAGCAGACACAACTCCCGGCAAATAAAACGAAACAACTAAAACAAATTTCAGCATGATTCAACATGTTCTTTGCTCATGGAGTATCAAATGTCCCTAGTTTTTGTCATCATCAAAGGAAGAGAATAAAATATGTCAAGGTGAAGCTTACTGATCACTTCTCTCAGGTAAAAACAGGCATAGTAGCATCCATATGGACAAGCTATTCAGGCCATCGATGACGACTGAGGGTTCAATGCAGAGTTAGTGCATTACGATCTTTTGACAAATGGTGACCGCAGTTCTCGACTTTCCTCCCATACGTATTCCGAGAGGCCAAGGTTAAGAACATATCCATATTTACCCCACATATTTTGAGAAGCAAATGTCATTGACTAACAAACTCAGTCAGCAGCGATTGCATGAAAATGCAATGTGCCCATAGTAATTCTCCAGATTTACGTCTGTTGGCCTACACATACCGAAAGGGGTGATACAGTGGAGATTGGGCTGCATGCAGCGTGGGTGCTCCATCCTTGAGTACATTTCGCTCTTCGGACACTGTAATCCCTTGGATACCGCGCCTTTCTCGCTCCGCGGCTGAGAAGTCGGCATTCTCCATTTGCGATCGCAAAGTGGGGTCATCACTCATATCGAGAATGAGCAATTGTCTCTGAAGTGAGCGCATATTCAACGCACAGTAGAGCTCGAACTGTTCCCCTTCAGGGCCAGTGTACGGATAGGCCTTTCGGACTCTGCCTAAAGCATCACGCCACGCGCGGAGCTTTTTGACTGTAAAATTGCGGACCGAACTCTCATCGCCGGCTTCCATCTGATCTTTCGCTGGCGAAGGATTGGGATATTGTGGAATTTCAGCCCGTAGTTGAGGTACATCCATACCATATGCTGGCTCATAACCAGAAAGGGGTGGGGTCAGCTTGGGTTTCGACACGTTCAATGGAAATGGCTGTGCGTTGAGTGAAGTGGCGTTCTCGATGAATTCCTCTGGAAGGCTTTCAAGGACTTCGTTTTGACGTTGGATGGAGGAGTTCATTTGTTTATCCCACATCTCATCAGTCTGCTGAAGGAGGCGGTCACATGCCAGCGCAAAGCTGCGCTCACGGTCCACATCAGCTTGCTTTTTGCGATGCCCATCGTTGCACACGGAGCTGTATTCGACAACATAGTCGATAAAGTGCTGACCCATTTTATCATCCGATGAAACTCTATGGGCGGTATAACTTGCCTTCATCAGCTGGTCCATTCCTTTTTTGTCCCTTTTCATTGGCTTATCTCCCTTGCTTGTAGGTGGGACTAATACCTGGGCCAATGCTCTCGATGCTCGTAACATTTCTCACGTTGACGCCAAGACGCACTTCATGAAGGGGATAGGAGAACAAACAGGCAAATGAATTTTACTTTGTGTCAAAATAAAAATAGGTCATAGCCTGTTTAAAGTATGATTACTGTGAAGTTCACACACTCTTCTCAATTAGTATGGAGATCATAGAGGCTGCTGACTGTTCGGGAGAACGTAAAACCCTAGTCCCATCGGCAGTGCTTGTCAACACATTAAAGACGAAACGTGGGCTGTTGTGGCGTATACTGAGCTTCCCCGCGCATCGAAGAGCGACCTGGATGGCCCTTCCAACCGCTGTGATTGTGACTTTTTTCGTTCCGCTCTCCAGAATCTGTGCAACGAATCGAACCACCTTGGAAACTCTTGAGTTATACTTCACATGAATGATTTTGCCTGATGACTGTATTTTTGCCTTCATCTGGTTCTCAGCATCCAAACACCATTTTGATCCGATAGGTAGGCTAATTTTGTCAGTGTACAATACTCTAATAGAAGATTCCAAAGCGTATGCGTTGTAAGATCCAGGCGAACGAAAATGTAGCAAATCCCATACTCAGTATCACAATGAACAAGGTTTACTCAATCTTGAATTGAACCAAACCGAACCTGAAGCGACATATCAAGATTCCGGTATGATTTGACGTAAACGCTGATTCTACATGGAAAAACATTGCTAATCTATAGAAAGAATACTATTATCAATAACGTGCTCGTTCCCGAAACAATAGTGGGCAATGCAAGCTTTCCAATCTCTCAAACGCACGATTTTTCCTCGCACAACTCTCCAAGGAGCGACACATTTCCCTGCATTTGCTTAATGAGCCCTTGCAAAAAGTTAGTGTCCTCCGCCAATGTTCGACTGTGAATGAGACCATTTCTTTTGGCATCATGCTTGACGTCACTCAGCTCTTTTTGGTACCGGCGATTTGGCCGCAAGCCGACGCAGTCAGATACATCCACTTGCAGTGCATCCAGTGAATTCGAAATATTATTGATTTGCCTTTTCAAAAAGATCTCCTGTTCGTTTTCCTGCGCATACACAGTCTCATCACGAATCGAATTCTGTTCAAAGTCGGTGTCGTGCAAAAAGACCTGACTCAGCAGAGGAATATGAATAGAGAGGGGTATTTCTTCGTAAATCTCACCATCAAGCGAGCCGCCGGCTTCTGTGGGCCGCCCGAGTGCCTCCATTTGAAAGAATTGACGACATTTTGCGGTCAGGCGAAGGGCTCGCAGTCCAAGTTTGCCTGCAGCCGACTTCCATGGATCGTAGGCGAGTAATACAAAATGGGGGTGTTCTCTCTCGAAAGCCAGCTGGGCTTCAATGACATCCTTTGTGGTGACTGCATCGGGCCAAGCGATGTAATACCAGCCGACGACTTTGCTGTCCATCTGCGATTGCTTGAACCACTCAGATAACTCTGACTGAAACATCTGCTTCTCTGCCAAGTGGTCTCGATCTGCGATTTCACGCTGCCTGTCCATTTCATACTCCTTTCTCACACGTTCGGCGGGCAATGGAGTACTATTGGTGATCTCAAGTGTGGGGCCGATGTGGGTGCCAAAGAGGTAGCCTTCGTCCGAAATTTTCTCCCCCTCGGCCTGTACGATACCCAGTACAACCTTAAGGTCGAGCTGAAGTGATTGAATAGGCGGGATCTCGTACAGAGAGCCACTGACCTCACTCAAGTTGACCTTTGTCGTATTCATCACAACCATCGTAGAGTATCCAAAAAAGAAATTGTTTGCTATTCGGAGATATAACAGCCTCGAGCACCGTGCTGATAAAATTGTAAAGGCACATTTACTTCACGCTCAGGTCCATTGGCGAGTTGAAAAAATCATCTCAGAATTCATCCAGGTTCAACGTGATGAATAAAAGCTCTACGCTTCCGAGTGTTCAAATGTGTGAGACTCAGTTTTCCTCGGTGTTTGAGGAGAGGGACGGGGTGTCTCATCATTCAATAGCGTTTCCACGTGCTTCCTTTCTGAGACGTAAATGCTGACGGGACAAAGTCCACGATACAAACAGCTCAAAAGTTTTTCGAGCAAGTCTGTGACGATTCCATCAACGTGCTTTGGCAGTGTATCTTGGCGCATGCCCGCCCAGCTGAGAAGCGTATCGATGTTGACGACGACATCACTTGTCACGCGAAGTTCCGGCGCGAAACTACCAGGCGACACGGCGAGGTAATTCCGGACTTGCGGTGCAGACGTCAAGTGAGAGGGTTCGGAAGAGAGGTGCGAAAATGCCTTTATAATACGTGCGATGAGATCGAAATCGGCAAGCTGTGGGTCGCCTTGCCACGGCTTGTCAAAGCTCGACGAAAAACGGTACGCAACTGTCGATGCGCCGATGATCTGCCGAGTTTCCATTTGCAATGTGTTGTCTCCGGAGGAGCCGATGATGAGAGACCTGTGTTCGGCGGTTGTTCGGAATATATTCCAGTTCTGGACGTCGATCATGCATGCCTTTTGGATGTTGTACCCATCTCTCACCTGTGCGAACTCAAGCACAAATGCGTCCATCACAAGAAGAAGCACATTGCTGCTTTGGGACGCAGTGGCCTCACCCACTGTCATCGCAAAGTCCTTGACGGCGCACTGAATTTGCCCGCTTGGAGGGACACACATGGCGCTACCCATGAAAGGGATGGAGCACTGTTCGGCACTTTGGGCACTACCCGCAATGCTGACGGTCAGCATGCTTGAAGCGACATGTTTCTCCACAAACTTTTGAACGATTGCACGCTGGGAAGTAATTGTACTCACCACTTCACCTTGGATGGCCTTAATCATGGAAACCAAAGCAGTCGACAGGAATACGTAGGCGCGGCCGACGCAGCATTCAACGAACATGTTGTACTGGGCACTCTCTTCCACAACGACTTCATCTTCGAAAAAGAAGTGTGTGGTGCTCAGGTCCACCTGGACGGCATCGGCAACTTGTCTTTCGCGGAAGGCGGCGTGAAATTCTGGCATAACGACTCGCAGACGCCGCATGGCCTCATTGATATGTTGGTCGATGGGGCTGCACACATGAAACTGGCCGTACGTCGTCTTGTCAACACAGGCATATCCGCTGGCGTGCCCTTCACTGTGCAAGTAGATATCAGTGAGGGCAAACCTCGAGCTTCGTATATTCATCTGGTGGACGAGCTTTCGAGCTGAATCTCTCGCGCTCGTGTACTCGACGAGGGCCCACAGTGATGCCCTCCCAACTCGCATATCATACTTGCTCGTTTGGCCTACCACAAGGCAGCCAGTTACTTTTTCGAAGTTGAGGATGCAGATAAAGAGCTTCCGGGTTGATAGCTCGTTCGCCTGGAGGGCATGGTGCGCATGCACTTCTGGGTCAGACTCAGGCTGACACAAATTCTCAGACAAGCTCTTCGCCTGTTGCATCTTTGCGTACCATAGTTCCATGATGAGATACCACTGTGAGAGGTGAGTGAGCCGAATGATGAAATCGACGCTTTCTTTATTCGATTCCAGGAAGTTCACGTTGACGATGCCTCGGTTGCGCTTCATGACGAAGTCTGCTGTCAAGCACGGTATGAAGCATTCGACGCTTTTTACCTCCATGCGCTCTTGAATTTCGCCCCTGATTTTCTTGCATACGAGGCCGATGTTGAACTGGTCCCCAGTGGAGGAGAGCAATAGGTCGACAGAGCCCGTATCGTCAACGGCAAGAACGAGACTTGTCGTGCTGAAAGGGTCGGTCGAAATCACAAGTTTGAGTGGCAAGAAACTGACGTGCGCACTCCACACTAGCTTTTTTGAGCTGTGTTTTGCGTCCCGCCGACTTGCGGTGCTTTGATACGAGCCTGTCACGGAGAGCGTATGTGAACGTAGAGCGTGTGGAAATGAAAGCAGATTGAGAATGCGGTCGACTTTCTGCCTGGTATTCAGCGCGGCGTTCTTCTTTCTCTTCTCTTCACTCCACCTGGAAGAGAGAAACGCATATTCGGTGGACAAAATAACAATCGATGGATTGACCTTGACTTGCGACAGGAAAACGTCAAAGTGCGATGAATACTGAATTTCCGTACTTGCGGAGTTGGTGGAGAGTATCGATCCCGTCACTGAAGGGGTTGTGATCTCAAAGACTTTCCGATTGTTGGTCAAATCTTTCGCCTGACTCGACATATCATTCTCAGCTTTGCGTTGGGCACCAGCGAAGCGAGCAAACGCCGACTTGGACTGGTTTGTTTCGGCGGGGGAGCAGAAATAGGATGGGAATGCCACGCAGCTCGTCACATGCAAGTCACCTTGCGCGATATTGAACGAATAACGAGTGCAGCTCGCCTTTTGCGCGGTTTCCTTCGGCTTTTTGGCGGTGTTGAGAAATGTAAACGGCGAGAACTCGGCGTGCATATCGCGCAGGTAGAAGAAAAGCCGCATGTTTATCGTTATCAGCGGACCGCCAATATGGACCGCCATGACGGTCTCCCTCGCCTGCTTGTGTGCGTTTCCCTTGCCTTTGATAATAAAGCTCGGAATATGCACGCGGTTGCTCGATTTTGAAAACTCATCTCCTCGCGCAGTGCCAAAGTACTCGATGGCGCTCTTCGACCTGAGTAAGTTTTCGAAGGCGTTTGCGCTTTCTGTCCCACTGACTTCCCGCATATAGCAATAGAGCATCTTTCCTTCAATGGAGAAGATTCGACTATAGTAATCACCGTTGCTATTGCTGGTGAACTGAACAGAATCAAGGAGTTTTATATTATCGATGTACAGCTTGGCGGTAAAGAGCGGATATTGGAAGTCCTCATTTAAGCACGCGTGTGTATGTTGCCTTGAGTCCTTGTGGTCGCAAATATACCGCAGCTTCTTCGCGCGCACACGGTTGTAGAGATCGTCTCCGAATGCGACGACGAATGATATGCGTGAAATGAAGATGCTTGTTATGAGAAGCCATTCCCGCTCGGCCTCTTCGTTGATAGGAACGTGCTGCGTCGACAGTTTTGTCATCAGGCTGTGCACTATATGGGTCGCGGAGACTTGCGAAGCTTTGTATAAAGGATTCTCCCGGAGCCTCTCAGAGGTCACCTGCCGCTCTTTCTGAATTTCCTTCTCAATCTCGACCCATTGATGCTGGTATTCGTTCAGCACCTCCAACAAGACTTTGAGTGAGCCTGGACGGAGTAAGGTTTGCACCGCAGGAACTTCCAATCGAGCGTGCAAAATTTGCGTCGAGCCCTCCTCTTCTGCGTCTGAACCTTCCTGCTCAAAGGGTTCATCTGAGAGCTCTTCGAAGACACTCTGACTGACCAGCGAGACCTCATCGAAATTGGATCCCCGAAGTGAGGTTGTGGTTTGCAGCCAGATGAAGTGGCCATTTTGAGGCGACTTTTCCGACTGCCTTCTCTGCGAGATGCCTCTCACCCCTTCTGATTCCGACTCATTCTCGGATAGTTTCCCCGTCATTTCGTGTAAACTATCCGATGGTACACCATCATCTTCTTCATACCCGACTTGGAGCTGGTCAATGAGCATAAGCTTAATGACTGGAACGCCAACGAACCACCGAATAAAGTGCGGCTTTGTGGATCGCAGCAAACCAAAGTTGAGGTCACCGATTTTGATGATCATACTCGCGAATGCAGACCGAATGGACACGTCAAGTCCAACAAAGAACAGCTTCCACAGTTCTCCCTTGTACTGGGTGTGAACCATTTCAGCACTTCCGTGGATCAGTATTGGCGTTATAAACTCAATCAAGTCGACACCAAAGCGGCGGAACATCTGTAAGCAATTCGAGAAGATTTCACTAGTTATTGACGTTGTCCATTCGTCGACAATGGCAATGTGGCTCTTGGCCATACGGTGACTGTCATGCGCTTGGTAGAAGTATACATTCGGCAACGAAAACGCTGTACCAACTGTCGCGACCACAATTTCAGATGCGAATACGCGGAATCGGCTCCAATGCTCCTTCGACGCTAAAATGCCAGAGAGCATCGCGACGCTGAAGGCGATCTCTGTTTCGTTCGCGAGACGTGCTTTAAAAGCAACATTTTGGAGCGCGCAGTTGAGCTGGAGTTTGCGACGACTATCGTCGGCTTGATCTTCTCTCGCTTTTGGCTTTGCGTGCTGTGCGATGGCATTAGTCCACTGATGAATGTATTCTTTAAAGTGTGGAATGACAACATCGATCATGTCTCTGCGGTACGGCATTTCGAGCTCAAAGGCTGTCCATCCGAGGTTGCACACAGCGCCGTGGGTCCCAGAAGATGCCAAAGCCACAGTCAAGTTCGTCGTGGCACACTGCAGGATGGAAGGGTGCGTGGACAAATTCGTCATGTCGCTTTCCTCGGAGCGTTTGTCGCCATTGCAATAGTGCAACTCTAAACGATCCACCGAGAAAAGCTGCTCGATGGCTGACTGCACCGCACCGCTCGCGGAAGCATTCGAGCCAACGACATAATTCACATTCGACCCGAGGAGCTTGATGTAATCGCTTCGTTTTGACCGGAAGTAGATTTGGCATGAATTGAAATTGCATTGCAAATGGATGCCTGGTATTTTCTGTGGGGGTTTTACCTCTTTCCCTTTCCCATGCCCCATCATGGCCAATAAGGAAAGTACGTCCGGATACAATCTGATGAATAGTCCATCAACACCAACAACTGCAATCATCCGCTCGCATTGGCTACTGTACGATGCTCTTGCGCTCATTCGATCGAGCACAATCGTGTTCCCGATTCGCTCTTCGCCGCTGAGCAGTGCATTGTGAGGGGAATTTGAAACGATGACCCTTTCGACGCCGAAGACAATTTGACAATCTACTCCGAGCAATTGAATAAAAGGGTTTTTGGCACCATCGTTCATACTGTGCGTTTCGGTTGTTTTCTGCATTGGCGCTGCATATTTCACAATTGCCGCCGCAAAGGCTGCTGAGGACTGTGTGAGTGAAAACGCCGCGCTCCCTACTGAGACAACAACAGGTACAAACAATACACTGTGCGTTTCCTTGGAATTACTTGACGATTTTGTGCGCCATTGGAAGTTTGTTACTGTGACCTCGATCGCGGTTGCTGGATCGGAGCCTTTAAGCTTCTCCGTTGGCTTCGTGTGTGTACGCTCTCCTTTGGGGTCAACCTCGCTACAAGCAAAATGCAGATTGCCGAATCGAGCGCTGAACCCGAATTTTCTCGGCAATCCTGAAGAATCCAAGCCGTCTTGTCCCGCACTACCGACGAATGAAAAATCCCTTATCGTCATCTTGGCCATGTAAAATGGGTCTTGGCGATTCCCAATGATGGCGGGGAGTCGCACGTTTACGGCCACAATGGGGATATTTACGCTGAGTATCAAAACCCTTCGAATTTGTCCGGCCATGAAATCGAGGCCATTGTCCTCCGCCGCGGGAGACGTCGGTTCTGCTGACTGAGGTGGATTGTTTTCCACGTCTTCGCGATGTGCCTGAACAACGCTCACTATATTCGGCACACAGGCTGGAAAATCTTCAGCAAAAAAGATGGACGCGTCCTGTGAGAAGTTCACCGTGTAGCAAACGGTAGAGACATTGTTTCGCTCGCGATACTCGTTGTTGGGGACAAGTGTGGATACCATGAACTTATGCCCTGAAGTCGAGCTGTCACTGTATTTTCGCTCGCCGTATGGCTTGCCATCTGCAAACTTCACGAATGGTGTGTCGAGGACATAGTTCGCTTGCATATTGTCTACGCTTTCCGCATTGCCGAAGAAAGACGTCTGTTTCCACTTTTTCTGTCGTCGCGGACCGGCCTGGTTTCCACTCATTCGATGCAGATTTGGTAGCGAAATGATGCCGCTTGAATCACGGATAATTTCTTTCGCAGTGTGTGGAAAACTGCCTTTCGCCATATCCATCGCGGTCAAATACTGGTCTGTGTGACCATTCTCTTCGTCCGGCCTTGACATCTGCTCAAGAATGACAGACGACTGCTGCCCACTCGACCGGTTAAAGTCGTAATACATATGGTTGGCCGCCATGAAGGTTCGCTGTTTGGTAAATTTGCTCAGTCCGAGATCGCTGTTGAGCGCCTCTCCCCTGGAACCTCGAACGAAAAGTGCTGTTCGAAGCGTGCAGGTTTCTCGCCAGATTGGTGGAATATCGGTCGACGCCGTGGTGCTCGCCGTCAGGAGGCGCAGGTCCACCGATGACGACACGAATGACCACCGCGCGTCAGTGTTGCCGTCATGCAAAGTCGTGTATCCGACATGACAGCCCTGTGGCAAGTTCACCACCGCCTGAAAGGCCCGATCGGATGTGCCTATCGAGACTGTCACGTGTCGAATGCTCGCCTGTGTGAGAATGTAGCAGAGCGCGTTTGCTTCTTGAATCTTCTCCCATCGCTGCGAGTACCATTCTCTGAAATGGTTGATGACGCTCCAATCTTCGTAAGGGTTCAAGTAGGACGGCGGATCAACACTCGCGGTGGTGGTTTTCCCACTCAAGGCCCGGGTGTCACGGAAAATCTGACTATCCAGCCATCGCCTCGTTTTCTTCTGAATGCGTGATTTCGATTTGAGGTTAGTGATCTCTGAGTCAAAATTGACCCAACGGGTTTCCCGCAGTTTCCGGAGAAGCACGATGAGTGGCAGAAGATCGACATTGACGACGATGTCCGGGACTTCGCAGCGGAGTGTTGCTTGGTACGGATGCTGCATCGGATATGCGCCAAGCAGCTGGACGAATGAAACATCGAGGCCTTGAACATAGCACCGCGCGTTGTGGTCGCATATTCGTGCCTCGTTCTGGAGATAGATGAGCAGAGGTGATATCGATATTTGTTGCTCCAGCGCTTTGATACTCGAGCGCAATGTGTACAGAACGAATCCGCCGGTGAGGACAACTTTGAGAGGCTCTGCATCTGAGATGTCACCAAGCCGAAGTGACCCTTGGTACTTTTCTAAGGTAAAGTCGATAAGGCACTCAAGGTCGTTCCTTCGGAAATCATTCCTTGTCAGGAATTTGGCCATGAATGATTTGACGTTTCCGCCATTATACTGAAAGTATGGGAATTCCGCCGGTGTCACGTGACTCGACTCATCTCCAAAGTAATTACGCTTCAGGACGTTGAAAAGCTGAAGATGGTGCGGCAGCAATGCTATTGTGGCATCGTCCATGTTCGTTGACAACTTGAGTACGTTTGCAAATTTCGCCGGCCCAGAGGATAGATTTGTTTGCGTCTGCTGTTTTTCATACTCTTGCAAAGGCTGTGACATGTTCGGCAGCATTATCGAGTAGAAACCGTTCACAAGCGTGTTATTACACTTGAGGAACCAGCTCTCCTCAGTGGAAGCATATGACGCTGAGGGGCGGAACGAGATGCTCAAATCTTCGATATTCGATCGGAAGTGCGTTTTCTGCTCGTTCTCTTTAAAGATATTGTAGCCGTGATAGTCTTTGCATAGTCTGACCTCACCGTACGCGAATTCAGCTTCGAAGAAGCTGTTCACCCCACTGGACGCATGGTCTTTCGCATAGATAATATTGCTGTCGTTGACGTTGAGGTACAGCTTTGTCGATTCCACGAAAAATATCTCGAACTGTGATTTTTGCGATACGAAATCAGAGAAAAAATGCGCATACGACCACTCAGAATCACAGCCAGCGTTGGAGCAGCTCAGGTCGCCATGGCTGAAATCGTTCAGCATGTCCTGAAAGAACGCCACATGATCGTTGAGATACCAAATTTCTCCACCGTGAAGTTTGACTGAGACATCCATGAGACGCTGGCTTTCGTGTAATCGAGGAAGGTAACTATCGAAATGAACATCTATGCTACTTGATAACAGGAAATTGCTATCGTTCAGTGTTGTGCTCACTCTCACCTTGCGTAGATGAATGTAACTCCGCAAAGTGGTTACCTCTTCATGTACCCCCAATACGAGTGGGAACTTGAAGATCCCTCCGGAGCCCTTTTCGATCCCTAAGGAGAGCTTTCCTGTTTTACCAGAGTTGATCGTACCAAATGGTAATGATGGCGAGTCCGCTTTATGATTAAACGGCACGCTTATCTCACAATGGCTCGCGAAATCGACTCGAACCTCGAACATACCATGAGAGCGTGGAGCGCCGATTTGCTGCCGATGGGAAGCGAGAGGTTGATAAGTTGAAGGGAAAAAGTGCTCCTTGAGCAGCTTTCTTGTCGTGTCGGCGAATGGCCCATAGGAAATCTGCTTGGCGTCGACTTCCACCACAATCCCAATGCGTGGTAGGCTATTTATATTCAAACTGGTTTGAACTTGCGTCTCGAGACCAGGCTCATCCTTGTACCACGTGACGTGCAGCGCCGCGAGATCTTTTGGGTCAATAAGAACGTGCTGTTCCGTGAGATTCTCCTCGTCATCCAATTCCTCTAGTCCATTTATAGCAGATTGATCACCAGAGATTAAAAGGTTCGCTGCATCAAGAAAATTTGAGCGAAGCTTTTTAAACCGATCATTTGTCGCAGTTGATCGGGATGTTATGTACTGCATATCAGTAAACATTGCTTTGTCCATGGGAACTAAACGTATTCCCGCTGTGTAGACGATCGCATCTAAAATTTGTCGATATAGATCTTGACCGAGGAATTTTCCGCCTGTCAAAAAGTACGACCCAATGCATTCCGAGAATGACACGTTCAAACAATGGGGCATATTTCTTTCAATGCAGCCTAGAGATATACACGCTGTCCGAACATCGAACTCCACCTTCCTGAGAAAGTTCATCGTCTTTTCGAATGTTGTGATATGCCGTTTGGAAAGTATTGGTTGTAAGATTGTCGCGAGTGGGTCGTTGACACTGCGTCCCTGGGTTTCGGGATAAGCATCGCTTTCTCCATCAGCAAAGCTCACGGATTCTTTCATTTTTTTCAGTGAGGTATACGCATTGTAATTGTTATATGCGAAAACCTCCAGTCCGTTGAGGTGAAACTGAAGCCGCCCAGGCCCAGTTCTCAGTTGTAAAGAGAACTTGCGAATTCGTTCTGACTGTTGTTTTCCATTCGATAGACTGACTTGAACCATGACGGTATCCTCTTTCTCAGCTTTCAGGACACGCCCATAGGTAAACGCGTCTTCCTTGCGCCTCTTGAACCTGACCGTCGACCCTTTGATGAGTTTCTCGGATGCATTGGGTATTCTCCAACTGTCTTTGCCGAATAAACGGCTCCAAAAGTTGAAGGTGATATACATATCACAAACTCGAATTCCTACATTAGAGTCGAAAAAGTGTACCTCCTTCAACAGCAGTCTGGAGCGGAGAGGTGAGAAGGCAATGGATCCGAGATAGAAGTTTTTCTTAGAGTCCAGGAAGAACTTGTTGGCAAAGTAAGTGATCACCTTCGCTGTGAACGCGGAGGAGTAAAGGGTGTAGTAAGCCAGGGAAAGGAACAGAAACACGCATGCAAAAATATATCCGAGAGTCCCATCTTCCATCATCTTTATCTTTTAAAGTACATTCGAGATTTATAAGAAGAATCAATTTCAGTACAAGTACTAGGGACGAATAGCTGCGCGTAATCTTTGATTGAAATGTACACACATTACCCTCCACGGAAATGCTTCTTCCATGTGTGGAAGGAGTCGTCTATTTTTTTCTTGGCATGTTCTTGCTTCTTAATAAAACGCTCTCGCTTTTTTGCACCCTTTTCCTTGAGGTTTTTTTTATCTTCACTACAATCAGATAGATCATTACTACGTACAGGTGTCGCTTTTCCTGTCTTTTCAAGGAGATCAAAGGATGCCTTTCGCGAATTTCCTCCATTTTTTTCGGATCCAGATTCGAGCAACATTACCCAGGCAGTGCTCTCAGAGGTCATTACTGCGTCGATAACTGCAGGAATATAGCGCCCGCAGAGCTTTGTTGATCCCCCTTCGGCGTTCGACACATACCTTTCATAAACATCTTGCGAGCTATTATAACCCTCTAGCAGCAGGCACTTCATCCCTCTACGCCAATCAACAAGCTCTTGTCTACGTAATCTGCTTGCGTCAACTTCTTTTTCCAGACCATAACCCAAAAGTCCTACCCGCCACAGAACAGCGGGTTTCTCTATTCTTTTAATTACAAACGCTTTATACCAAACATCGTTGCTCCAGAGAATCTCACAAATGTCACCAGGTGACCAAAGCGATTTGCTAGTTCCGCTTTTAGACCGCATTCGTCTTTTCAAGTCTTCAATTGCCAAATCAACATCTACTTTTACCCTTTTTAGCTCGTCATTTTCGCTGTCTACTTTAAGAAGCTCCTCCACTTTCCTTTGACTTTCCAGTAAAGTAAAAAGTGAGCTTTCTATATCTTCGATAGATTCGTTCTGCGGTACTGAATACATGAACTACCTAAATTGGTCTAACAAAAAGCAAATGCTTCGCTAAACGATAGAAACATACCCGAATAGAGTTGTTCAATAACCAACTTAATTACAGCTATATATCGTACTGTTTCTTCAGCTCAAAAGCGAAAGGGCTCGACGGTAAAACAAGCGGGTGTATCGATTGTCGTCCAACGATCATGCCCACTATGAAGAGAAACAGACATCTGAGCATCCATCTAAGGAATAAAATAACATGCTTGTAGTTGTATTCGGAGGGCCTGGAAGTGAGTATCGCGAAAAGTTCACGTTTTAGTTTTCCCACTCGTTCGTAAAATAACATGGTTTGTAGAGACCAGTATTTTCTCGAAAGATCTGCCGTAAAGTCCTTACCATTGAATTGGTACTCTTCCACAGTGGTTTGTATTTCTTTCGGGAGGCATTGCGTTGAGTTGACGGCCCTTCGGTATATTAAACCTTGTAGTGCATTTAGCGGGGAAAGCAATTTGGCCCCGATAGTCTTGATTTCAAGCTTCATGTTCTTATAAAATAGAGCAGAGTGCGAAAGCAACAAGAATACGTATCGCTTCATGAAGCACTAGGGGCACTATAGATGGCCAGTCTAGGGGGGTATTATTACTCTACTACTGAAGGAGCTACTACGTGCCCTTTGGAAACGTCGAGAATATCGTAATTATTTGTACTTTCAGGGAGAATCAAAGAGTGGTTTCATTTTCATCAAACGGATGAGAGAAATTATCATCATGTGGAGCTACTTTTGTCCATAAAGAAACGTCAATGGACCAACTAGTCTGCACCTGGAGTACAGAGGACTAGGCGGACGACTAGGAAAATTTCAAATTCAGGCATATATCTAAGAGTGGTTTCATTGTCATCAAACGGATGAGAGAAGTTGTCATCATATAGAGCTGATTTCGTCAATCGGGAAGTGTCAAAATACTAGTCGGCATATCCAATACAATAAAGCTAGATAAGCAGACAAGCGTTATTGATAAGCTCAGAGAAAATCAAAGATTGGTTTCATTTTCATCAAACGGATGAGAGAAATTATCATCATGTGGAGGTACTTTTGCGGATAAAGAAACGGCGTTAATTCAAACCGGAAAGATAGATAATAAGGCGAGCGGAATTTCAAGTTTAATCGGCCGTTCTTACGTTGAGGGATCTCAATGAAGGACAGCGAAAAGAGGAAAGTCAGTTTAACCCAGATTTGCAGAAAAACTAAAGTCTATACGCAACTGGTAGGTTTTCACACGAAACTGCTGTCTCTTCGGATTTTCTCATAGGGAAGTCATAAAAATTATTTCACACTTTATTGCCTCTCACCACCAGTCGTTGGCATTTATACCAAGAAAGTTGGTTGCTCATCACTATTGCACGCTATCATTCTTTGAAAAATATATCGGATAATCCTGGTTTCTTTTTCTAAAAGAAAGGTACTATATTTTATGAATATTGTTCCCTGTTTACACTTGCGATGACGGATACGTATTTCGGCGTACTGCAATAGTTTGGGTTCAAAATTTCTTGCTAGTAATTGACACTGCAAAAAAGAATGGCTATTACTAAACGAGGTCTCAAGGCAGTAAAGAATCGCGTAGATCGACTACTTACTCAAATGCGCAAGAAAAATTCTTTTGATATCAATGCGATTAATGAAGCAAGCGCTGCAAGCCTTCTTGATCACTCTTTTCAAACCCTGATAGGATCAGGAAATGATCCAAGAGCACGCCTCGAGGTTATTAGGTTACTCTCGTCTCATCTGGTGTATTTTCTTGTCAGCCGTCAAAAGAACCACGATCCTCTATTGGTTTATCCTCAGGCTTTCTTGTTTCAGAAGAAAATTGCGAACAATTCTGGCTCGAATGGAGGCTTTGAGCACGTTGTTTCAGAAAAAAAACCTGACACAGGGAAAACTTCGAGCACATTCGATCTTGGAATACCCGTGTTTACTGCATTGCCGTATCTCCAAGAATTCGCCAACAAAAACGAATTTTCTGTATTCGGCCCAGATGGTGAGGACTGGGTTAATGCAGGTTTAAACGCAAAACCGCAGTTATTACCAGTTTCCAACGCCCCCATCCACGGTACTGTATGTGATGAGGAGCCTAATACTTGGAAAAGTGCTGATGATTTATACCAAAGGGCTTGGCCAGTGAACGCTTTCGAAGTTCCCAGCAGTAATACGTTTACTGGCTGCTTTGGAGAATTCTCACAAATAATTGAGCATTTCTCCATTTTCCCTCCCGCTGTTCAGCTGATTATAAACCCTTCAACTCCTATTGAATGGTCGATGCCCCTTGCAATGGGCCAAAGAATTGGGCGATGCGAAGAAATCGGGGCCAAGATTTATCATGAAATTGCGGACAAAGTTTCTAGCGAGCTACATGTTTTCTTTTCGTTATACTGTCCAGAAGTCAATGAATCCTACTATTGGGTTTGTCCGAGGAAAACTCAGTCTAGTTATGAGTATAGTTCACACAGTTTCGTCATTGCTATCGGCATCGCGTCCGAATGTTTCTCATCTACCTATTCCAAGCTTCTGGATGCACGTAGATCAGGAGCTTGGAGAGGGCACCCGTCAGTAGTTTTAAAAGAAATTTGCACCATTTCCTCTTCTTGGGAAAAGGCTGCGTCTAAGTTTTACGCGAGAGCTCCTGTATTAAGCAAAAACTGTGGAGCATATACCACATTCACTACTATCAAGACATGGGATCCTGCTTCTTTGTAGTTTCATGGGTAATTTTTCTCGGCAAATTTAGACTGCTAGATAGATGCAGAGTAACGCCCTAGGACATTCGTTATTCAATGTAGCTGTCCTTTGGCCGTTCAATATGTTTAATAAAGCGGTATATGATTTTGTTCCGAGAGGTAAGTCTGGTTTCTTTACGGGATTGGCAGTCGCCTTTGGTTGTGGAGCGACCCTATATGCGATACGAAGTCCTATTAGGACAGACACTGTGCACCAAACAGCCGACGTTGCTTCACAGGCTCTAAGTGATCATAGATTGCGCCAGCAAGCGATTGTCCTATCAAACGAGGTTGTGAATAAACTTCTCAAAAATGATGATGTTGTGATACTTTTGAGAGATTTGATAATACGTGTACTCCAGCAAACGGAAACAAAAAACGCCCTCATGATGCTCGTACACAACGTCGGTGAGGATCCATATTTCCAAGAAACTATAAAAAAGTTGATCATCCGAACAATTAACGACCCCTGGATTATTGAGAAGGTGGGTGAGCTTTCCAGTAATACAGCCCGTGGCTTATTACAGAACACTGATTTACAGAAGCAACTTGTAGAAACATTGAAAAACTCTGCTATAGCAGCAATGGAATCGGAAAAAGTACAGGAGGCAGCTGCCCTGAATTCAAGAGCTATTGCAAAGCGATTTCTCACTGTATGGCGATAGAGGTTCATGAAAGTACCTCGAAGTGTGCCACGAACCCACTGAATGTTTTTTATTATTATCATCGTGTTGATTCAAATCGCAAGTATGAAGAAAGTTATTTCTTAGGATTACCAAATATAATATCTTTTCTATGCGCCTTATTTGTTACCTCGCGCCGAACCAACATCAAGAGGTTATGGCACTCATTGGAACGAAAGCTGCGGAAGGTAGTTTTCTCCGAAACTTTGAGTGTCTATACCCTCCCCCTGATAACATATTTACACAAGAAGTTTCAGACTCCTTCAATCTTTCCCTTGATACTGGAAGAGATATATTACTCATAGACCCCACAGAGTACCCGGCATACGAAGCCATTGTGACATATTGCATGTACTCGCGTAAAATTCCAGTATACGTTTGCAGCGGTCACGGGCACGAGAAGCACGAGATCCAATCAAAACTTATTCAAGACCATCCATTACTTGAAATTGGCGAAAGGAGTAGGCTTGGGCATTTTCTTCGAAGCTTCACCGACTCTGGCAAGTTGATATCATTTGAGGGTGGCGATGGCGTGGGGAAACAAACACAAACTGCGCACATGAAAAAGAAGCTGGAAGAAATGGGCCACGTCGTCAAGACCATGGATTTTCCCCATGATGCCGCAGCTTGTGGAAAGCTTATTCGCCAAGTTCTGAGGGGTGATTTTGGCACGATACAAGAAATCCATCCAATACTCTTCGCTTCACTGTATGGATATAACCGCGCGGACATGAAAGGGATTCTACTGTACTGGCTACGCCGTGGGTACATTGTTCTTCTTGATCGGTATGTTGAAGCCAACTATGGACATCAACTAAGCAAATTAAATTCCGAGGAGGAACAGAGTGTATTGTTAAACGCCCTCGTGAGTTTCGAGCACGAATGGCTCGGTTTGCCTCGTTCGCACATTGTTTTGTACCTTGACTTACCACCACAAGTAGCAGCTTCAGCTCTTGCTCTTGATACTACACGAAAAGCTCTTGATATTCATGAATCCGCTGTGAGCAACTACAAGGAAAAAGTTCGTAGTACCTTTCTTTGGTGTTCCGAGCAACTCAAAAATTGGCGGGTTGTGAAATGTCTCCGAGTAGCTGAAATTGAGGGCCACCCAGACATTCGTCTCAGTGTGGAAGAAGTACATACACTTTGCATCGAACATGTTTTGAGTATAATTGACTAGATTTCGAAGTATTTTCTTTCGGCACAGAAAGCGCAATTGTAGTTGCCTTATGACGTGTATAAACATCATTATACAGATGATAAAGAAGAGAAAGAGCTCAGGGTCCACATCGCCTCGTCTGGGAAGCAAAAATGGCCAAGTTTTGAAGTCAAAGAAAGTCCCGGCGAGTGGTCGCTTATCTAGCAGTTCTTTGGGTTCTCAAGAGAAAGACATCAGCTCATTTAAAAACATCCACGAGAATCTCCGTGATACTTTACTGGATCTCTCGTGGAGCGAGGCAACACAGATTCAAGATGGATTATTTTCACTTTTTGACGAAAACGACGAAAGCTTATCCGCGAGTGATCTCCATATTCACACCAGGGAGCACTCTGGAAAAACGATTGGGTACCTCCTCTTCATTCTCAATAGAAGGCTGAAAGAATTAGAGATGCTCAACTCGATAAAGCCAACAGGCGAGCAGCGAATGGCCATTATCCTGGTTCCAGACATGAATCGACTGCGTCACATCGTCGAACTTCTTTCAGCTTTCCAAGCTAGCCTTGCAAAGAAAGGCCTTTCAATCAATATTGTTCCTTTTATGAAACAACCCTTGCGTGATATTCTTGATTCGGCAGACAGCGCCACTGAAATGTTCCTTGTGACCACCCCAGCAGTCCTTTTCGCCGCAGCGAGCTCCGAGAGCGAAAATTTTGCGAAAATTTTATCACGCGCTCACACGCTCGTTTTCGATAAGGCTGATGCAATGCAATCAGATCTCAGTATTACGAAGCTAAGCAACATGATCAGCTCTGCTCTGACGGTTTCCGGCGATAAGGCCATGAATCAAACACCCCAGATGATTCTCGTTTCTGCGTGTTATTCAAAGAACGTTCTCAAGTTGAAGCAGCTTTTGCGTAGTCCGCTGGTCCTCACTTTGGAAATGAGCATGGGTGAAAAGGATAGCGATGTCATGAGTGGGTTGACCGGGAATGAAGCTTCGAATGCCCAATCTGACAGTGTAGAGAATACCCCTCAGACTGCTCCATCACTTCCCCGCGTTGTCAATCACAGTTGCGTATATGTAGGGAAGTCTTCGGAGCGCTACACTTGGATCTACGCGATCATAAAGCATCATTTTGAGCGCTATGCACACAGCGCAACGATATCAGACTGCCCAAAGATAATTATCACAGTTTCGGACATTCAGACTTCTTACAAGGTGCAGATCTTTTTGGAAGAGCTCGGCGTACAATCCCAAGCTTTTCATCAATATCTTGCAAAAACCTCGAAAGAGAAGCTTATCAAAGCATTTACGAAACAAGTTCCTTGTGTTGTCATACTGGTTGAGGCAACATTACCTTTCTTAGCCGATGCTTCCAGCCAGCTTTCACGGCTTGAAAGCAGTTTTCTTTCCTTCGCTACGCATATTGTGAGCCTATCTCGAGCAAGCACGGATGCCGATTCCTTCATGTCAACGTACAGGCTGACACACGAATACTTCGCAGGGCACTCCAGCGCTAGAGGCATCTATCCCTCAGTGACTGAAATGATCACAATAGCTTCAGTGAAGGAAGACAAATCACTCATTCGCGCCATCGGAGGATATATGCAACAACATGCCTGCACGAACGGGAATGACAACGGCACTTGCTGCGCAGGGATTTCAGATAGCTACATGAAGAGCTACCAGTATAGGTGTGAAGATATTTATTACACGCAATGCACACCAAAGAGAGTCAAGCGTGAAACTGCAAGAAGCATCGCAAAAGAAATCAAAATCGTGGAAGGGGCTGCCTCACGCCGAAAAAAGCCATCGAAGCGAGAGGGCGCAGCGGCTCGCAAAAAACACATGTCAAGTTGAGGCACCGACATCCACAATCGTCGTGTGATACACAAAGCCCTATCCGACTTCCCGGCGAGAAAAGTGGAGATAGCATGTGTAGATTACGCGCCTCTTCGTGTGGGCTTTTCAATTCGATATATTTCGATCAAGTTTGCCAGTGTTTCAATAGTCAGAATAATGATTCGTCTCACCACCGGGGGGATCAGGGATCCCCCATAGCAGTAACCGGGGTCTTCTGAACTTCCCCACAGTAGGGTACTAATCCAACCCACCACATTCGCCTTTCTCAATTGTTAGATGAAAAGAATCATCAATATCGTTTGGCTCAGCACGATCTCCACAAATTTCCTCCTTAGTGATGAGAGAAACGGGCGTAATCAAGTCGGTCAAGTAACGGGAAATAAATTGATAAGTCAAATAGGAGATCCTTAGAAAAACAGGGCGGGGGAGGGGTCTCATCATCTATGCACTATTCCATCAAAGGTGAAATATCTACTGGGAAACGACCGAAATCTGGGAAAGCACCGAAATGTCACTTTGCTATGTAAAATTGTTGCTGCAAAAAATGCGAATCATTGATCTTGGTTGAAGATACTCATGCACATGACAAAGCCATGTGTTCTGTTGATGTAGTTGTTGTAATCATGATGGAGGGTGATCGTGTGCAAAATTCAAATCCACAACTATATTCATTCAAATGGATTAGCTGAAAAGAAAATGAAGGGCAAATGGGGTCTTCTGGCCAAAATAGGCCTCCAAAGACATCGCCTAGTGCCGACTTCGATTTCTGTAGTGCCCTCGAGCATCACAACACAAAAAACATGCGGAATACCCGTATTACATTCGAAAGAATGAAACGGTTTTTTTTATAGCACATTTGCACATGCCGCATGAGCATCAGAGCTCTTTCTCTTTTGAGAGGCCGGGGGGGGGGGGGGG
>LFNC01000021.1:0-45370 GCA_001235845.1 Perkinsela sp. CCAP 1560/4 | reverse complement strand
CCCGTACACCCCCCCCCGCCATAACAACGGCGACGCCTGGGTGGAGGACACGAACGGCAAGAAGTACTCACCGTCGCAGATCGGCGCGTTCGTTCTCCAGAAGATGAAGGAGACGGCGGAGAACCACTTGGGCCGCAAGGTGAAGCACGCTATCGTGACTGTGCCCGCGTACTTCAACGACCAACAGCGCACAGCGACTGCTGACGCGGGTCAGATCGCTGGGCTCAATGTCGCGCGCATCATTAACGAGCCGACGGCGGCGGCAATCGCCTACGGAATGGACAAGGAGAAGGATCGCGTGGTGGCGATATACGACCTCGGCGGTGGCACATTCGACATTTCCGTCCTCGAAATCGCCGGCGGCGTGTTTGAGGTGAAGGCGACGAACGGTGACACCTTCCTCGGGGGCGAAGACTTCGACGCCATGCTCACCGAGCACATCATCAACGACTTCAAAAAGACCACCGGGATCGACCTTGGGCGCGAGAAGATGGCGCTGCAGCGCGTCCGCGAGGCCGCCGAGAAGGCCAAGTGCGAGCTCTCATCCGCGACGCAGACGGAAATCAACCTCCCCTTCATCAGCGCGAACAGCGAGGGCCCGCAGCACATCCAGATAACCCTGACGCGCGCCAAGCTCGAGGGGCTCGTCGACCACATGATTCAGCGCAGCATCGCGCCCGTGAAGACCTGCCTGAAGGACGCCGGCGTGAGCGCGCAGGACGTCAACGAGGTTGTCATGGTCGGCGGCATGACGCGCATGCCAAAGGTGATCGAGGTCGTGAAGCAGTTTTTCGGCCGCGAGCCCTTCCGCGGCGTGAACCCGGACGAGGTTGTCGCGATGGGCGCCGCCGTCCAGGGCGGAGTGATGCGCGGCGAGGTGAAAGGCCTCGTCCTGCTCGACGTGACGCCGCTCTCGCTCGGCATCGAGACCCTCGGGGGCGTCTTCACACGCATGATCAACAAGAACACGACCATCCCCACGAAGAAGAGCCAGGTCTTCAGCACCGCCGCGGACAACCAGACGCAGGTCGGCATCAAGGTCTTCCAGGGGGAGCGCGAGATGGCCGCTGACAACCAGATGCTCGGCCAGTTCGACCTCGTCGGCCTGCCGGCCGCCCCCCGCGGCGTGCCGCAGATCGAGGTGACGTACGACATCGACGCCAACGGCATCTGCCACGTCACCGCGAAGGACAAGGCGACGGGCCGCGAGCAGAACATCACCATCCAGGCCAACGGCGGCCTCTCCAAGACGGAGGTCGAGCAGATGATCAAGGACTCCGAGACGCACGCCGAGGCCGACCGCCAGAAGCGCGACATGGTCGACTGCAAGAACAACGCCGACACCCAGCTCAACACCGCCGAGCGCCAGCTCGGGGAGTGGAAGCACGTCACCGACAGCGAGAAGGAGAACGTCCGCAAGCTCGTCTCCGAGCTCCGCGCCGTGATGGACAACAGCAACTCCGGCAAAGAGGAGCTCCAAGGCGCCACCGACAAGCTGCAGAAGGCGGTGATGGAGTGCGGCCGCACTGAGTACCAGCAGGCCGCCGCGAAGAACACCGCAGGCCAGTCATCCACGCAAAACCAGGACGCACAGGACCAGAAACCCAAGGAAGACGCGAAGGAGGAGACCAAAGAAAACCCCGACGCGAACAAGCAGGCGTAGTCTAGTGAGAGTCTGATCGATACGGACAGCGCCAGCAGGCACCCGAAAACAAAAATGCATAGGAAATGTTGCGAAAATATAGTCAAATGGTATGAATATTTCATAGAATTTAGTAAATGTTTTGGGAATTCCTTGTTGGCGTTGAGCTATTTGGTGTTTTGTTAAATATTTCAAAAATGCACGTGCGAGAATGATTCGATATTTACGAGGGTCAGGCTCGTGGCTTCGCCGAGGGTGTTTCAGTTGCGCATACTACTCGACCCAAAAGCCATTCGATCTATCAGCGTGCGTGAAAGGAGATTGTGAAGATCAAACAATTGAATACCGAGATGGGAAAAAGTTTACTGGAAAGTTTCAAGAGATTCCGCATACTGGAGCAATGCTTCCCATGGCAGGTACAGTGCTGGAGGAAGATGGCGATTATTACATCGGGGAATTCAATGAGAAATGGGAACGACACGGAAAGGGAAAAGCATGGCTCGCCGATGGTACACACTACGAAGGCGAATTTGCGGACGACGAGCTGGTGGACGGTACAGTCGTCGTGCAAGAAGGAATGGACTCAATCGTATTCACCGGAAAACTTGTCAATGAGCAGTTTCAGACTGGGACTCTTCGCTCGCGGGGTATTGTCTATACTGGGTCATTCGCGGAGAACACCCCGCACGGGGAAGGATACATGCAATTACCTCGCGGGGCATACCTCAGAGGGAACTTTTATCGGGGGAAGCTCCATGGGAAGGGCACGATGCGTCTGGAGAACGGATATGTCTACACCGGGAATTTCCTACACGGAGTCCTGACCGCCGGAGAGCTGCGCACGACAACCTTCCGCTACGAAGGCCAGCTGGGCATGGGCGGCTTGCCGCAAGGAATGGGGCGCAGTGAGATGCTCACGGCGGCAACGAAACTTATTTTTGAAGGCCTGTGGGAGAACGGCAGAGTTATCAGCGGAACATGCAAGGACGAGCATGGAACAGCAGTGGACTACTTGAACCGGCCTGATCTTCAGAGATCGCTCATGGAGGACGAAGATTTGATGATGAACGAGTATTGCCTCGCAAAGAAGGAAGATTTCAGACAGCGAGATGCTGATCTCAACCGTGAATATCTCCGCGAATCCACCTGTGTCGAGGGAGCGTCATCAAAGGTCGCCCTGGGGTATGAATTCGGTCCGACGAATACCGTTCGCCTCGCGGAGGATAAGCAATATGAGCAACTTGCGCAAGATCGAGTGACGCGAGCTGATAATATTCCCGAGCTATCGAGTGCATGTGGGAAGCACTTTGCCAGTCTGGACTTTGAAAAACTGAGTGCCGAGGGTGTCGATATGGGTCGACTTGAGCGTGAGCTGCGAGCGGAGTATGGTACTCGACAGCTTGTCTGTCAGAATCTCTCCGAGCAATACGCGCGTTTCCGCCGGCGTAATGGAATGAAGGTAGAGGGAGCGGCACAGGTCGTGAATCCAAATCCGAAATTTGCGCAGCGAAACGAACTGTGGACGGGATATTATACTTGATGGTATCTGGGAGACTTGCTCGGTCTGGACGATTTTTCTTTTCCTCTTTCGTCGATCCATGCAAATTTTCGTGCGTGTTTTTCATCCCTTATTATAGACTCACAATGGTCCGACGCATCGCAAAGAAGGAAAACAACGTGTTGAACACCAAACGAACGTTCACCATTGACTACTCGAAGCCAGCCCATGACGGCATTTTCGACGATGAGCACACCGAGGAGTTCGAGAAATACCTCAAAGGACACGTCAAAATCAATGGCAAGGTGAATGACCTCGGTGACAAAGTCAAAATCACCGCTCACGATAAGAAAATGCAGGTGACCTCATATGTCAACTTCTCCAAGCGCTACTTCAAATATCTTACCAAGCGGTTTTTGAAGAAGAAGACCCTTCGTGATTGGCTACGTGTCGTGTCCACAAGCAAGGATCGTTACGAGCTACGCTACTACAACATCCAGCAAAACGAAGAGGAGGAAAACTAAACACGAGAGGGGTTCGATCAAAATGATACTTGAATTATGCTAAATAAAGTTTTTGAATATTTACTTCGCTTCTTTGGTGCTGACTGGAACACGCTACTTTTGCCGACAATATACCTCTTCTTTTAGCATTTCATGACCTCAATTTCGGATACGGATGATAGGATCATTCGCAGTGCATGTCGATAAATCTCGAGTAACTTTGACTCGGTTGCACCATTTCCCGTTGCAATCCAAAGAGCTCGCCTTTATATTAACAATATCACCAGAGAAGCATTGGACATCTGCGGAGTAACTAGCTGAGCGCTTCTTGAGCCGCCCACAGAGAGGTGGCCATCCATCAGGCACTCGCAATACTGTCCCTCGTGGCATTTGGCGGGGAAAATATTAGAAGATCCACCAATGCGGTGTGGATTAAAACCTGTGATGCAATGACAAGAAATTGCTTGATTACCCACAAGAGCTACGTTGAAAACCACTGAGCATGTGCATGCGTGTCAAAAGTCATACGAAAATTGAAGAATCAATTGAAATGCTCTAAAAAACAAATCAGCTGAGCGGCGCAGTTTGTCTGATCGCTCTGCCACAATTTTCACATAATGTCAACCTGTGCAGAAAGAAGCCTTCGAAGGCTCTGTGGACTTGAAGAGACTGCCTGACTCTATGAAGATCGTTTGCCTTCGCTCTAAACATTTTTTCCCAGCATTGCTAGGTGGATCTCCTTGGTGGCGAGACCAGAGTGTAGACATATCTACTAATGCCCTGCTCTTTAAAACGCGGGATAGAATTAGCCCACATGAATAACTCTTAAACGACATACGTGTCAAAAGGCAAGTATACGGAACAAATGGTTCAATAAAAATGCACTCAAAGCAAAACCACTTTTCTAGCACAGTCGATCTCGGCCCTCTACCAAGCAAAGCCCGATGAAACCTCTTCGTGGTGGGTCGGATTAGTACCCCGTCGTGGGGGAAGCCAAGGGCCTTCCAAACTCTCGTCGTGTTTCTGTTTTGGCGCTGACCCTATCGACGGCCGCCGCAAGGTGGTGGGTCAGGACCAGTACCCTGATGTGAAGAGGAAACGCCAAATACAAATACTGGGTGGGGGTCCCTAAAAATTGCTCACAACACAAATTCCAATTCCTAGTGCATAAGTCCAGCTGATCAGCTATATAACCAGAATAAGCTATTTGAGGGGATTCTTCGCAGCATGCACAGAGAAGCATAAAAGTATAATACATTTATGAAAGTTGAATGGAATACTCTGAAAATGATGCGGAATCACGGATAAGACTCCTCACAATGATTGGTTAATTATGCAGATTGCTTATTGGTGATGTAGAAGAACGTTTATACGAGCAGTCTTATAAACATAACCTTATAAATAAATTGAAGTTGCTTTTATGTTTATTTTTGAAGCAGTTTGGAGTGCAGGTTTTCAGTTGCAATCCCGGAAAACACATCCCACTACAGCATTGATACAGTAGTGGGAATCTGTCCTTCGGAAAGTCGCAACCCGTGATAAACTTGGTGTGGTCGTCTTGGCCTAAAAGCCCCTTTCCTTCAATAGTCTCCTTGAGAATGCCCAAGCTGATCCCCAGTACACCGCCAATTGTTTGGTCAAGGTCGATTCCCACAAACAAGGCCAACATTTTCCAACACTTCAGTGAGCATTTTCATCAAGGATTATTGACAGCAGGAGGCGTAGTCGACCCGGCCAAGTGCTCGGTCTGAAATGCTATACAGGGATACATTTTGATATAGTAATATGAAGGAAATGGCAAAAGTCGACTACGCTATTCTCACGAATCTGCAAACTAAGCACTGTGCAATAAGAAAGAAGAACTGTGAAACGGAAACGCTTCAGTGTTTGACTTGCTACACTTCGCTTTCGCTGAAATTTTGCCGTCGGCACAGACACAAAGCGTCGGGGAAGCCAATATGCGGATAAATGCAGTGGCGTTCAGAGAACAAGCAAGGGATCGAAGGTACCCGTCAAGGCCATAAAAGAGAGAAAAGCCCCCTGGGTGCAGTAGATGCACATTAAACGAATCTTCTTATGCATCTTTGAAATACGATGTGCCCGTGCGTTTGTCACTTCCGCTGTACTGGTGGGGTGTGTATTCTACCGAATGCGCAGAACACGCCGAGAGAAGACTCGAATCGATTGATCCACGTCGCACGGACGAGCATACAAAAGATTGCACAGAATGTTACTTTGCTGACCCTCAATGCTCAACAGGCTGCCATTTCAAGCAATAACTGCGCTCATCGCATCTGAATATTCGGAAACCACCTTGTCTGGTTCTCTGGCGAACCCCACTTGTGATAGAAGGGACAGTTATCCGTCCAGGGCACAGGCCGTGGATTCTTCAGCATGTGTGGGTGAATGTGATCCGTGTACAACCACGCCTTCTCGAGGTGTCCCTTGTAGAGATGTTCCGCTTTATTCCACCCATGGTCTTTGATCTCCCGCATGAGGAAGTAAAACACAAGCATGCATGGGTCACGATCATACATCTCGGAGCAGCGCACTCGGTATTTACCGCCAGGGTAGTTTGAGTTCCACGTGATTGGCACGCGAATACTATCCTCCCCAACCATTATCACGTCCTTGCAATTGATCACGACAATGTGATCCCCCATGAGGTTTCCCTGGACAAAGTCACATCGATGCCTTCCTTGAATGTAATATGACATTGTCCGAACGAGGTTAGCCATCTGCATTCCCGTGGCATCAAGAATCCACCAGCGCTCGCTGGCGCGGTTGATGTAATGGGCGGAGGTCTCATTGTAAGAGATCTGCCCGTGTGGGTGGTCTTTGTGACGGCGAAGTGCGTTGCGTTTGCCACAGCGGAAGGTTGTTAAGTTGAGAAGCTCGGTTCGACGGAGCATGAAATGTTTTGAGAAAGAAAAGAAAGGGAGAAAATCTGATGAAATGAGACCACACTGAAATTGGTGAAAGAACATGACAGATGTTCCTATTTTTTACCAATACGAACAATTCACCCAGGTGCACATGAAGAGGCACTTCTTTGTCGGTTGTGCATTTTGCGGGATTTTCAATCGACCAACCTCGGGCGGGTTTCTCTATGCAGCAATTCGTGTCATCAAGCCGGATTACTTTCTATTGATAACGCTTCGCTTCACCGAACTGTGAATTCTGCTGTGAAGCTGACATATCATTGCCGGACTGAGACAGAAATTGGGTCATAAATCGTAATGGATTCGTCGAGGAAACAGCGGCGTGAATTTTCTCCGTCAGGGCACGCAGGTTAACCTCGACAGTTTGGTTCATGACGGCAATCTGGTCCGCCTGATGTTTTCGCAGCTCTTCGATGCTTTGCACCCCTTCGAGTCCCATGACTGTGAACTGGTCCTGGACGATCTTGCTCTGATCGGCCATCGAGCGCACATCTGTGTTGAGCTTATCGATAAGTGCGCCCATCTTCGCCTGAACATCCTTCTGCGCCTTTCGCATCGTGGAGATTTGCGTTTGCAGCTTATCGTTGGCCTTTGTGTAACGCTCTTCGCATCGCTTGCGAAGTTCTTGAATTTCCTGCTGGATTCGGTGCTCCGCCTCTTGAAGAATGGCTTGGCCCTCTTGGTGTCTCATACTCACCTTTTGCGTCACGACGCATTTGAGCTCCTGCAACAGTGGGTCAATCTCATCGCTGTAGCTCGGCATCCGCTGTGGATTCGCCTGCGATACGAATTCCATAGGCCGCCCATAGGCTGACACATTGGCATGAGATGAAAGTCTGCTCGACCAATTCGGTTCGAAAATTGATTTGAAGGGTTCATCTGGAGTCGCTATCGGCTGGTGGTCGGTGTCATCACCAGGATAAGAGCCTGCTTCGGGAGCAATCGGATCCCCTAGATGCGCATGCGATGACGCCGCTATCTCCACTGTTTGAGTATTCATACTCTCTTGAGTGTTTGTGAATTGTGACATCAGCGATTCCTCTGGTTGAACTTCCGCCTTCTTCGCAGCTGCCATTTCACCAGCAATCCACTTGTGAATGTTGGAATCTCGCATCTTTTTGTACTCCTCATGCGTTGTGTTCAGGATGATTTCCGGGCAGACTCGTTGCTCTGGGCGTGGCTGTGATCCACTCGTGTTGATACTGTGGTTGGATGCGTTGATCACGGATAAAAGAATCGGAAAGCCACGTACATCGGTAATACGGACGATTTCATGCGTTGGAACGCTCCCAGACTTTTCAACTCTCATGGCCATTTCTTCATAGATTGCACGAAGGCTAAACGGAATTTCACGGAGGCGAATCACGAGCTGTTTGTTCCGGTTCAATTTTATTGCCTTGATTGCAGTATACGGGATCGTCAGCTCGGGTTCGTATGCCCAGTCAAGGACTAGCATTTTCTTCCCAAAAAACGCGTGCATGAGACCCCCGTCGTGGGCAGAATGGCGATACCAGAGGGAGGCATCCGTAGAGATCCCGTCGTGGTGCAGCAGTGGTGGTAACACAACTTCGCTGATGCTAATCACACACCGCGAGGAATTGTTTGTGCCAGGTTTGTCCACATCCATTTCCCATCGTGACGGAACTCGCTGAATGACTTCACAAAGCTCAAAAAGGAATCTTGGGGTTGCTTTCGTTCGCTCGATACAATCCATCGTATGGGCGCCAATAAGCTCTGTGGCTGTCCCAAGCGCCTCCGTGTTGGAACGAGAGACACAGAAGAGCACCTCACAGCATTGAAGCTGGAGGTATATATCCGAACTATATCGAATACACCGCGCGAGGGCGGAGAGATCGACGAAGTATGGGTGGACCTCTTTCGACTTTGCGATATTCACAAGAATCGCACAGCACGCGCGTGTGATGAAATAGGGCGTTTCGCTCGATCGTTGTGTTCGATCGTTTCCTGGATTATCACGCTCGTCACATTCCACGCATGACTGGACATACGCGAGTGCAGGTGACAGCCATTTTTGTGCAAAGTGTGATCGAAGATTCGGTTCATCACACAAACTGTCGATAACTGACAAAATGGTGTGCTGGATGACCTGTGTGGAAAACGGCAAGCCATCGACTCTCGGCTCGTGGAGATCAAATGCCTCACGGGCAAGTTTGTCCATTAAATCTTCGAGCTTCTCTGTATACTCGACTTGAGTCCCGGTCAGTGCGATGTGGTCAGCCGTCGCTGGATCGCATAAATACTCGTGGAGCTGCTTGAGTTTGATGAAAGTTGCCGTGTCGCTGGAAGTTTCTTTCGAGTATTCTCTGAGAAAATCATCCAGAGGGTTTTGCGCGTGGCCAATTTTTTCCAAAGACGAGTGCATGCAGCGGCGATTTGAGTTTATTTGAAATTTGGAAGGGCAAATGGTATGGAACAAAATGGAGCTCGTGGAAAAAATCTTACGGAAATGATAAGGTCCCGAAATAAAAATGAGAACAATCTGGGCAACTCCATTCGGATACTATCATCGGACACGCGTATCAGGCACAATCTTGATGATTGGTCGTACTAAGGATATTGAGCGTGCTCGAGTCACAAAAAGATGGATAAACAGAGTTGCCAAAATTATCCTATTCGACAGAGTTCTTCACTCTTTACATTAAACGCTTCGCCAGCTCTTCCTGGTTATATCTGCATGTTTCTTCACTCTCTATATTCTCCCTCAGAAATAGATCAGACGCTGACACCTCGAGTACGCATATGGTGTCTTCCTTCGATGCCTGCGGTGTCGTGGATGTTGAAATTTCCTCGATCGCAATCGTGTGGATGCGAGAGGAGTTGTACCGACCGTGGATGAGAGATTCGTCCCCGGGAAGCGTCTTGATCAATGCCAATGCATCACATTTTTCAACGCCTCTCCCAACAACCCAGCTTTCAGTTCCGCCAATCCGCCGAATATCCGCAATGTAGGCATCAGCCTCCTTGAGCGTACGGAAAGCTGCCAAGAGGCCTCCGGAGGTTTCCACACCTCTTCCAGAGAGAAGCTTGACATTCCAAGATCCAGCCGTCGGTGTCCCTCGGTATGTTGTGCCGCAAATGCATGGCAATACGAAGAATCGTAACGCAACCGAAGTCAATTGAACACTCGCGAGGTTTTCAGCGTGGCCGAGAAGTCCGAACCCTGTGATATCAGTGGCCCCTGTCGAGCAGTGTTTCCGCAAAAGACTTCCTGCGGCGAGATTCAAATGGGCCATAGAGCGTACAGCCAGATCGTATGCTTCACGAATTTCAGCAATGTCTTCTGGCATGGATGTCGAGCCATGCAATTGCGTATACCGACGAACTGCCATGTCTGTGCCGAGTGGCTTGGTGAGCACCAGATAGTCACCGTCTTGAATCGAGTCATTTCGAACCAGTGATTCACGATCGATGACCGCACTAGCGACCCCGCCGATGATGGGCGATGGGTTGAGAATTGTCTGGCCACCACTTACAGTCGATCCGGCCGTTCGCACGCCTTGGCAAAATCCTTCCATGAGCAGTTTCATGACTGACTCTCGCTCAGCAGAGCTCTCCATTGCATCACTCACCCCCATTATCATCAGCACACTGGGTATATCAGTGACGCCGAGAGCGTAGAGATCAGACAGCACATTGGCACAGGCGATGACACCTTGTAAGAATGGATCATCGATGAGCGGAAAGAAGAAGTCTGTGCTGCTCACAAGGAATAATTGTCGATCTACGTTATCGGTGCTTGATGGAGGGAGGGCTGTTATCGAGCAGTCGAGGGAGTTTGCTGGAGCGATCGAGTGTGAAGGTGCGTTTTTTGGTTTATGAAAATGAATATTGCATGAACGGAGGACTCTGTCGAGGGTTTGCTTCGGGACCTTGCAACCTCAACCACGTCGAGAAGAAAATGAAGTGAGCTGGAAATTCTTCGGGAGTCCGTGTATTGGCGGTTCAAATACAGTTATTTTCATTGGGAAGATGAGTATTTTTAAATGGATAAAAATGAATGAATGAAATGGAAATTCGATGGATGGGAATGCCTTTTAAGCCGTTTGTGATGTCCATTATGTACTACGGACCATGCGTATTCTCGAATGCCTAATCCGAATTATCAGGTTGTGCAAATAAAGAAATCTGTGAAATTCTCGATCAAACCAAATCCACTTATCAAATTTTCAAAGCAGTCCCAAATAACTCGTGATAGTGACGTCCTTTCACTGATGAAAATCCGAGAATGACAGCATCATACTGTGCATCCGGAAAAAGCTATACGCTCATTACCATAAATCACTAATAGGAACGAAATAGCGATTTGCGAAAATAAAGTTTCACCTAAAAACAAATAATCCCATTAAATCCTCGGAAAACCCTTAACCTATCGAGCTACCAAATGCATACTCTGATGCATGTTCCTTCAGATACTCAGTTGATTGTTGAAGGTCCAAGAACAGATCCGCGACAATTTTGACATCCTTGATGGAAACCCGTTCGCGGTTTTCTCGTGCGCTCGCCAGGCTCCCTGTTGTAAGAAGCTGGAGTGAATATCGGAGTGAGCTCCGTCGGGCAATGGCTGTCAGCTCTTCAAGCGCATCGGGATCGACGCCGATATTTTCTTCGTTTGCCCTGAGTGTGATGATTGTTCGAATTTCCTCAGGCGAATATGGCGAGGTGGAAATTATCAGTGTGCGATCGAGGAGATCGATGGGGATGCCGTAGGGCGAGACATACGTGCTCCCGCGAATGGCGGAGGTCTCACGATTTGTGGCCATGACAACAAGAGGGGCCAGCGCACTTTCCAGTGCTCGGTTGAGCCAACTAAAGCATTCGATGTCAAGCATGTGAACTTCATCGATGAATAAAACACCTGGAATAATCTGTGCGCGCCCCTCCGCCTTCCATTCGGCAATCTTTTCGTCGATCTGGTCACGTGTTTCCGCGCTGATCTCTCCGGTATCGCCAGCAAAGAGTGTGCGGTATCCCTGTGGTCGTGAGTTGATGACATCAACTTCGTGGAGCGAAACGCAATGGGCGACAGACTTGCTTCGTGCGAGCTCTCCTTGTGGACAGGCGATAAAACGTGTTGATTGCGACTGGATATCGTAATCCTTTGCATGCGAAAATGAGCGGCCGATTCGAGTCACTTTGCCGTTCCCTCGATCAATTGTGACAACATCACCGACGTGAACGTGCTCTTTCTCGAGCGCGTCGATGAGCTTTCCCCCCAAGTCGTATGTACTTTCCATATCGGTCGTTTTCAATATGATGGAACCAGACTTTTGCTTTGCGATCGTTGGATCGGTGCTTGGTCGTTCGACGTCGATTGCAGTCACTTCTCCTTCAATAACATCACTCTCTTCCGTGAGCTTCACCGCAATCGATCGGCGGAATGCTTGGGTAAGCGCTTCGGTTTTCGACATCTCAAGGCTGAAAACCTCACTTGCTGCAATCATGTTAAACGGGGTATGAGGACCAAGCGTATGGGCCATAGCTGTGCCGAGCGCGGTTTTTCCGGTGCTTGGTGGACCAGCGATGAGAACACACCGGCCGGCGATTTTCCCTTCGCGAACCATTTTGACTGCGATCCCAGCGGCACGACGGGCTGGTATTTGTCCGATAAGGCCCTCAGGGGTGGCTAAGGGATGGAATTGGTCATCAAGCCCAAGTCCGTGAATGTGTGAATGAATGCCCACTCGGTCAGTACCGAGCAAGTCATCCGTCGCTATGGAATTGCCGATCTTTATATCAGGAACACTCATTGTGAAGTTGTTTGAAATAAAGAACAATACGAATGGATATTTATGACGCACTATTCTCGAGGAATTTGGCCCGAGTACAAAAGAGAACGGAAACTACCTCACCTGGGAGGTGCCATGGGCTTGGCTCCGCTGAGAGGCGGCGACGTGATGACTCGCGGGGCTATGAATCGTCCCAGTCGGTTTTGCTGCATCGAATGGGGACTTTATCGGATTGGTGCTCTGGCCGGCGGATATATGTGATTTCGCATTGCGATCGGCGTATCCATCGGTGGCGTTTTTTGTTGGTCCGACTTTTCGTTCTGACGCTTCAGTGCCAAAATCGAACTGACGGCGGGGATCAGAAAGCTCCTTGCTCTGTGACTTCAACGCAGCAGAGAATTCAGATGTGATAATATCACGCTCAATGACTTTCATATCATCAGCAGATCGACGCTCGGAGCACCAGGAGTGCGGGTTGAAGGCAACATATTGTCCATTGGCCTGCTCTTCTTTTCTCGAATTTTTCGGCCTGTCCGTTTGATTCTCAGTGTGAAACCAAACACCCTTTGTCGAATCAAAGGTCCAATTCCGCTTATGTAGCTCGGCTGCTGCAGCAAGTTGAATAACATCTTTTGCGTAGGTGTAAAAAATGTACAGGAGCGTGCTAGCGTGCAATGCCGAGAGACGATCAACGTCAAGCAGCTTGCTTGGTGAAAGCACCGCGGGGTCAACTTGGAAGGATGGCGCAATTAGCGGAGAAAGCTTGGTTGAGCCTCGGTTCGAATTCCAAGAATCGCGGAAATTGGGGTAGAGAGATTCATCGGGATGTGTCAGTACAACATCATCCCCCTCGCTTGCCTCCTTCGAATTTGTCCCGAACTGTAATCCCAATGATCGAATATCGTACCCAAGTGAAAGCGTTGTCAGGTCACTGTACTTCATAGATAGAATATCATGCAACGCGTGTAAGCCATACTTGTCCTCACAGAGGTTTTCTGCCCGTGTGGCTTCCGATCCACTGCTAATTTTCGATTGGATTTGCTCCTTGGTGTTGGTCATGGATATATCCCTCAGATAAACAAGTCTTTAAGAAGACAGATATATATATATATATATTGTAAAACACACTCGACAAGGAGAAAATGACGACACCAAGAGCACATACTCGCTCACAAAAACTTGTGTAACCTTTCGTAGCATTGCTGAATGAATTCCAGTAATCTTCGAAAACTGTCTCTGCAGGCGAGGTTGAAAAGATTTCGCTTAATAAGCGATATGAGTTGCTGCAAAAATGTCGCTATTCTGCACAATGCACTGGAGATGCCTTTTTGTGCGGAAGTATGTGAAATCGCATGTGTCGATTCACCGTCATCTTTGGATTTTGTTAATGCTTTCCTTGCATTTTGTACGGTATTTTCGCCGAGGAGGGTCTGAATCTTTTCACTCTCACTGGACAGGAAAGCCTCCGCAAGATCGTAAAGACCAAATTGGATAAAAACCTCTTCCACAAGTAAATGAAACATTGTTAATCTGGTTTTCTGGCACAATCCATGGTTAAACGATCGCCCGACGATTTCGTACAGATTTATCGGTCCACTGTGATGGCTGTTGCATGAATTGTTTGAGGTTTGCAATGAGGCGAAACAACACGTAAATACGCGTTGCAGCTCCTGATTAGCGAATACTGGGGCGTCGAATGAAGAAGCCTTCATCGCCGATGGATGCAGTTCAGGTGTGCTTGTGCCGCTTGCTGTGATATAGGCATGAAGCATACACCGAGCGTAAATAATAAGCGCTGGTTTGGGGAGGAGTTGAACCGTGTCTTCGTTGCTTATTGAATACATACTCGACACATTCTCTTCATCGCTTACCGATGGACACAATGGACACGTGGAAATTCCTCTTCCTTCTTCTAGCACCAACAGATCAATTCCTCGAGCAATTTCTGCGTACCATTCGAACAATTCGACTCCGTGGACGGCTTTTCCTTCAATGGCAAGTATTTGCGATGCCAAACAAACACCTCTCAGAAATGCACACAAACAAAGCGTCAAATACCGTGTTGTTTCGCAGCAAAATCGGACGAAAGCTGGCCCATCTCGAACTATTTTATGAAACCCGCCACTGTGTACGCAGGTAGCACCTATTCGAACGGCCACAAGCTCTTGGTACACGGACTCCATGAGATGGGCAGACACAAAGAGACCTTTTTGGAGCAGCTGACCAACAAAAAGATCGTCAGATAGCATGGTGAGTCGTGCGATTCTATCTATCGGATCATTGATGGCAGACAATTCGAGTTGAATTTCATCTTGCCATGCAAGTGTGTCTGGTGTGTGACGAAATCCCCAATACGCATAGAGCTTGCCGGGAGTCATTTTGCATTGAGGTTTTTAGAACGCTTCAGAGAATTGCATACGAGAAAAATGATGCAAAAATGGAATCGAAATTAGGCATTTATCGGGAAAAGGTTTTCTTCGAAGGTCTACGAATGGAACGAGCCAGCGCTCATTGACGAGTTTTTCTCGCGAAAGAATGTGGTTCTTTCCCTGCTCGATTTTGGTCACCAAAATTTCTCTCGTAACTTAACGCTTTTTGGGGGTACTTGTTGATTGCTTTGATTCTGAGAAGCCAGGGGGAAAAAACATTCGTGAAATTTTGCTTTTGAGTTCATCATGTTTCATCCTTTCCTCGGCCTCAATCTTCTGTAAGTCTTCGAGTTTCTGCTGAAAGATCTGTTTTTTGATCCGTAGAAATTCCAATTCACTCAAGTTCATCAAGTGCTCTTTCCTCTCTGTGTATGTGTCATGAATTAAAATCTGCTGATAAATAACAAGGGCACATGCATGCATAGTAGCGAATTCCCAATCCTGGTGGGACTCAAGACACCGCCGCATCAGCATTTCATGTTGCAAAAACAGTGCGTTATGTTCCTCCATGAGCGCACTATATTGTAGCTCTGCACGCTGAATTCGAAACAAGGTAGGTTGCGCACACCGATTGAACTCCCGTGTCGCTTCGCTTAACTGCGCACAACGACGTGAAATAAACGCACGTACGGAATGGAGTTCCTGAATATATTCAAAATTTTCTGGAGTATCATTTGTACCAGGATTTTCCTGTAGTGGACTGGACAATTCCAAGTTATTTTGACTTTCTCGAATATCTTCGTATTTTTCACGAAGCGTCTGCTGATCAGCGGCACATGCTTCCAAGAGTTCTTGTTTGGACCGGATCTGATGGTCCAAGGCGAGTCCTTCAGTAAATAATGAAGCAAACTTCATGCACGCACTTCCGGATAGAGACCGGAAGGTGGAGAGTGCGCTCTCCATAGTACAGAATATTTCAGTGTCATTCAGCAATGGCACATCATCTCGAAAGGCGTCAGTGTTGCCCACGTGACTGTATGAATTACTTTGCATTCTCTGACATATTTACACAACTAAAGCTTCCAATTGAATGGTACGAAATGTATGTCGTTTCGATGAGAAAACGAGTAAAATAACAGCAACCCACAAGCTTCCCCTCTAAAAATGTCCGCAAAGTATAGAGCGCAATCGCTGAAGTAAGGACGTTACCCAGACCTCTAGAATTGTTTTTTTGACATTCGGGCTCTGCGAGGTCTCCTTTACTAATTACTTTCGAGCATTCTTGGAGGACTTTTGTTGGTAAAAAGTGTCCCTCCTCGGGAATGCATAAGACAATGTTATTCGGCCCCTTCTGCAGTGCCGTGGCGATCGAGCTTGGAGAACATAGATTGACTTCCTGTTTGGCAACTGTCCCATTCAAAAGTGTATCTGCAGAAGTCAGAATTGGATAATCGGTCTCGAGCGCCCAGAATTCTATTGAGTCAGTTGGGTTGAATCGAACATTTTCTTTGAGAGCGTGGATGCAGTTCGACATTGTCTGTAGAAACGCATACTGAACATTCCCGCTTGTATGATAGGTTAATGGAGCGTCTGCACGTTCAGTGTCCGCAATATACAGGTAAAAATAAATTGGCAAACGGTGTTCGCATCCCACTGCGCCACGGGGGTTGAATTTTCTGTCGTGGCGGGAAATTTGGTTGCCGTGGCTAAACTTTGGCGCGATAACGTGCAAAGCGTGCACACCCATATGATAGCAGTTCCTGATGATTGCCGCGAAGCCAGGATCCCAATCACTCGACGACTTACTAAAAACGGCATGGATTCGCGTGTCTTTTACGAGCGTCAATGGTGTCGATGGATTGTTCGTACCACGAAGCCATTGATTGTGCACGCATTGTACTCGAAACAGTGTGATTGCCAAAGCGCTGACCATATTGAGGCTTCCCGAGCTATTCCCGGATTCGTTCGTGTGTGATCCAAACATTGGAATATGGGTTAAATGGTGCTTTTTGCCGTGCTGAAAACACGAAGAAAAGCCATTCTCATCGCTTAATAGGACTTGAAACGACTCACAGGCACCCTGCTTAGTCCTTTCTCGAAATGAATCTTGCAGAAATTCCTCAAGTGGTTTTGAAACGACTCGATCTTCGTTCGAGCTAGACAATGATTCCGCATTACTTCTGGTAGGAACGGGAGGAGACAATAAGATGCTCGTCACTGTATCACTTGTACATGCACATGACCGTAACGGAATACCCGAAGGGGCATCACTTTCCCTTGAATGTATAAGTTGGGATTGAAGAATGTGTCTTGGAATATTATGTCGCGTTAAAATCGAGAACTCATACGGAGTAGAATTCCCCTCTGTGGACGAGCGTGATTCCCGTCGACCAACGAGCCTGAGAATCTTTTTTTGAAATTTACCGGGTTGCTTGAGGCAATTAGGGAGCAACGTTCGAAAACTGCTCATATATCGAATCATGTCTTTCAACCTATCATTCAAAAGAGAGGTTGTCCTTAGATGAAAGACGGTATTCTGGAAGTAGAGGGCACATCGCGCGAGCAATGCCACATTGGTGCGAAACTTTACGCCCTCAATCTGCACACACATGGGGAATTTACTTCTTTTTTGCGCTGTCAAGATTGCTTCTTGTGTCGGCCAAGCAATGTCATTTAGCCATTTATTCCATAAAACACATAGCGCTGGAAGCCTTCCCATATGTGGGATTTGGCAATCATCGATAACTGCAGAGAAGAGCAAAAAAATGTTTCATGGAATTTTTAATTGGATGAAAGTATAATTTTCATCATTTCTTCGGGTTCAAACAAGTCGAACGATTACCTTTCCACAGCTCTGTTTGCTGTAGAGATGTTCAACACCAGATGGTATGTCTTCAAGGCAGTTGAAGGTTGTACTCAGATCAACTTGTGGGAAAATCTCTTTTCGATGTGTTAGCTGGACAAGATGATCAATCGCACTTGGAATATGTTTTTTATAATGTGGAAGAAAGAATCCTACCATCGCGGAACTTCTTGTAAGTAATCGACTGGATACAGATAATGAACTTTCTTGGTCTTTTGGTTTTGCAACACCTATTCCATAAAACACATAGCGCTGGAAGCCTTCCCATATGTGGGATTTGGCAATCATCGATAACTGCAGAGAAGAGCAAAAAAATGTTTCATGGAATTTTTAATTGGATGAAAGTATAATTTTCATCATTTCTTCGGGTTCAAACAAGTCGAACGATTACCTTTCCACAGCTCTGTTTGCTGTAGAGATGTTCAACACCAGATGGTATGTCTTCAAGGCAGTTGAAGGTTGTACTCAGATCAACTTGTGGGAAAATCTCTTTTCGATGTGTTAGCTGGACAAGATGATCAATCGCACTTGGAATATGTTTTTTATAATGTGGAAGAAAGAATCCTACCATCGCGGAACTTCTTGTAAGTAATCGACTGGATACAGATAATGAACTTTCTTGGTCTTTTGGTTTTGCAACACCCGAGCCAAGGATGATTTCGTTCCAATTTGAGTTGACATATTGCGAGGTCGAGCCAATTACCATAGTGACAGATTTGTTTGACGCATGAAGCATCAATGATTGTAGAGTTTCTCCACCAACAGTGTCGAAAATCATGTTCAACGGCGCTGCACCGCAGGAAGAGCTGTCAGAAATTTGAGATAAGCAATGCTTCTTCAGCATATCGTCGATGGAGTTTTCATTGTAACAAAGTACCGCTCGCTTTGCAGATTGGTTTGTAAAGCAGTGCTTTTCGATCCATTGGCCCTTCTTTTTCGAAGAAGTGACGGCTAGAATTGTACTTGCTGGCATATAGTAACAAAGAAGCTGCGTCAGGAGATGTCCGAAAGCGCCAGCAGCTGCTGTCACCAATATATTGAACTTTTGGTTTGTTCGGCACAGTCCATTGATGCTACTCGATAATTCGTTTTCTTGGATAGTTGGGAAAGAAGTTAGTGACATAGCTTGTAAAGTCCGAAAAGCGACTGAAAGAGACAGCAACGCAGTGGCACCACTTAGAGTCAAGGGAAGGTAATGATGATGACTTTCATAAATCTTCTTGGCTACGATGTTAAATTCGTCGGCCGTATTCACCATTTTTGTGGTGCTGCCTGGTAAGATGAAACAGTTTGATTTTGATACAACCTGATATTCAGAGAAAGCACAGTACGACGATACCAATACAACTGAGCCGAGCCACGGATCTGATTGCTCAAGTGATTCTGGCAAAGCTACAACCACTCCAAGCGCTTCAAATCCACATCCGGGGTTGCTTGAAAGGTCATTTTCCATTCCACGACGATATACGCCAGATACGTAGTTTAAATCACTTGCATTTATTCCCACTGCGATGTTCCTTACCAGGACTTGATTCTTTATAAGGGCTGAAGGCATTTTAACCGCGTGCATGGAAGTGGCAGCGCGGAAGTCAGCGCAACATTTTACCACGCACCACTTGCTATACTTATTTGGTAATCGGTATAATGTTTGCATAATCACCTCAGTTGTGTGTCATAAGGAGATCTGAAACAGGAATCTGCAGAAGCGCAAAGTTAGAGCTAGCTGAAAACAAAAGCCAATGTATTTTAAACCCAGAGAAGCTCTTCAACCAGTTGTTGCGCACCAAACACAATAACCTTTCGTTCTAATCAAGTTGTTGCAGGTACTGCAGGCAATTCCTTCTTTTAAATTTTCATTCTTCTCTGCAAACTCTTCGTAAATATCATAGGATGTTTGGTGACCAGAGCGTATTTTCTGCTTGTGCTTGAGATTCTTTCTTGTTCCATTTCCGTGATTGACTTTCTTGATCGAAGCGGCAGAAGCTGCATTCACAGTGACCGTCTCTTTGGACCCAATTTCAACGGCCTTCTTCTTCTCTTTTTGCCTTCGCTTCTGCGTTTTCGATGCCATTTAACTACCAGCAAATTCAACTTAAGAGGATGTACTTTGGAGATGACAAAAAACTTCCTAGCGCATTCACCAACAGTATGCAGCTATGGATCGCAATGCAACCACAGCCTCTCTATGACGATTCACACGGAGATTCTACGCTTTCAAATTACCGTGAAGGCTCAGCATTTACTGTTTTGTCCATAGATATGTTTTCGCGAGTATGGAGGAGCAACGAACGGTTCGTAATCACGGTAGCATTTCGCCATCATGGCTTCAACCGCCCATTCAGCAAGATCGCCACGACAGCTAGGATTCTTCGATACAGAACTGATTGCGTGTTGCGAGACGCATCTCATTCCACTTACAAATGGATTAAGGTGAAAATTTCTCCATTCGTTTGACCACGAGCATTCTCCACTTAGCTTCGCTGCTCGGATTTCACTACATGCCTGATGCATGCAATTGCTTGGATCAACTATGGCTCTAGCATCATCGTACGCATGAATAAGCTCATGCAATAGTGCTGCTCCGAGATCCGCGTGACTCAGTTTTCCTCTTTTGGAGAGGATATCATTATTAACAAAAATTTGACCTTTTCGGCCAAGTGCACAGTCCTTCCATATATAGCCAGCCAAAGGAATACTTTCATCTTCATGGCTAAGTATTAAGTCCGTAGGATTTGAAGAGGAATAATTCTTTTCAGATACGCAGAGAAACGTACTCTCGCTAACTTTCTGTCCCGTAAGCTTTTGTAAGGCGTCAACTACGTATCGAATATGACTATCTTTTGAGCGCAAGTCCTGGATAGATTTTTTACATTGCTCAAGCTCGACGGACATTTGCTTGATGGATTTTTAGGGCCTTATTCAAAGAAAGGTGCAATGTTTTTCAGATCGATTATTTTGCAAATAAAGATTTAGGCAAGACTGCAAAGCATTATTACAAAACCCTAACTTGAGCTTCCTACCTTTAGTTTAGCGCGTAGTAGATAGCGTCCTTTCATTTATTTTCTATTCTAAATCATTAAGTGATTAAAACCTCTAGGCAAATACTAACCAGAAAGATTTGTCCCTGATAACATGTATTGCGTCGACTTGATCCTTCCTGAAGTCACCACTGTCGATGATTCTACGATTACGCAGGAATTCCATGATTTTCTGGAGGATGCCATTGTCAGTGTAAATCATACGCTTCTTGAACAAACCGAAATCGTTGTTCGAAATGAACTTAGTACCCTAATTTTTTCCTCGATAGAAAAAGCTAATGCTGTGAGGAATATTTTACTCGATTCCGTTTCACTATTCGACCAGAAAGGTATTCTCATTGGAAAGCAAGCTTGTGAGATATATGAATCGCATGTACCAGACCTACAGAATGACCCTACAAGGGAGCACATGCGTATCGAAACATCAGAGAAGCCAGTAGAGAAAATTCAAATGGGACTTTCATTATTGCATTTGATTAATGAGAAAAACACTTGTACAGGTGCGTTTCGGAGTGTATCCACATCCAGTGTAGAGCATTACCCAACCTATTGTACTGAGAGATGCAGGCGAGGTTATGCTGATAGAGGCAACTCAGCGAAGAGAAAAACTTTAGCGGAAATTTATGATTTGTGAATTGAATACGATCAGGTTAGTTTTTGGTCTAAAATGAAGCCTTTAATGCAGCTATGGCAAAGTATTTCTCAATAAAGAACCATGATAATTTTAGACACAATAGCGCTTGGGTTCTACTGCACAACCCTTGCTGTTGACAGGTCCCTCGGTAAGTTGGAATATAGCTGCATGAATGACCAGCAGCTTATGGAGTTTCTTATCGCTAAGGCGAATAATAAGAAAATATTTTGCGATTCTAAGGGTAATTTCGAGGATGTCTGTGATTGGGATGACGTAGAATGTAAGGATTCGAGTGTGATTGTGATTGGCTGGAATAGAGAATGGGAAGTAGTTGATCTCCTTGAGGGGACCATTGAGCTGGACTGGCTTCCTCCAGAGCTTATCAAAGTGAATTTGTCTGATCAATACATGAGTGGAACGTTGAACACTGGCCTTCTCCCTGTGAACATCGAAAAGGTCTATTTGGGATGTAATCGATTACATGGAACTTTAGACATGACGGCCTTGCCTACTAGTGTGACCATATTCCACGTCGACTGCAATAAATTTGAAGGTCCGCTAAACTTACTCGAGCTACCACCAAAGCTTAAAGAGCTTGAATTGGACGAAAATGCAATAGTTGTAAGGATACTGAAGATCGATCTTCCGAGCACAATAGAAAGTTATGCGTTCGACGGAAACCAAATCGACAAACTTGTTGATCTGCACGGTAAAGAGATTCCCATAGCCTTGTTGTAAAGTGGCTGCGTGCTCTGTTCTAGAAATTCTTAGCCTCCTTTTCATGAAGCACATTAGAACTTCATACTGGAATATCAATTACCACGTGTTTAACTAGATTGTGTTCTATTCTATGATGGTTTCTTTTTGACATTATGCGTAAAATCTCCTGCGTGAGAAACTAATGAATGGACCAATGTTTTTCAGCAAGGTTCTGTCCACAAAGCACCCCGGATTTTCAGCGAATCAGCTACTGGATGCGGCACTGCTTGGTTATCCTTCCAAACGTAACGCTTGCGCCATGCGTCATGGTAAATACTGGATGAAGCCTCTCCGCCATGAAATGCGCGTGAGTGGGCTCCTTGAGCGAATTTCTGCCCACCAAACTGCAAGAAAAGGTGAGATTGAAAAGCTGAAGAAAGCTAAATCCTCATGATTTAACTTTTCCAATGAGTCGCCGAGCAAAACAATGACTACTTTACTCTTTTAGAACATTGTACAAGCTTAGATGGAATACGGATTGATAAACCACCTGCTTGATTGTGTTGAAAAGGATACTGCGTTCGAAAGCGAGGCAAGAGAGCAAGCGTTTGATTTCCTTGACCAGTTCTCCTACAAAAAAATAATCACTGAAGCACAAATCATAAAGAATGAAAGGAAATCCGGGGAAATGACCAAGAGCGACATCGATAGAGCTGTGAGGAGAATACACACTCGCTCCATCAAAGATTAGTATGAACCTGATGTTCATCGATCCGGGACCTCAAAATTGGGCTCCAAATATATCTTTTGGAAATGCGTTTTTTCTTATTTGATCATTAGCACTAAAAATGAACAAAGTCCTTCTGAAGCTTAATACAGGTGGAAGTATTCCCGCATGTGGTCTTGGTACATACAGAGCTTCCCAGGGAGAAGGGTACAACGCTGTAAAAACTGCCATCACTCTAGGGTATCGACATATCGATTGTGCTTCCATCTATGAGAATCAAACGGAGATCGGCAAAGCACTCGACGAGGTTATTCGTGAGAAACTTGTCAAACGTGATGAGCTTTTCATAACATCGAAGCTGTGGTGTGAATACACAGATCCATCAATGATTCCAGGTGAGGTTGACAAAACGCTGAAAGAGCTTTCTCTCGAATATTTGGACCTGTACCTCGTCCACTGGCCAGTCAATATGCGTAATGGTGTTCCGATGCGCGCCGAGGAACCACAGCCATCGATTTCAGATACGTGGCGAGCAATGTGTCAAATTCCAGAGTCGAAAGTAAAAGCGGTGGGCGTATCTAACTTTTCGACTTCTCACTTGATGGAGATTATTGCAGAAACCGGGCGAATTCCAGCTGTGAATCAGGTAGAAGTGCATCCATTTAATCGACAAAATTCTCTAATTGATTATTGTCAAGCGCAAGGCATTCATGTCTCTGCATACTCTCCACTTGGTCGAGGAGCCCTACTGACGCACGAACTCATCACGGAATTATCTACAAAATACAACCGCTCGCCGGCACAGCTGGTGCTCCGATGGAGCATACAGCGCGGATGCTCTGTGCTTCCCAAGTCTGTAAATGAAAGCAGGATGCGAGAAAACTTGAGTTGCGATGACTTTAGCATTACAGAGGAGGATATGGAAAAGCTCAGTTCGATCGAGCCCCAAATGCGAATCGTACCAGGAAAGATGTTCACTCGAGAGGACGGGTGGTATCCCACTTCAAATGATATCTGGAAATAATTTACCCAAACCGTATAGACGTAGAACCCACTGATATGTCTCAAACTGTTCATTTAAAATTCTGATTTGTAAAGAAGTCGACTGACAAATTTCTGTATTTCGAACCAACTTTAGTGAATCATTGAGATCTTCGACGAATAATTAGTTTATCCAATGCTTCGGGCCCATCCCAGTTATTTCCCATCGCGTATCACCTCTCTTCACCTTCTCCCAAGGTGCAAGCTACCTAGCCTAGGCGCACAAAGAAGTATTCTTTCGCACTCTGGGATAACTTTGTTCACAAGTAACCACCGCCCTTTCGGCAATTTTTTCGGTCGCGATACACCGAAAGTTCAGCCGGAAGTTTCAAAGATAAAGAAAGGCTTAGCCCATCAGCATTCTATCCGTGAGCGTGAGGAAATGGACGAGGAAAAGGAAGAACAAAACGCCAAAGAGTCGGCGTGGTTTTCACTGCCCTTCGGTGCGCCTTTTCACACAGTGAATATTGTCATGATATTGATACTATCCAACCTTTTGGCCTATCTGGCGATGTGGTATTGCGGTGACGAATGGAAGGACTTTTTCGTTGAGCACTTCACTCTCAGCCATGCGAATGCGCACCGAATCTACCCCTTCCTAACCTGCAGTTTTTACCAAGAGCATCTCCTCCAGCTCGCCATTGACATTTGGCTTCTCGCACAGTTTGGCAAGACCATGCTTGGCTTTCTCGGAGGTGTACGAATGGCCGTCTTCTGGGGGATGACCTCAATCGGTGGGGGTCTTATCCATGTTGGCCGGCAATGGGTAGAGCTCAACGTCTATGGGATGGACCCTGTGGACGTCCGTGGCCGATGCTACGGGCCGAATCCGTTTATTCTCGGTCTTGTTGGCGTTGAAGGTCTGATATTTCGGCACCTCAACTTTATGCAGAACCCGCCCATTCCCTTCCTTGTGCTTACTGCCTTTGTGATGATCATTGACGTATGGAGAATTTTCACAACGAAACCACAGGAACACGGGGCCGCCACCGGCGGTGCGCTCGTCGCATATCTCTTCTGGAGGCTGCCTACACGTTCAATGGGCCTCGATAAGCTCACGGCTACAATGTGATCTGTCTAAGAGCTCGTCAATTTTCAAGAAACGGTCGATTGTTTTCCTTTTGAACACGCAGTATTTGCGCCTGTATTCTGTTTATACATCTCAAGTATGCATACCAAACTTTCTGGAAGCGCATCGAGTGGAGTAGAAAATGATCAAGTGTCCCTGCGGTAGCACACAAGAAAATCAGGCTGGGCTCCAATGGGTGGCATGTGATGTCTGTGACTACTGGATGCACGCATATTGCGTAGGCATTCGAACGCCCACTGCTTTCCGCGCGTTAAAAGGAAGAAAGTTCGTATGCGGTGCCTGTCAAGCGGAAAGAGAGGCAGGCGCAGATGGTGAGACAATGCGTATTCTGGAAAGCGAGTGTGTCAGGCTAAAAAAATACTTGCGAACCAGTATTCGTAAAGAATAGCAACCTATCACGAAGATATAAAAAAAGACAACAAATGGCTCTCTCCATATTTTCAGTGAGTTGGCTCTTCGTGGTTATTCATGGTAGTTTATTTTCTTTCGTCTTGTGGAAACCGCAATCAACAAGCGGCGAGTGGAATTGAACTCTCGTACGGAGAAATATTTTGAGCAGGATGAGCTGCTCTCGATGGTTCATTATCAATAGCCAGTATGATTTCGATATTTGGCGAAATACTTCTCTCTTTGCAGCTCATTCATCATATGGTAAGATTCATTGTTCGCTTCACTATACTACCTGAAATGTATCTCTCTGTGGTATTGCATGCAGTTGGTCCAGCACTTGGAAGACTTGACTACGCCTCCTTCTCCCAGCAATCCTTAATGAAGGTGCTTGTTCAAAGGTAGGAATAGCTCGATCGATTTGCGGAGCCTCCCGAAGTCTATGAAAGCGCTATATCTCAAATGGAATGCGTTCACCAGGGGACCACAAATAATGGTTTCAGCGGAGAGTTCTGGATTTCCTCCGAGAGGTCTTGCAACCCTTCGACTATGAATGGGACCGTCGCGCCGGAGCAACGCCTTATGCGATTTCACCTCTGCTGGAGCCTACCAAACGCGAGTTTTGTCTTGTGCAAAATTTCATAAATGTAAACCTATAATACAAACTGCTGCAAAGGCAACGGCGACCCTTCTTGGGTGCGCATCCCGATCCCTCAAGAGGAAAGCTACGGGTGAAACTTGAGCGGCATGCGCTTCAATACAATACGCACTGAATGAGTCGGTGAATTTGCAACGTGGTCCAAAATTCATGTCCTCACTGCATTTCTGAGAGTGGACGCCTCACCGGGAGCGCAGAGCTGACGATCAAACAGGAAAGGGGCATCATTAATGAGGTGGCACGAATTCGCTTCAAGTACTTTTGATTGACTCGTGGGAGTTTCCCTTATAATTTTTGATAAAGGAGAATCACATCCCATTGACTACCACATGTTCTTCTGTCGCTTTGAAGTGTATAGAGTTTGATAGAGAGTGAATTTTCACGGAACCGTTTGTTCAATTTGCCTTTCGACACGCATCCACATGGAGTGGCCATGAGTCCTGACACACTGTTGAAATCGCCTCAAAATGGAAATCGTTCGGGTGATTATCATGGAGCTGCTGGCTATTGACATGTCGCCAATCGCCGAAAGCACATTCATATGGGCGCTTCTGAATCGATTTTTCGTGCCTGTCTGGAGCACAACGGGAAAATTCATCTTATAACAATACCCCACACAAGCAGCACATACAATCATCCTTCAGTGAATCGATTGACTGTGCACAGGAAGAACAGAAAGTTTGTTAAAGCCTTTTCCGACCCCGAAAGAACACCCCGCTCTGCCTTCTCTTTAGGTTATTTTAAGCATATACGCCTGGCACATGCTTCTCGTGTGAGCAATGATAGGCCCTACCAAGGAGCATCGAAAATTTAGGGGAAAATGTGTCACATGGCATGTAGCATCCATTCTCTGCCACCTTTACGGCCTCCATCAAAAACTATTCACGCTTGCTTGTGTTGTAAGTCAACTGTTCCGCCAAACCCGCGGCTTATCTCGAAATATGCAAACATTTAACTGTGAAAAGCCTGCCATCAATACACAGCCCACCTCATCCTCAACTTGTGGTTTTATTTGCACCACCGCACAGTGGACCGATAGACCTCACTTCGCATTTAGTATTTGTTTGCAACATGCCTGTGCTTCGAATTCAGTCAATCCTTACACACGTTATGTAGACATCAACCAGCTAATGATTTGTTTCGTCGGAGTCGAAAACCATTTGTCATCGCGAATAGCCTGTCGGATAGCCTGGAGTGACTCTTGCGCATTCTTCATTTGATTGGTTGCAGATCGAGTTTCCACGGCTTGTTGACGCCAAGTAGACACATGGGCGACTACTCGTCAGCGTACGACTTCAACACACACGACGTAATAAGGTGCCAGGGAGATTTGTCTTTTACAATCTGGGTGAGAGAACAACCGTCTCGAGTCAGTGGAATTGCTCCGGCCCTGGAAAGTAGACAAAATAAGGTTCAACCTGCACTTGACATTCTGTATTATCGACTCAATAGGATGGCGACACAAATACGCAGAAAAGTGGGAGACTACAAGTTATCAAATATATCCAAAATGAACGACATTCTCAATGCTTCAAAAATTTCGAGCGCCCACTCTGCCCTGATTAGAGATTCTCCAGTCATGGTACAGCTTCACGGCCTGATCGAAGCATTTCGCCGCTCGTATTGGAAGCATATTCACCAGTGCGGCGAGGTAGAAATCCCGGAAAATGGTGTGTGAGCAGACAAGCCGAGCGCGTTCTTTATCGGAAAGATCTTCGTACAATTTGTCCTCTTGAAATTCACAATATTCTGGTAGCGCTCGTGTTCGCGATTCCCTCAGATGAATCAAATAATAGTAGTGTGCTTCATGTGTATCGGTGATACGCTCGACGATAAACTGCATGGAGGGGCGATCGTAACTCCGCCGGGCAGCGATATCACGAACGCACTGTTCATAGAAGATACGCTCAATGACGGGAAAGCTTCCAGCCTCACGAAGATTATCGATAAACGGTGAGCTCTCAAGTACGGCGGCGTATCGCTGCAACAAAAAGAATACGAGCGATTTGGGGGTACTTCCAATCGCACTGAGAGCAATTCGACGGCGCAAGTCCACTTGTTTAGCTGGCTCAAAGAGCTTGTCCGCCTGATGACTGACGTTTCCCCACACGTTATACGGGTACGTTGTGTTTTGCAAGCGATAAAACTGTCGCTGTGCTCGAAGGATTTCCAATTTTCGCTTTTCGCTGGCGGGATAGATCTTTGGGTCTCGAAGTGATTCGCCCTCGAAAGACACTTTGTGGACAACATTCTTCAGAAAGGTGTAAAAGGTAGTTGTCGTTGCGTATCTATCGAGTCGGAGCCGCTTGTATTCCTCGTAGATGGACCTGTTTTGTTCAAAAAGCGACATGTACAGTTCTTCATGGGAGCTGTCGCGGACTTTTGGTGATTCCAAAGGTCCGTAGCGAGTCGAATATTTTTCCATTGCGCGTTCATTCCAGCGCTTATCGAAGGGAGGCGCATAGATGGCGTTATCCAGCCCGACAATGCCCTCGCGATGCTCCGCCCATTTGGCTTTCATCGAGGCCGCGTACCGATAGGCCCCTTGGAAGCTAGCAGGAGCTGATAGAGACTGTGCAGAAGTTGTTTCACATCGGATGAGCGTTTGTCGCATTGTACGGATGAAATAGTACTGAGAGGGCAAAGCGCTATCGGAAAGCTATATCTATTGTCATCTCGATACAAAAAAGTACTCACATTGGCGACTATCCGCTGAGCGCAGGATCCTTTGGGAAAAGCGTGTTCATTTGGGCAGACTCCATCGCTAACTCAGGCGTCCTCTCCACGCGACGCGATGCAAAGTCATAGTAGCAAAACATCGGTGTGGCGAAGGCCTCGGGCGAGGGAAAGTTTGCCTCCCACAGATGTTTCTGCATGAGTGCGTTCGATGTGACAACAAACTGCCTCGATTTCGCCCGGGTGATGATGCACTCACCGCTGAGGTGGTCCATTTCGTGGAGGAAAAGCCGAGCAGCGAGTCCCTGCAGGGTTACACGCTTGGCGTTTCCAGATTCATCGCAGGACTCAACGGATATGCTTCGGGATCGCGTCAGCCATGCTGAAATGCCGTCCAAGCTGATGCAGCTTTCCCACATGCCGTAGTGCTGCGCCTCTGCCTGGACGATTCGAGGGTTGATGTATGCATCAAAGTCGAAGCCCTGCGTGGAGCGGAGGAGAACGACGCGGTAGGGGAAGCTCAGCTTTGGTCCGCAAATGCTGTGCAAATTCAACAGACAAGCCGAATCTCGAAGTTTGGCGATTGAGCTTCGGAGAAGAGACATATCAAAGGTTGAAAAGGAAACTTCATCGGCGGTCAGCGAGAGCTTGGAGTGCGGATGGCAGAGTATGGCCTGTTTGGCTTGATATGCGGCTTTCTGCATGACGGAAGATAATACATTGTATTCCAATTGGGAGGTGAAAATGTATCACATCAAGCGATTTCGATGGGACGACTTTTGCCGCACCTAGAGATATTTTGGATTTTCTACGTAGAATATACTGAACGCTTCCTCCGCGAGCACACTGATGGTTGGTATTGATGGGAGGCTGAAGTCACGATATGTCCACTTCCGCATGCAGCGACATACAGACAGAAATTGTTCAAAATACAAAATATGCAAAGAATCGATTTAGATGATATGCTGCGACGTGAAACAGCTTTCTCTCACTGTGTCTTTATCGTATAAAATTCTAGTTTCCGTTACTGATTTTGATTATAGTTGATATAGCGGTCCGTTCTAATTTTGAAACAGACTGTAAACTCCCGTCGCGACGCTGAGAATACCACCGACAATGCCCATAAGAATGATGAAAATGTCAAGGCCATAGCTCCATCTCGGGATCGCGCGTTGGCTCATGAGAATATGGAACATTGGTGGGAGGATGAAACTCGTCGCAGCCGTGAGGCCGCCTCCAATGCAGCTGACTGGGCCGAACCCGTCAGTTACCAGTGCTGCGACAACCCCTGTGGAGATGATAATGAGCCATCTCCAGAGCGTTCGCCACATGTATTTCTTGGTGAAGATGATGGACCACTTCGATGTGTGGACGGCATCGACCTCCTTGGTGCTGCCTGTTGCCTCGTAGGCTTGGAAGATTGGATAGGCCAGCAGAGGATATCCGCACACGAGCATGAGACTCACGCACAGACGGAGAATGTTGAGCACGATGTTGTTGCTTGGAAGGTTCAAGAAGAAAACCGCATTTGTGGCGTCCCCAAAGGCCGCATACACGCAGAAGCTGAATCCGACAAAGATGGAGAGGGCCAACAGGAAGGCCAAAAAGACGAGGTAGGGGAATTTGGCTCTGCCTTTGCCAGTGGCGGCTGCCATGACGGCGAGCGTCTCGGTGTGCGCCGCGAAGGCAAACACGAGAATGCCGAACGCCTCAAAGGCGCCTTTTGCGTCAGTGAAGGCTCTCAAGTTGGAAACTTTCAGGCCTTTCACGGCAATGGAGTACACCAACATGGCGCCGGTGCCTGCGAAGAAGGCAAAGTTGCCGAAGGCGGAGGAGAAGGAAAGATGGCCGGTGGCTTTCGGCATGCACAGCGCAAGCTCGATGACAGTCATCACGAGCGTCATGTAGCGAGGGCTCATCGTGCTCGAGAAGATGGGGGCAGAGTTGGCGGCAACAAAGATAATGTAGGCCACTGATGCGATCCATTGGCATGGAATGACACAGCACCAGCAGATCCAAAATCCAGCTCGCTCGTTTTTGAACGAATGCTCCATGAGATTGCCATATCCGATTGGGTCAAGCTTTTCCTTGGGCTTCTTTGGGCCTTTGTTTGCCTTGCGCAATTTGAGCGCACAGAGGGCTTTGTTTACAAAAGAGCTATCGGCCACGCTTGTTTCGACCTGGTCGACTGTCTCGGCTGCAGCCTCCACAATCATCGGTTTTGTCGTTTTCTTGGGAGTGATTTGGATTGCAAGGCGGCAAACTTGAACGACAGTGCGGACCGTTGCGGCCCAGACGAAGATTACCAGTAGGAGTGAAACTACCCAGCCGGCTCGCATGAAGCACCATGGCATCGCGAGAACACCACTTCCAGCGACTCCCTTGAAGATCCCAAGGAAGAGCGCTGTCGAAGAATTCGTCATTCGGAAACGACGCTACAAGACGGAAGTGAAAATGGAAAAGTACATAAACGGCCGAAAATCGAAAAGACTAAATGCATCTGACTATTACTCTATGAATGCTGATATTTTCTGTTCATTCTTCCAAAGATCGCATTAGTTTTCGCTGCAATCTCTTCTTGAACTTCACTCGCACGCTGCGAAAAGTTCATTTTCCTGTATCGGTCGATTGTGTTTCTAGTTTTTTCTACTAACGTCAAGCAAAGAATACCGAGTGCGATTCGTCTCCGATGAAGACCAAAATGGTCAGCGGAAAGTTCTCCTTCTGGCGCAGCAGAATTTCCGCCGCAAGCTCTTGCGCCCCCATGCCGGCGCCAAGCTCGCTTAAGTGGCTCAGTGTGAACACGTGTTTGTCCTTACTATCTAAAAACCTCTGCATATGCGGTCCATCTTGCAGAACGTTGTGCTCAACATTTTCGAGCCAAATTTTCGTCGAGCTTTCCTTGGAGTCGCAATGAAGCAAGATCTCAACCCCTTTTTCCACCAGTTGACGACACAGCGGGTTTCCACTCGCGGCAGGGGCCTCAACGATTTTCAAGTCGAGCCCAAAGCCCAAACCGTTACGGATTTTTTCCTTGAGCAAATCCGCTATGACGAGTGTGTTTTCCACTGCATCCACAAATCGCATCGCGATCGGTCGGTTGAGCACGACGGGAGACAGTAGCTTCAGGGAGTATCCATACGGCTCCCCTCGATCTCTTCTGGGGTAAATATTGTTGATCTCGACAACCCGGGTGTGATGAACTCCCAACAATCGCAGGTCATTGCCGATTCCTTGACCGACCACTATTGTATCGCCGAAAATATAACTCTCCAAAACCTCTGCGCGAACTTGCTCATGCGTTCGAGTGGCGTATTTCATATCTTGGCACGTAATTCCAGTTTCTTTTGTCCGATAATCAGCCACCTCAACGGTCTGTTTGACGAAGGTGTCGAAAATCACTTTTGACTTGCTGACGTCGACGATGGTCACGCGGGTGAGGGTCTCCTCCTGGTCTGTAGTCATCGCTGAGCAGCAAGATAGGGCCACAACGCTTCGCCATTCTGCGGAAATAGTCGCGGGGCGAACTTTGGTTCGAATAAGTGATTTCCCAGTCGTATCTATGTTGTATGTGTGAAATCGATGCGCTTTCAGCAATACATCTCTTACATTACATTCATGTGAAGCTCCGCGTCGACGCCTCTTTGTGAAGTTGCTGTCATCCGCATGGTTCACTCTGGTCCGCCGCTTCTCACAAAAGAACTCCTCGAGGAATATATCGGTATTCGATTCTCGTAAGAAGTTACCTAGGGAAAGTGCAAAATGATGCTTGGCACAGCTCAAAGGAGCAGGACCGGGTTCGTTCGTGTTGATGAGAACCACGAGTGCGTTGGGCGGACAGCGTTCGGTGGGTTGAAAATACGTGGGCCCGTCATGGTTTTCATCAAAGACTCTCATGATTACTTTTCGCAGCATGTCGGCCTGCATGACTACAGTTGGGGTCAGTTGGAGCGTTGCGAAGTCCTTTCGGTCGTATTTACATGTGCACGATACATTCTCTTCTCCATCATCCGAGCTTTCGTCGAGGAGGGCAAGCTCCATATAGCGCATATAGTCTGTCATTGTGCTCCTACTAGAAAACTGACTGTGAAAGAAGAATCGACTCGGATGATATCCAAAAAATGAGACGGCCTTTGCAGACAACGTGATGCATTCACAACTAGCTTACCGAAGAACATTCGTCCTCGTGCCTAATGAAGCGACTATAATACATACCTTTCCTCCTCAAGTACACCGTCTTGGAACATACGCCGCAGTTTAACTGCAAGTACCCTGCTGTGTTCAACCCCAAAGTATTCTAAAAGACCTAAGAGCTGCCGTGCACTGTCAGACGTCATCTTTCGAGAGATGTCCGGGGCTGAAATGAGTTGGCCAGTAGCGGCAAATATGGATTGGATGATGTTCTGTGGGAGGTACAGGCGGAGTTGAATAATACAGTTTAAAATTAACAGCACCGACCGATGGTCTTTAAAGATCAGCTCGTTCATTCGATTGGCGATGCGTTCCGCCTGCTGTCGAATTTTTTGTTTTTCCAAATCATTCTGTGCCGATGCGGTGCACAGGCGGCGATACGTCCCACGGGCAGCACTCAGCGCAGAGACCACCATGGCAACGTCAAGTTTTTCAGCTGAGGCGATTTTTTCCAAAAGTCTTTCACACACCTCCGGGGTCAATATGCGCCATTTCTGGAAAATATTGCACAGCGCAGCACTTTCCTTCGCGTTGTAATCATGAACATTCATCATAGCTCGAGTGGCAAGATCAAATATTGGCTTAGGAAATATGTCATGCACTGTGTAGCACTGGACAATTCGCATGAGCTGTGGGAGTTCAAATTCGTTCACCAGCTCTCCGATGCGGCGGGCCATGGCCTTCAGCAGAAGGCGGCGCAGGTCTTTGGTTTCGGCCTGTGCGAATTTTTGCGTATGGAAGAGGCGTGTTGTCATGCTTTTCACGAGGCCCATTTCAAGCTGTGTGTAGGTCCCGCGATCCAGGGCATATTCAAGGGACTCCCATAAGGACTTGTAGTAGTAATTGCCAACACACACGAATGTTGCGATGTATATCACATCGTCTTGCGCGAGCAGTCCGTAATTCATGCGTCGATGGAATTCTCTGCAAAGTATTTTCATGAGCTCAAGGAAAAGCATCGTTTCCAGCCATGTGTAGCCCTTTAGTGTAACACAATAGTACAGCATCCGCCGGAGCTCGCCGATGGATGCAGTTTCCGCGAACCCGTGCTGCAACATCAGTTTCAAAACGTGCTCCATCTGTTTCATACTCTCTCTTCGAAGTTCGTTGATAAACTCATAGAGTTCGTCTTTTGAGAACATTGGAATCTGTTCACTTGCGGAATCACCCTGCATGGATGACTCTGCTTTCTTTTTCTTCTTCCTTTTGATCAATTTACCCTTGTGTTGCACTATGCTATATGGCTGCGTGTCCATGGCCTCGATCTGCTTTTGAAGCTCCCCATATCGCATCGTGGCCTCAGAGAGCTGATTACAGATGGCAGAAAGCTCCGTGACGGGCTCGGGTGCAGCGCCTGGGAGTCGCACACCTGGAATCGATGTGACCACATCGTCAATTTCCACCAAAGTTTTTTTTTGCCATGAGAAAAGCATGTCCTTTCGAGCCGCTTTTGACTGCGACATCAAGACGATTCCGATCCCATTTCCTTTGAAAATCCATCTATTAAACATTGGTTTTGCGATACCCGAAAAGTTCGAAGGAAAAGTAAATAATTCTTTTCATTGCGAGGACGTGTCAAACGTTTATTCATTTTCACAGGTCAATAAATGCGCTTTGCATTCACGCGATAATACTGCCGAATCTCTTGAAAATCACTACACTTCCACCACACGGTTTCATCGGTGAAAAGCATCAGCCTTCTGTAGTGATAAGTTAAACCGTATACGAAATATGTTGCGCCCACGAAGGCACAGACTGGCGATGTTCGATAAAAGGGTACTCCCCAAGCGGCCATGTATCCACACGACAAAAGCGCAGCGACATGCCCACGAATGACTTCATGATTTTGCATCGATCCGAGAGCTACCGAAAATCCGAGAATAGGTATAACAAGACCAGGTATCAGAAGACGTGCAGTTGGCTGCTTTAAATTCTGCCCCAAGTACGCCTCTTTCGACATAAAGAATCGAGAATAGCGTTGCGTGAGTCCACATAGCGCGACAGTCGCACCTAGACTATAGGTTGTGGGCTCACTGAAGATAGAAGGAGCAGTTGGATCTTTCAGCTCATCAGATGTGAATACACCAGACATCTTCCCTCCACGGTTTTTTCAACGGGGAATCAAGGAGAAAACATGGAAAGCTAATAGATGTGGTGGAAGTATAAAAGTCTAGCCGTGCCTGAATTGTATATTAAAGATCACATTTTGCTCCATTATTGGGACTACTTACGAATCACCGGAGTAATTCCCCAGCTGAGACGTTAGATACTGTAAACAAGGGCGAAAGCTCATCGTCTCGCTACTTGAATATTACTTTCCGATATAACAGGATTGGCTGTAGCAGCCCGGCGAAACCCATTCCCATGCAGTAAAGGCAAATTCCACTCGATGCTTTGGCAAAGATGGGAAGAGTGAGTAGAGGTGCACAAACAGAAACGACTCGAAATATTCTTGCATAATGAAGTGGAAAATTTGGATATTTTTTACAGCTCACCGATAAACTGAGATTGGCTTGAAGGATAAAGAGTGCTTCCGCCAGGGAAGGAAGCATATAAGTTTGATCTGGGGCATTCAATGGTTGTTTCTCGAAGAAGGGTACTCGGTGACAGGCATCGCTTATCTCAACAAATGCTCCTATATAAAACATGGAACATATCCCGAACGGAAGAATACTGCAGCTCAAGAAGCAACGCAAGGGGGAAACGCCGTGTTTGAGACGAAGTCGCATCCGTGCTTGCTTGAATTTTTCGTAGGCCAGTGCTTGCTGAATACAAGGTACTTTTGCGGAATCAACTGCTAATCTCATTTTCTTGTAGGCTGGTTGAAGATCCTTTGAGAAATCAAGCAAGCGCCCAAATAAGAGATCGCCGTATAACCCCGGTACGAGCATACAAGAGCGTACGATGACACCACCAAGAAAAAGGGCGTAACCCATTTCACACTCCGCTGACAGGAAGCCTGATAAGCTCCCAATTTCCATTGAGCTTTTACATCAATAAAAACATAACGAGTTAAACGCCAATTACTGTCGAGATTAAAGTGCGAACCGTCACTTAACCGAAGAGGGCAACTATGTACAGTTTGGGTTCTAAAACATATCAGGGGCATGTTCATTTTCCAAGGAAAACATTTCATTTTCATAAAAGGAATCGACAGATTGTTGAATTTGGTCTTTATCTTCGGTATGCAATTGTTCAACGCTCATTCTCAGCGGGAATTTGCCTTGCCCATATTTTTCAGCAAGCGAGCAGCTTTCCACTTCGGTAAGACGAAGAGGACTATCAGTAATTTGCACGGAGCCATGTATCTCAGGCAATACTTCTTCGGCTACTGGTGGAAGCGACAAGACGGATTTTTTGGAATGATGCCCTTCCTCAGCACTAGGAGAAGAGGCAAATTCAGTTGCAGATCTAATCTGAGGCGCTGGCGTACGCTGGGATATTCCCTGTGAAAAGGTTATTGTTGGCATATTATGCTGAATGGTTTCCTTTGATGCTTTCCGTATTAATCGGGGATTACTGATTTGACTACATCGTCGCTTTGATATATTCGGAAAGTCATCTTTACTGCGGGTGTTTTCCGTATCCATTTGTGAAACATGAGAATGGATCCGCCCAGCCACTTCATGGCGTGGCTGGCGGGCATGGGTGACCTCAGTAATTGTTTTATGACAACCTTCTCCAGCTTTTTCCGATTGCATTCCGAGTTCATCGTAGGAGGCGATAAGCATGGACATGACGAGAACTCCATTATTGGAAGCTTCTAACTCTAGCGAAACCGGATGGGTGCCGGGTCCTGCCTCCAATCGAAATGTTTGGTTGAAATAGCTTGCGAGATCAACGAATACACGAAGTCCTTTGGGATCGAAAGTTTTACTAAACCTGGGAGCGCCTGATGATAAACTATATTGCGAAAAAGTTTCACATCCAGCAGAGACTAAGCTGTCCATTGATGGCATTTCCAGGCTTTCAGCTGACTCGGCCTTGAAGTTCACAATGTTTTCTTCCGGCCGCATAGTTAGCCTCGTTAGATGTGACGGGAATACGTCTAGAATTTTATTCATTTGTTGTGCTTCACAAACTACAACACACTCGAGTTGTCTTTCTTCCACTGGCTTTTCTAGTGAGGCCTCAGATGTGGTCAAATTAAACTTCTTTGAGAGTCCTTTTGTATATTGATTGCTAATGCTTAATACACATTCTTTCGAGTCATATTCCAAACTACTCCTGAGTAGAGTCAAACCTGCACAGGGCTTCAGTGCTAGTATAAGTGGACGGCACATAAAGTGGGCAGCATTGGGGCCGAGAAACTCACTGCATTGACTCCATTCATCTGCAACTTCCAAAGGCTGCGATTGGTAATGGTAGTTACTGGTGAAAATGTTTTCCCCAAGAACCGGGAATTTTACACAGAGGTGAGTAGTTCTGTTCGGTGATGTAAATCTTAAATTGATCGCGTTTGAAGCAAACTCAAAAAAAGCACTTTCGGAAATTTTCGATCCATGACAGACAATTTTCCATAAAACAGCTACTGCGTTGGCACCTAATGTTAGACTGACATGCATCCTCGAAGGAATATGAAAATGTATATTATTGTGATGGAAAACTTCTGCAGGATCAGATAAAAATCCTCGAGTGTGAAATCATGTTAAAGCAAACATCTCAGCTACACCGGGAGATATATGCCGAATCTTCATAAGTATCCTAAGTGAAGATTCGGTGTCACCAGAAGATTCAAGCCTTTGGGCTTCTTTAATCATTGAAAGAGCACGTTCATCAGAAGGAGACTGAAAAATTTTCTCCTTTCTTTCGAACATTAGGTCAGTTCGTATAATGTATTTCACGCTTCCGTTCTCAACTTGAAGTCCTTCGTGCAGTAAGTTATGTTCAAAGAAAAGGGCTTCTCCTGGCTTTGGACTATGTGTGGTCATGGGTATACAGCTTGAAGTAGCTGTCGTTATGCTTGCTGCTCTGTTACGAAGAAGTTCCTGCTGTGACACAGTACGATCGAAGAAGGCGGTACCTCCACCAGACTTGACCTCATTCAGATAAAAGATCACTGAAAAGAAGCTGCGATTATTGATGTCAATATCACAGCTTCCATCAATGTGTGGCGAGAAATGGTCGCCAGGATCATATCGAGATATGAGTACGTGTGGATTGAAACCATACGGAATCCATATTCCGAAATGCGAATGATGAAGTTCGGTGTTTAATTTTCTCGAATTAAATTCATAGCCTGCAAAAGCATTTTCTATTCTTCTCCAAACAGCTTCCGTAAATTCCGGAAGCACACATTCGATTGTTTTACATTCCCTGATTTTGCGAGATTTCTTTCTCGTTTCGTCCCAGTAAGAAAGTCCCACAGTTTCCGAAGCATTAATCAAGTTATCACATTCCTCATTGCTTAATATCGAAGCAAGAACGAATGCATCGAGGCGCTCGAGGTCTCCAGCTCTTTTTGTTGAGAAGAATGAATCGTCAAGGGTATATGTGGCCACGTCGTATTTTCCAGAATTTCCGAGAATAGGAATCATAAATACCCGTGGCTTTTCACTTTCTCCATCCGAAATTGATAAGCATGAATCACGTAATGGTTTTATATTCTCCGGGGGCAATTTTGCTACTACATTATCCATTGCGCGTAAATATTTGAAATACTGTTGGTGCTAAGCGATATGATATAAACTGTGAAAGCTTTCGCTTAAAGAGATTCTTTGTTTTTCGTTATGTAAGCGCACAGAACCAGCTAAACATTAGAGAGACTTCTATTCGTCCGTTAGAAAACTTACAAGCATTATGAGCGCTTATGATCCAGCAATAGTAAAAAGGGCAATCCTATCGGCGGAAAATTCAATATATTTTAGTAAGCCTAAATAAAAGACTCCTAAAGCAATTAGTCGATATGGCCACTTTCTACCGTGAATCAAGTAATTTTCCGAATGGGGAAATCCCTAGTAGAGTGAGTAAGTATCAAGCAAACTAGATTATGTATTCAATTATGAAACAGTGCGTTTTCGAGCTTTCTTACAAATCAATGCTGGGCCCCCTATGTAAGAAACTCGATGCGAAGGATTTTGCTTCATCTTGGGAAAAAGAACTACCTAACCAAGTGCAAGTCTGGTTATACTGGCTTGAAAAGCACACTGAAGAGAAAACAAAAGTAGGAGGCGACGGTGAATGGAATCGAATGATGATGGAAATAGATGCGCATACTCACACAGTGCCATTAGGAAGAATATATCCCGACAGCTCTAGCGAGGATATTTGATCCACTCCGAAGAACTGAGTGTTATTTGCCTGATGTACAACTATGAACTGCACATTTTCATAAATTTCATTAGTTTTACATGATTCGTTCTAGTTTCCGTGGCGTGTTATCGTGCGCGGAGTCTATTCGCCACTTTACTAGTGCCACAGACATCCGCCGTCCACACAAATGTGAAGGTGCACTTAACGCTACGAATTGCGCATACCTAGAGGCTTTATACAAAGATTGGCGGAAATCAAGAAAAAACGTGAATGACCTTTGGGGTAACATTTTTGCCCAACTTGATCATTGTAGTCCAGATTCCCCTCTCATTGAGACGTTAAAACACTTCGAGATTGAGACTGATTCAGCGAAAATTCCTACAGACAAGACTCGCGAACAAGCGATCCTCGATCACTTTCGCCTTGCATGGATGGCAAGAGCTTACGAAAAAAGTGGCCACCGAATTTCAAAGATGAACCCTTTGACAATATCAGAATGCGAAATCCCCGAAGAGCTTCAGCTCGCACATTTTGGTTTTAGTGAAGCAGATATTCACCGTGAATTTGAGCAATGTAGCATACCCTCGCTAGGAGGTATCCATGCAAAAGATAGTAAACTCACGCTGAAAAAGTTCACTGAACTGTTGCACGAAACATACTGTGGAAGAGCTGGCTACGAGTTTCTACATATTGCGAGTACTAAGCAGAGCAAATGGATTCGGGATCGCATAAATTCATCACAGGTACCCCCGAGTGATGCCCGACTTCTCTGTTACAAACAGCTTGTAAAAACATTAAGCTTTCAAAAGCTTGTTTCGGCAGAGTATTCGAACGTCAAGCGACATGGTCTTTCTGGCGCAGAAACACTTATTCCATTGCTTAACCGCTTGATCGATACGGCATCGTCTCATGGAATAAAGGAAATAGTTTTTGGAATCACCCACCGTGGAATTCTCAGTATTCTTCCATTCTCAATGGGATACGATGTCGGGACTATGTTGTACAACCTACGAGAGATTTTTCTCGACTCTGGTGAGATTGCTAGTGATAGAGCGTATCAAACTCAGAATATCATGAAAGGAAAGCGTCATCTTGAAAATGGGAAAACTATGGATCTTACAGTACTTTCATCGGGCCCTCAACAGGAATCAATTTCCCCTGTTACCCTGGGGTATACCCGCGGGAGACAACACGTCAGAAAAGATGACAAAAGAGGCGAAACCTTGGCTGTTCTTCTCCATGGAGACGGTGGATTTATCACACAAGGCGTTTGTTATGAAGCCAATGGCCTGTCGGACTTAGAGTTCTTCGAAGTGGGAGGTACGATCCATATCATTATTAACAACGAAATTGCCAACACTTCAAACCAAAGCAGTGCACAGAACTATTGCAGTGACTTGGGCAAACCTGTCCATGCACCGATAATTCATGTGAATGGTGATGATCCAGATCAAGCCCTTAATGCCGTCGATATATGCTTGGATTACCGATCAAAGTTCAACCAAGATGCAGTAATTGACCTTGTATGCTATCGGCGCCTTGGTCACAGCAACCTCGATGATCCTAGACTTTTTGATCCACACAGATATAGCGTCATCTCCAAACATCCCAACGTACTTGAGCAATACGCAAAAGTACTAGAACGAAGTGGTTTACTCAATCCTCAACAGCATAAACAGGCCTTACTAGATGAGAGCCGAACATTACGGAAGATTCACGACTCGGTTCTGCACGGGAAATATACGCCAAAGAGGGATATGGAATGGTCAAATATTCCCCGAGATTCTCAGAAGCCAAAAGCTCCCAAAACGAGCATTTCCAAAACGCAACTCGTCGAGCTTGGAAAGTCACTGACTACAGTGCCAGCTGATTTCAATCCCCACCCCACAGTGAAGCGAATTCTCGCGGAGCGGCAACGAAGTTATGTTGAGGGAACAAACATTGACTGGGGAGGCGCGGAGGCCTTGGCGTTTGCTTCTATTGTAGCAGACGGTATTCACGTGCGTGTCAGTGGACAGGACGTTGAGCGTGGTACCTTTTCACACCGACATGCTCTGATGACGGACATTGAAACCGCAAAAGCGCACATTCCACTCCGCAGAGTTACTAAAAATCAAGCACCCTTCCGAATCATCAACTCTTCACTCTCCGAATATGCCGTCAGTGGATACGAGCTGGGCTACGCACTTTCAATGAAGGACTGTCTTGTCATCTGGGAGGCTCAATTCGCTGATTTTGCCAATGGTGCCCAAGTCATTTTCGATCAGTACTTGAGCTCGCTCGAAGCACAATGGTCATGTCAAGCTGGGCTTGTAATCAATTTGCCCCATGGATATGATGGCATGGGACCTGAGCACTCAAGCGGACGCATCGAGCGTTTTTTGCAATGCTCAAACGAAGACGACCAGGCGCCAAACTATCTCACCAATTCGAGCCAACGCAGCGGGAAGTCGATCGAGGAACATCTTGAGTCCGAGATTCAACAATGCAATTGGCAAGTATGTTTTCCCACCACCCCAGCCAACTACTTCCATCTGCTTCGAAGACAAATCACGCGGCGATTCCGAAAGCCTTTAATAAACTTCTACAGCAAAGCCTTTTTGCGTGCACCGAATCTCTCAAACATTGCCGATTTCAGCGAAACACCTCATTTCCAGCCAGTCATTGCCGACTCGACGATTGATACGCCTTCATCGGTCACGAGAATCATACTGTGCAGCGGACAGATCTTCTTTCACCTTGCAAAATATCGAAACACCTCTTCGGCTAAGGGAAATGTCGCACTTGTTCGCGTCGAGCAGCTTTCCCCGTTCCCATGGGGGCATCTACACGCCTCACTATCAAAGTACCCCTCCAAAGCTAGTATTGCGTGGGTACAAGAAGAGCCAAAGAATATGGGTGGATGGGCCCACATGTCCGTGCGTTTGAAGAATTATGCGCAGAAAACCGGAAGGAATACCAAAATTAGTTATATCGGGCGTCCACCGTGCGCTTCCCCGGCGACGGGAAATAAAGCCATTCACGATCACGAGTGTGCAACTATTCTCAACGCGGCATTCGACGTATAATATACCAGAAAGGATATAATTCATGCCAATTGTGAGTGACTTTCTATTGTTCTCTGCAGTTTATGTTTATCAGTTTACTTTCGTATTTATCAATTGAATGATTCGCACATCCTATAAAATACTTCAAGGCGTTCCGGTTCGCCGCCCGTTGCACAAATGGGACTCTTTTTTGTGCGCCGAGAATGCAGCGTACCTCGATACTTTGGGAAGTGAAAATGTTGCCTCTGAGAACACAGATTCTCCGTACACGTGGAAAACCATTTATGAGAAATCCGAAGAATCTCGCGATAGTCCCATTTTATCGAAGGAAATAAAGGAGGCATCAACGGCAAAGCAAGCTCTCAAATCCCACCCAAAAAACACAAAGAATGACGCCTCTCGTCTCGCCTGGTTTTGTAAATCTTGGGAGGAAAAAGGACATATTATGGCACAAGTTGATCCCCTCAAGTTGAATAACGGCCTGATGCGTATGCCCGAAGCCTCAAGAATACAGCCAGATGAACTTGAGCCACAGTTCTTCGGCTTTACCGATGCAGATATGGACAAGTCCTTTGAAATGGGATTCTCTCCACAATCAGGCGGACTTCTCGCAAAGAATATACGCATTCCACTGAGAAAACTATATGAACACTTGAAATTGGCGTATGGAAGTACCATTGGGTATGAATTCGTCCACGTCAATGACCCCAACTGCACTCGATGGCTTCGCGATCGCATAGAAACGCCCGAAAACTTTCCCGATTATGCCACTTTTGCCCGCAGCGAAAAGATTGCCATCTTCAAGCATCTTGCAGAAGGCGAAATATTCGAGCAATTCCTTCATACCAAATTTGTGGGAGCCAAACGATTCGGCCTTGATGGAGGTGAGTCTCTAATCCCCGGAATGGTGGAGATGCTTCAGCGCGCAACGCATCAAGGCATCGATCATATCGTCCTCGGGATGCCTCATCGGGGGCGGCTTTCCGTGCTTGTCAATATCTGTGGTAAACCGATGGAGGCACTACTCAAAGAGTTCAAAGGATTGACTATCAATGAGATGCACGGAGAGGGAAGTGGCGATGTGAAATACCATCTGGGAATGTCCAATCGACGAGTTCTCGACAATGGCAGTGCCGTAAATCTCTCATTGCTCGCCAACCCCAGCCACCTCGAGGCAGTCAATCCAGTTGTCGAAGGCAAGACTCGCGCGCAACAATACTACATGGGCGATACCGAACATGCCCGCGTGATGGCTGTTCAGCTTCATGGCGATGCTGCTTTTGCTGGACAAGGTGTGTGCTACGAAACCATGCGACTCGGTGAGCTTAAGGAATTTACCACCGGGGGAACTATTCATATTGTCGTGAACAACCAAATTGGATTTACTACCGACCCGAAGAAATCTCGATCTTCGCCGTACTGTACTGACATTGGACATGCCTTCGGACTTCCAATCATTCACGTCAATGCTGACCGTCCGGAAGATGTTGCCTTCGTCTTCCGTCTCGCCGTTGACTTCCGAAAGCGCTTCAAAAAGTCCATCATCATCGATCTCGTGTGTTACCGCAGATTCGGCCACAACGAAACGGATGAGCCAATGTTTACACAGCCGATCATGTATAGAGCGATCAAGGCACAAGAAAGCATTCTTTCGCTCTATTCCAAGAAGCTCATGAAAGATGGAACGATGACAAATGCCGAAATAGAAGCAATCAAAAAGTCCGTCATGGATCGTCTTCGCAATGCGCTCGCGAATGTCGATAACTATACCATCCGCAAGTCTGAATGGTATGATAGTTATTGGAAGCATTTTAAGAAGGCCGCGTATGTTTTCGCCAAATTGTACCCAACTAAGATCTCGGAAGAATCATTTTCGGACCTGGCTGCAGTCGTGGCCAAATCTCCAACAGACTTCTCTCTCCACAAGTCGGCGGAAATGGCATTACAGGCAAGGAATGCATCGCTCAAGAAGGGAAAGAATATTTCATGGGATACTGCCGAAGCCCTGGCGATGGGGAGTTTGTTGAATGAAAATATTCATGTCCGAATCACTGGTCAGTGTATATCAAGTGAGAACCGATATCACCGTCGACATCTTGTGCTTGTTGACCAAGCGACTGGAAAGAATTATTCGCCGCTCAGTGCTTTTGCTGGCGGAAAGTTCCATGCCTGTGAAAGTCCTGCGTGTTCCTATGGCGTCCTTGGGTTTGAGCTGGGCTTCTCCATGGAAAATCCCCAATCTCTCGTGATATGGATCGCTCATGACAGTGAAAGCGTCACCTCGGGACAAATTATTTTCGACCAATTCCTTGCCTCTGGGGAAGCGAAATGGGGCCGTCAGTGTGGACTTGTGATGTGCACGCCTTTCGGTATGAGTCCCTCCGAGCAGTCAGGCGGAAGAATGGAGCGGTTTTTACAGGCGGTTGATGAACCCATTCATGAAACGTCGACGGGTTATGACGACTCGGCACATGTTCGAGTGAACATGGAGATCGTTGTGCCCACCTCAGCGGCGAATTACTTTCACGTGCTGAGACGACAAATACACCGAAATTTCCGCAAGCCACTCATTGTCTTTGCACCGCCAAACACCGCGGCTTCCGAAAAGTCCGAGTTTGTGGAATCAACTTTTCAGCCAGTTATCGTCAAATCAAACGGTAAAGGCAAGGTCAAGAAGATTTTGCTATGCTGTGGCCAAATTGGCAATGCGCTCCAACTCGAGATCTCGAAAATGAAAAAATCAAGCACGCTGGTCGTTACTCTTGAGCAGATCTCTCCGTTTCCAGACACGCTTTTGAAAGACATTTTCGACGAACATTCGCACGCAAAGGTTTGCTGGGTACAAGAAGAGCCGAAGAACATGGGGGCTTGGCGATTCGTCGAACCACGCCTCGATGCGGCACTTCGACTGAGCACCAATGACAATTCCATTGAGTTTATTGGCCGAAAGCCCGCAACTCCGTCCTTCTTTAGCACCACACAAGATTTTATTCGGGAGCAGCGCCGTATTATAAAACAAGCCATCGTGGAATAATATTAGACTGTTTGGGTACGGACCAATAGTTTTTGTCGCTCAATTTTTCAATAGATTTTATCTTTTTGCTTGTCAGAGGTATTTTACTTATCATGCCGGAGGGGATTGTTTACTCGAGATCTCGTGTTGTTTTTGTCATCTCCGTAAGCTGCATCTGCATAATTAGCTTGATAGTGTGCTTGCTTTGATTAGCAAACAGATAATTGAAAAGTCATAGGAATACCTACCAAGTGTCCGTAATTTTCAACGACCAAATTAGACGTTCATGCGTTACCTTTTTACCTATACTTGTGTGAATCAATGGGAGAGAACAGTTCATCATGTGAAACATC
>LFNC01000016.1:20326-45412 GCA_001235845.1 Perkinsela sp. CCAP 1560/4 | reverse complement strand
ATCAAATTGTATCAGGGGGATATATTCCATTGACCCACATCCACTTGTAGTCAAAATAGGAAGCTTTGCCAGGGATGTTGAAACGAGTCGACACTATACATGAGATAACAAATGTCTTCACCAAGGATCATCCTTTCTGTCTTGCTTAGATAACGCAATTTCCGGATCAGTTAAAATCCAATGTGGAATGGATGAACTTTGATAGTGCATCTTGGTTGGGTCATTTGAATACTCCATGAAGCGCTGTTCATAGTCACTGGGCATTGGACCCTGTGATGGTGGAGTGTGGTACCGATTGGATCCATGACTTGTCTTCTTAGTAAAACCACCCACGTACGTACCCTCACTTACATTTCTGACATCTGTGTGCCTTCCAAGATAGAGCCTCAACAGAGAAATTGCAGATGATTGAAGCTTCATTCTTTGGATTATACGAAGGAGTCTTCTAAGCTCATGCGTAGGAGATTGCGCAAACTGCTCTATAGTACAAAGCTTCTCTACAGTTTGGAATTGTTTTTGGAAGGCCTCACCGCATTCAGCTTGCTTTTCTCCGATAGTCGTTTCGAATTCCCCGAGTAACTCTCCAAGTCGGCCAACCGCTACGCAAAGGGCGGTATTCCCTGTATTGGCCAGACTTCTCGAGATTATTGTACCAAGCATTGTGTATAAATGAGTAGCATAACTTAAGACAAACGCTCATCTTCTTTTTAAGGTGACAATAGTTTGCTGAATTTTTTCTTTAACACACGAGTAAGGTCAACTAGCGAACTCACTAGCGCGACAAGAAAATCTTTAACAGGCAAGGTGATTTAATTTACGCAATGAAGATGTAAAATCCAGTTTTCTTTTGACATTGCCATGAGGTAGCATAGATGTGAATTCACCAGTTCCCTTCAACTCTAAACTTATTAATCCCTAGACAGAAAATTCAAGCCGATCTAGCATTAGTGAATATTCGGACCCACTCAAATATATTTCCACAGAATGACTTTTCCGAATACTTTGCAAACCAAATAATATTGCAAACCAAGCAACATCGTTGGCTTTTATTGTCCTTTAAGGATAGCGTTCAAGCAAGCTTTCCATTTCCGCTGCAGTTTGATTGTCTTCACAGAGATAAAATGTTCCAACGAAGAGAGGTTCCAAGACATGTATTCAACGAATCAATCGTTGGCCCCAGGGACCGCATAAAGCAACATTTCGCCCGGACGCCGTGGTACCGCACAACATGGAACACAAGTAGAATCAAAGACGTACGACGCTTTACAGAAACTCCTAGAATTTTACTTGACAGGGATCTTTTTCGTGATACTTGGATCGACAGTGTGCATTTGCCGGAAAGTGATAGATGGGAGCGTGTCATCAATGGTCAAAGAGTCACAGAAGATCGCTACTTTTTGGTGGAAGATGAAGGTGAACTTCATCCTATCAATTGGCGAGTCTATTCTGAACGGGTCAATAAGGAGTTACAGGAGTCGATGAAAGCGCTCCCACAGTTCACACAGGTACTTGTTTGTTGTCCTGTGAGTTGGAAGAAACTTGACGTGTCATTGGCAATGGCACGTGGGATGTCGGTAAGAGAGGCTAAAGTTCAGCTCAAGCTGGGTGGAAAAAAGCAGCATCAAATAATCTATCGGTGTTTAGAACTTGCTGAACATGGAGCAGTTAATGAAAAGGGCCTTGAGAGAGACAAGCTGCGCATAGCGAAGATCACATGTTATCGAGATCGCACAGACGTGCAAGTTGATATTCGCTCTAAGGGATTCTTTAATTGGAAAACTAAAAGGAATGCCACAATGCTTATCACAGTTGCCGAGGATCAGCAAATGAAATTACCCGATCGAACGAAGTTACCATGGTGGGTTCAAGACAGGCTAGCCAGAAACCAGTTCCCAATGAACGACGTCACCCTTGATGTACCCGCATTAAGTAGTGAGGGCATATGATGTTGTTCATTAAATGGGATAGGTGAAATGACGTCGCATACTCATCTGCTGAGAAGCAAATATCGATCTTCTCGTAAATCCGTATCCAGCTTGCAGCTTTGTCCATATTTCGTTGGACTTTGACTCATATTTTTGTTATTCTCCCCCGACATGGTGTAGTAATGTACCTGCAATGTATCTCTAGATTTTTTACTCAGCTGTGTTAATGACCGAAAGGAGAGCGACCAATGAGAGCAATGATACTAAGGCTAATAAGAGGATACAAAGGCCAGCTGAAATCAGCAGAATCTGTCGGCTGGTGGAACTTTGGCGGAACAAGTGTGAAGGGCACTTGAAGGATCCTCGGGCCATCTTGCGCAGCCTAGTAAAACTTTTTCAGTCGTTGCGAAAATCTGCACATGATACGTTTATGCAGGATCATGGCCTTGCCCTCATAAGCTGTATATTCTATTTTACAGGGATCAAATCCGAGAATAGCTTCGCACTGGCTAACCTTATAGAGATTCTTCAAGTTTTTCAGATTAGCCTCACGATAACTCCAATAGAAGACAATGATTCCAAAGCTTCTATCTATGAGGTATTACTTTCACACAAGGACATCAACATCTTTGATCACAAGATTTTAGTATCGCTGAAGCCTGGCGAAACCCCTCTGAATGGAGATTCTTCTGGTGAGCACCCGGCCCTTCAGGAGCTTAAACATTACATCCTCCGCATTCTTTACTGCCTGTGTAAAGCCAGTGAGCGTATGAATAGGTACTACACGACTCTTTTCGAAGATCTTGCGTTCATCAATGCAATGGAAAATACGCCAGATCTAGAAGTTATTGCAAAGGTAAAAAGGCATTGCTTCATCCTTCATTTTTGTTCAAACAGAGATTTATACACCAGCGAATTCCTTGATTTAGCGAAGCTTTCTGGTCTCGATATGTCGTCCCGAGCAATTGATAACTCTCGTCGGCTCATGTACTCACGGCTAGTGAAGAGTCCCATCATGGATGAAACATTAGTCAGGAAATTCGATTCAATGGGCATCGGTAAGGAAATATTGTCCCAGAATATAGACTTACTCTGGTGGCTCTGCGAAGTTTCCACGGCCGAGGTTACTAGCGACGACATGCAGTTAACGAAAGATCACCATTTCATGCTAGAAAAGCTTTGTGTTGCCTACGACAGGTCCGAATCAGGCTTTAATTCTTCTGAACCAGAGAGCGTAATGCCCTACGCGAGCATGCTTTTCTTTGAATACCTCACTCCAAAAAACAGGCTAAACGCGGCGCTCGGGAAAACGCTGCTTTTCAATTCTCGAAAGCGACCCTACTGCAAGCAGAATATTACGACAAAAAGGACTTTTCAGAGAGGTCAGATCGCTGCTCTATTCACTGAAACAAAATCAGCGAAAAAATCCACAAAAATCACTGTTCGTGAGGAAGAAAGCCCTCCAGTCAAAATGCTTGTCGACGAGTTGTCTGTCGCGAACCGCAAGGGTCTCCCACAGATTGACTTCACCTCCAAAACGCTCCGATTGCCATCTCCGGAGTTTGAGGCAATACTTCATATCTGGTTCTTTTTGTATAGTGTCCCTCGAAAAGTGAAATTGACACGAACCGACCTCGATGTATTCATCCAGGCTGTGATGAGTGACGCCGATACACGAATAGTGCAGGACGCTGTGCGGGGCCTCCTATTTTTGCTTGGCCACAAGTTTTCGTCGTCCGTCAATCAGGGTGGGTACTTCCGCGTATCCGTCCGTGCCAATGTGATTGCGGAAGCCGTTACCGTTTTAAAAAAGCTCGCATCCACGGGTGGGGAGGAGGCTTTGTCGGCCAAGACACAAAGCTTTTGTCGATCTATGAAATCCTTCGGGTGGAATCTGTACTGGTCACGTCTCTCCATTGCGCAGCGGATAGAGCTCTTCGAGCTCTTATGTACACACGCACTGCGAGCACCCGAAACCTGCGAGTATTTCGAGGACATGTACAAACACCATGAGACTATAGGCGGGTTGTCGATGTGTCGACTCAACGAGCTGCTGATTCAAAGCCAAAAGACCGACGACGCATTGACTTTTATCTGTCCATTGGGCCTTGATCGATACCGACGAATATACTGGAAATTCCCAACGGATTCACGAATTTTCGTGCAGGTCACAGAGAACTCCATGGAGTGGAATGCAGACGAGCAATTTGTCCTTCCCGCTCCTGCTCAACCTCGTCCCTCAGTCATCCTTGACGATGAGGAAGAGGAGTCCGTCGAAGAAGAGCCTGCGTCATCGATGGTAAAAATACTCGGCTGGGGAACGATCGCCGCGGAGAGTGTGCATTTCCTGGTGAGTAGTTTGGTCCCCAATGGTGTGAACGAATCCTTCCTTCTGGAAAATTTGAACACCGTATTGAAGCTAGCGACGGAAGCGGATATCACTGCGGAAGGGGAGGAAGAGACGCTCGAGTACCCGCTCACACGGAGTCGAGTGTTATCGCCGCTTCAGAAATATGAGAATCTGCTCTATTGAAGGTAGGGTGAATTCGGAACCTTTAAAGGCGATCTCCACAAAAAAATACCCCCACTTGAGAAAACGGCACAAACCATAATCCAACTGGAATCCCTTTTTCTGTAGAACTCAATTTCCGAGTCAATCTTTGTACAAATCCCATCAATATGTTTTCCGACTTTTCCGATTTTGTAACGCTCATTGATGAAAATCCGCTTCTTTGATGTACGATTCTCCCGACGAAATTGATACCCCTGACATCAAAATCACCCCCACAGCGACGACAAGCTCGTGCAAGATGGCAAATCTTGTCCTCGCTGAAACGTGTGAAGAAGCGCATCAAACTGAGATGGGCGAATCAACGCCGTATATTTTCCTATGCAAGGCGTTTTTGCACATTTCGAATCACAGTGGCCGCCTCGAGTGTATTTTAAAGCTCGCACGAGCGTTCCACACCATTATGCAACACTGCCAGGCCGACTTGGTTCCGGCTATGTACTTGACCTTGAACAAAGTGGCGCCCGACCAAGAAGGCATCGAGCTGGGGGTTGGAGATGCCATTCTCGTCAAGGCAGTTGCGGATGGGTGTGGCAACACAGTGAATCACGTCAAAGAGCAGTATAAAAAATCCGGCGACCTCGCCGAGGTGGCGCAGTTCGCGAAGAAGGGCGTCATGACACTCTGCAAATCAAAGCCCCTCACGATTCGACAAGTATTCGCCACTTTTTACGATATCGCGACCAAATCGAGTGGAAAAGACGCACAAAAATTCAGACAGGAGAAAATCACGCGATTACTCCAGCGCTCCATGGGAATCGAATCGAATTTTATCGTCCGGGCACTACAGGGAAAAATGCGAATCGGGATGGCTGTGCAATCCGTTCTCGCCGCATTTGCCTATGCGCTGCTTTTCGCTGAACATCCAAACTATCGTTCGATGAAACCGGAAGTCCTCCAGCACGAGCTCAACAGAGTCAGTGAGGGGGTCCAAAGCAAATACCATCTCATTCCGTCGCTTTCCCATATCGTTCCAAAATTCCTGGCCGAAGGCCTGTCGATTCTCAACTCCGACTCGCTATCCATCATTCCATTCGTCGCGCTCAAGCCAATGCTTGCAAGCCCCGAGAACGGCGTCCATGGCGTGTTCCATCGGGTCGGCACTCGAAAAATGTCATGTGAATTCAAGTATGACGGGGAGCGTGCGCAGATTCACTTTGAACGAAAACCAGGCGCAAGTGAAAAACCTCCACAGTCCGCCTGCAAAGTGCAGATATACAGTCGAAACTCGGAGAACAATACGACGAAATACCCAGATATCGTCGCCAGCCTGGAGTCGTGCATTCACCCCTCCGTCCAGTCATGCATCCTTGATGGAGAAGTCGTGGCGATCGACCCATCTACTGGCCAAATACAGAGCTTCCAGCATTTGCAGCATCGCGCCCGAAAGGATGTTCGCCTCGATGCCGTTGAAATTCCAGTCTGCGTTGTGCTTTTCGACATTATCTTCCTCAATGGAAAATCACTCATCAATCAGTCTCTGCGGGAACGACGCAATATTCTCTTTTCATCTGGGAAGTTCCAAGAGGTTCCCGGAAAGTGGAAGTTTGTTGAGTTTATTGACACCAACGACGCAGCCGAGATCGACGAATTCTTTCAAAAGTCGGTGGCGTTTGGCTGTGAGGGGCTAATCGTGAAGGTTCTTGACGAGGGCGCAGACTACATCCCATGCAAGCGGAGCTTTTCGTGGCTGAAACTCAAGAAGGACTACATGGAAGGACTCGTCGACACCCTTGATCTCGTCCCTATCGGGGCGTACTACGGCAAAGGCAAACGCACGGGCGTCTTCGGTGGGTTTCTCTTGGCTTGCTATGACACCGAGACAGAATCGTTTCAATCGATCTGCAAGCTTGGGACGGGGTTCACCGATGAACAGCTCGAATCACTGAGTTCATCCCTCGGAGATATCATCCGGGCCGAAGCGATGCCATTCTATAGATACGACGCCAAGGACGAGCCAGACGTGTGGCTGGACCCCTCCCGTGTGTGGGAAGTGAAGGCTGCCGATTTGAGCCTCAGCCCACGGCACTACGCGGGCTTTGATGCAGTCGCGCCCGGGAAAGGCATCGCGTTGCGGTTTCCTCGATTCATTCGACAGCGAGAGGACAAGTCAGTGGCGGATAGCACAGACTCACAGCAGGTTGTTCATATGTTTCAGCAGCAGGCGGTTTCTTCCATGACTGACACTTTGGATGGCTTTGAGAAATCACAGGCAGGGGCTGATGATACGCAGTTGTAGGTCATCGACGGTCATGTCGCCTGCCTTCGATAGGTCTCTCCCAAAAACACCCCTCCATCGTCGAGTGCTCGAATTTTGTGTGTTTCGTTGATTTGCCTTGAGTCGATCCGCCATTCGATAGTTCAACTCCTTTCCAATTTTGTCTTGTGTTGAATACAAATGTCCGAGCAATTTCAGCCAGAGCGGTCTCCAACCGAGCTGGAAGTCCCCGCCCCCGAGCACTTTGATGCGACGGCCGATGTGAGCGCTCAGCGGCTCCCCGGACGACGCCAGTACGCCAAGGTCATGGGGAAGATGGGACTCAAGCCAGAGGCCGAAATCACACGCGTGACCATCCGCAAGGCCAAGAACGTGACGTTCGTGATCGCCACTCCAGAGGCCTACAAATACCCCGGAACAGATGCCTACGTCATCTTCGGCGAGCCGAGCTTCGGGGAGGAGTCCAACGAGTATCAAAAGGCCGCGCAGCAATTTACGCTCCCACGCGATGCCGAGACTCGATCGACGGTCGAGGAGATCGACGAGGAGCAGAATGCCGACGGACTCGAGGAGAAGGACATTGAGCTCGTCATGTCGCAAGCCATGGTGTCACGGAACGCCGCCATCAAGGCCCTCCGAGAGAACGATGGTGATATTGTCAACACAATCATGGCGCTGACGATGTAAGGATCCGAGGGGTGAAACGATGAATTCTAGAATCGAATGAAATATACTGCACAATCGAGAGATTTGCGTTGAAAAAACTTTTCGCCGATATTTCAGAATGTCGTTTTTGTTCTTTTTTTCGTACGTTGCGAACGCAACCGAAATGAATATGCCTTCACTGATCCTCCAAAGCGCCTGTATTCTCCACACGATCCTGGCAGACGATGCGAACGTCGGGGAGGAAGGCATTCCACTGGGCATTTTCACCGAGTTTATTGAAGTTTTGGAGGAAGATTTTCAGGCCGACGAGCCCATTGGCGAGACTGCTGCTGCCGCCACGGTGGGAAATCCGCCGCCCACTGAGGAACGCTATTCCGAAGAAATTATTCAGCACGTCGAGCGGCTCGTGAACGTCGATATCCGAGAAAAGACACACCCGCTGATTGAAGTCCAGCACGCTATTCGGATGACCGGAATGTGGAGCTCCTATCACCTGGAGACGCCTCGATCGTCACACCTTGTGGACATTCTGAAAATTCTATTCGGCAAAAATCAGACGCGTGTGCGGAGTCTTCTCGAAACATTCCAGCAGCACAGATCGTCTGGGGATGGGCACGCACAGCAGGAGCGGCTCGATGGTGTGGACGAAACTGGTGGTGACGGGGTGAATCCACCAGTCGACAGTCGTTTGCAATTGGTCTTTCCGACACTCAACGAATCATTCCTTGAGCAGTTTCACGTCGAGGAGAGAGATGATATGGGCATTGACATATCGGCACTTGACGTTTTTCAAAAGACTTTCACTCGATTTCCGGCGTTCTATTTTAACCCACGGGTGCATTGCTACTCGCCCTTCCGCAATGCGACGATTTTGTGCTCGGTTCGGCCAGCTGTCTTTTAAGTGCGGAGAGGGGGGGGGGGCGACGGTGTACATCGTTGGTGTCCTCGGCTATAGATCTCTGGGATATACATTGGCTTTTTCAACAATCTCCACTTTCCGTTGGGGATGCGTTATTCATTCTTTTACCGGCAACACCTCAATGAGGGGTCCACCAATGTATGTGATTTGATGAAATTGTCACAAGAAAGCATCGGATTTTGAATGAATGGGAAAATAGCAAGGTGAATTGATTGGATTATTGATTTCCAACGCGAACATATACGGCCAACTTCCTCACTCATGGCACTATTCGTTGACAAGCCGCCCAGTGGTTCGATCAACGAATGCACTTTCCGTCAGGTAGTGAAGGGTTTTCCTGACTGTTCTTTGAGTAATGCAGATTTTCGCTGTATTATTATAGTTTTCTAGTATTATCCAGTGTTTTTCAATGTGAAGCTCTTTCATCATCATCCGGGACATACGAATGGCTGATGGGCCACATGGTGAACATTCGAGTGGCATGTAAAGTAAATTAAACATCAATGTGCTAATTCACCACCACATATGGTCGTGATAGGTTTCCAGGGTGGTGCTCGCATGTGATATCGAGGTGGAGCAGAGCTGGTTTTTCCTGTAGAGTGCTCCTCGCAATCTCGGAGTAGTTCAAGCGAACAAGTGGATGTCGAACAAAAAAAACTGCGCACTTTTTATGTTAAACAGAATGGTAATCCGCACATCTCAATCTGTGTTTCAGTGTCAGAGGAAGCCTGTGGATGCAGTACCAGCTCACAAGCACAAGTGAGGCAAACTTCCCGACTCATTTCCGCCATGTTTTCACTATACTATACCCCGAGGTATCCGGTGCCGCTGTGCCTCGTTTATCCGTTTCGCATTCAATACTGCCACATACAAATACACGTTGGTGTAAAATGTTCTTGCTGCGATCAGGAAGTCTTATCAAGTCCAGTGAGGCATCAAAGATATTTTTTTTGCAGATCGAGTAGCTGCAAAAATCGTGGCAGGGAGGTTAAATAGATTGCGCCACTTATCTAGGTTTGTTTTTTAAGTGCATTCCAATTGATTCGTCAATTCGCCTGTTCTAGCGTTATTCTTATGGGCCAATTAAATCCGAGATTTTAACACAGTACTAGTGGCTATTGCTCTCGTCATTCATTTGGTCGCACTTGCGATAGATAAGGCTTTGTTGTTGGGGATATCGGCAAGCTTTATATGACATGGGGCCTTTTCATGCAACATGGAAGAGGCTCGAATCAGAGTGTACCAGTCCAATGATGGCCCTGTTTTATGAGCGAGCTTCTCCATCGCTGTTTAATCGAATGCCTTTCCATTAAGATAAATCACTGGGGTTATCCCGATTCCCACATACACCATCCGCTTTATCTATTCCAAATATGAAAAGCTTAATCAACAACTGCTGTGAAAGCTTGGATCGATCGAAGTTGTCGATGCCGTCGTCGGCACATGACTGTCATTGCCATTCTCAAGTGTTTTAGAAAAACGAAAGTGAGGTTAAATTTTTTACACTCTGGAGGTAACTCTAGTGCACTTTGCCACAGCACAATGATTCAGTCCAAACCAGCAGAAATCTCAAAAGAGAGATCGCTAAAATTTAACTTGAGCCAGCGCAAGGATAAACTTGGATGATGTTCCATACCCGAATATTCACATTCTGCGGATGTTTCATTGTTTTAAGAGCTCCAGGTTTACCTCTCACGAATGGATACTTTTAGAGGTTCAACACAACTCACCAGTTTAATCTCATCATCATAAACCGCTTATGGTGGATGGAAACCAATACGCCACTGAAATACAAATCATGTCATGGCATATAAACTTGCGAGTCACATTACATACAGTATATCGTCTTGCGAGTCAATTGATCGGTCAATTCATCTCACCTGACACATCTGAAGATCTTCGCTCTGACTTCCATTGGTTGATGTCTCGAACTAACACCTCTGCTCGAGTACGATTTTCCGGGAGCGCGTTGAAAGCCAACAGTTCAGCTGACGTCAATGCTTGTCTGTTAAAAGGGTTTGTCTCATCGAACAGTAAATGATGCAGAATAGATTTCGACTCCACCCAGACATGATCAATTCCAGGCAAAATCAATGGATTCTGCAATAATTCGTACGTTATTTGGCAGACAAACTCATTTGGTGGATCACTGAACAAGTCGTCTTCCCTTTTCCTGATCTGAAAGCAACTTTCGACCTCCGTGAAAAAAAGCTTGAGTGTCACCACAGTCTCCGGAGACACCGCTTTTTCCTCAAGAAAGCGAATGATCTCACGAAAAGCCGCGGGCGAATAATAGTGCCCGTCGGAACACATTGCGTTTTTTAGATCCTCCCGTCGACATGATTTGGCAATTCCAACGTAGCAATGAATAAGATGCTCAACGATTCCTCGATGATCGAATCTACCTTCCTCAAGTACTTTCACAGGAACTTTGGCGATCTCTTGCATACGCGGTCCCGCGAGCTGCGTGAGAAAATAATCAAGGGTGTATGTCACTTGCACTGAAACGAGGCTGTGCATGAGTGACTCTGGAATTTCCTGGCAGAGCTTCCGCAACAGCAGTAGCACTCGATTGGTAAAATCCATGTAAAACTGAAGTGACTCAATCCTGCGCGATCGAGTTCGTTCAAGAGACACCATTGCAGCATCCGTCGAGTCGCCGCCTTCTTCACCCGAATAGCTCTCCTCCTCTTCCTCGAAATCATTTCCTTCACCTGTTTCGCTCTCCGCATATTCCGCAGGTTCACCACCATCACCGTCGCGCAGAAATGAGGCGTTCATCGACTTGAGTGTGAGAATCGAGTTATCAAGCATCAAGTTCGCATCCGCAATGATGTAGCTGATGAACTTGACAAAATCCTCGTTGTCCTCATCACATGCTCGTCGGCGAATATACTCGATGGTGCTTCGACGCTTTTTGCAGAGTATGTTCAAGAGAATGTTCAGATGATGCCGAGGGGTGTATTTGCTCTCGCCGAGCGATTCCAGGTCGACATACATACGCAGTACAGTGCGGACGACGTTCTCACATGTGTCCTCATCCATGAGGTAATTGCATTTCAGACAAAGCTGCCGCAAAAGCACCGCGTAGCTTCCTCGGTGATGTTTATTGGTCATGAGGGAAGTGTCCACGACAAATGCCGTCACGAATCGAATCCAATACTCGATCTCCGCCGGTGTGAAGACATTTTGCGCTTCGAAGAGTATGCAATGCTCGATGACACGGGCAATGTCCCAGAAGACATCCTGGCAGACAAATTTCCACGCGGGGAGCGGTGATTTCCCAGCGAGCGCCCGTACCGACGTCTCACCGATGGCAACATAAATGAGCCAGCGGGCAACGAACAGCACCATTCCCCGCATGTTGTCCATTGTCTTCTGGTGCATCAGCAGCGCATAGATGCTCATCTGCTGTCGATAGAACAGGTTGAGCATTTTCCGCTGATAATACAGGTTTGACTGCTCTTCAGTTGGATTCTCTTCGGGGAAATCTGCTCCATCCATGCGAAGTATCTCGCTCTGCAAGCGAAAGGAGCGCGTCAAACTCACTCCCTTTGCGATCATTCCCGCGATGAGGTGAAGATACTTTAGACCGAGAAAAAAGAGGTTGGCTGTGAAGTGGAACTCTGTGGGCGGTGGGGGGCCATCTGCAGCCTTCTCTACAGTGGATCGTACGATGCACGATGAATGATAGAGCGCTTCGATTGGGATCCGCGGAAGGTTTTTCCGATCATCGTTTTGCATCGGCTGGAGCAACAGAAAGCTGACATTGGCAAGGTTGATCGCGATGGATGGATCGCACATCTTGGAGTATATAGCTCTTTCCTTCGTCCATTCGGATTGTGCAACCAATGCCTCATCGAGCCATTGAATAGTTCCGTCTCGGTCGAACGGAATCAGCGTATGGCGAACAAAATTAAAGGTTAAACCGACAGCTTCGACAAAGGTTGCCTGCAAAGCAACTTTGATGCTATAAGCTGTTTGATCCCCATCCTTCCAAAGTTGGGCCTCCGGGATGATGGTGCGTGAGAACTCAACGACCGAGCGATTCGTGAATTCCGCAAGTGGGGGCAAATTTGTGTGCCAATCCAATCGGCTTTTTGAGTTAGCCGACGGGAGACGAAGAAAGGCCCGCAGAACTCGTGGAGATTTTGCTTGCATCATGTTCTCTATAATTGCCGCGGAAACTTTCTGCGTTGAGAACGTCAGGTGACAGACTGCGGCCAGGAAGACTTCCAACATACCGATCGCTGCGAGTTCCTCAGTAAACAAGTCGATGATGTGATTGGCGAAGCTGGTAGATTTGGGTCCGGACAACTTTGCGACGCAATTGGCGATATCTTCCGCCAGGACCCGATAAAACGCCACTGGCGAATAAACGCCGAGCCTCATCATCAACCCACGGGGGGACACGTGCAGCGACCGAATGCGATTATCAATGAAGCAGGAAATGAGTACATTGGGAATTTCCGTGACGAACGCACACTTTTTCCACTCTGGCTGTGCATCTGTTTTCGCTTCTACTGCTCGGATGACTTCTACTAACGCGGGTATGAGTTCGTCTTGCTTGAGCTCGGTTTGGCTGAGTATATCCTCGAATTCAAGTGCGAGGTAGGCTGAGGGGGAAAGAATTCCCTCGCCATCGGAGGTCGTTTCCCCGGCACTTATGCTGTATATTTCGCGAATAGTCGCACAAAATATATCAGTTTGGCCAAAATACATTTCAAAGCCACGCTCAATGAACATGATGATCTCCCCCTCAGGGTCAGCGAAGAGGTCACGCGCGGTTGGGTAATGAGAGGTCATGTGAAGGAAGCAGTAGGGGGTAAGAAAACAAAATACATTCAACCTGTTGGGAATAAATACAGATCGGCAAACAAATTGGCAATTTGGAGAGCATTTGCCCAAGATTCCCTCAATTGCCTTTTATCGGACGGATGACGCAGTGTGAATATTTTGGCAAGAACAAAATCGAGTGAGCGAAAGCGCTGCGTGACTCAAAAGGCAATCATTGACATCCAACTTTACTCTAGTAATGAACCTCAATACTATGTTGTTTTGAGAATATTTGTTTTTTATGAGAGTGCAAGTTGTGTATGTCTTTTGACACGTTATGCACCGTGTTTTCAGCACAATTCTCGTGGACCAACTGCATCCCACGTTTTATCTTCCACCAGAAACTTCCATACACATATTCGGCGATCTCCCGAACCTCTCCACAATAGGGTAATAGTCCAACCCACCACAAAGCGGTGGCCTTCCATCGGGACACCGATAGATAATTTGATTTATCAAGCATCAATCTCGTGGCCGAATCATCCATCCGGCACGGATTGCTCTGCTCTAATGACAATATGCGATTCTCCACGTTGTCATATGGAGTGTGGAAAGAGTCAATGTCGCGAAAGTACCGGCAGAGGGCCTCTCATGTACACTCCCAGCGATTGCATTCCTCTCCAGGATGCGCTTTTTCATAGATGGTGGAAGATGTCCCAAGTCTATCGAGCTAGTAAGCTGATTTATTTGTTTATGACAGTGCGATTGAAATCGTATATTCAATTTGCCCCTGCCTTTCGACACGCATGCACATACCCTCTGTGGGCCAATTTCAACGCGCGTATAGTTGATGTGTCTTTCGTCTCACCACCATGGAATTCCCGAGCAGTATATCTCCTGAACCTCCCCACAATAGAGCACTGGTCCTGACCCACCACCTTGCAGCGGCCCCAAAGCAGAAACACAATAAGAGCTTGAAGGGATCCTGGCTTTCTCCAAGAATTCGTACTCATCCAACCCACCACGAAGAGGTGTCCCTCCATCGGGTCAGCCATTCTTCTCCAGATGCACCGCCTGTATGCCTACTGACAAGCACGTCAAATCGCATAAACCACAGCGATGGGCCTGCGATATTTCAAAGGAGACAGACTGTCGGCGATAGCCACTACCTTTTCTCTGATTCACAGGCCGCTCCAACGGATTCGAGTTAGTTTACCTGTTTCTTCACCTAAAGCGACGCCTGTAAGAGAGTGCAAAGGGAGCATTGTGCGACGTATTTGCCGGAATGTCGCGATGTGGTGCACAGACGTGTACTTCACACGTAAGGGGATCACCGCCGACGAAGAACAGGTCGATGAACATGCTGAAGAAAGCGTATTCGAAAGTGAGAATTACGCCACGAGACGTCGACCAATATCTCCACCAAAGGCTGCATCCGTTGTTCCATGCAGCAAATTGCCCACGCAACGCACAGAACAGTTTGGAGAATCGCTGGCAGCGTGCGGATAAGTCGATCACTTCATCACACAGGAGTGAAGTTTCTTCGTCATAAAATGCGTACCGAAAAGAATACACACAATGGAATAGACGCGTTGAGCGAATACAAACGTAATGCAAAAATTCCATTAGACGGCCTATCGTAAAAAGTGAGCAGACAAAGTTGATCCTTCAGAGTTGGGCGCTAATAAATTGGAGCGACTTCGTAGCCTTGGCCATATTTCCAGTACCAGTAGATGGCTGTCACGACGGCCGAGACGAACGTGGACGAGCAGATTAAGAACCAAATATATGACATAAACTCTTCCTCGGTGGCGAGCTGTGCACGCTGCTCCCACGCGCGCTCAAAGTGGCCAGCGTACGTCTGCGCCTCGCACGTGAAGAGGATCCGCACCCATATCTTGATCATTTGACGGCGGAACTCGTCGGACGCCTGTCGGGACATCATATACGATGTCATCTTCTGTATTTCGTACTCGTCTTTGGGGATGATGTTGTTCATGTTGTCGTACATCATCGTGCGGAAGTACATGATGAAGTATTTCACTCGCTCGGTGTTGATCTTCTCCTGCATGTATTTGTTGACGATATCGGCGAAGCGCAATTCAGCGGCAGTCCGCAGCTTCAACCGAAAGAGCGTCGGCGACAGCGGGTAGGTGTACTTGTCCATCTCGCGGTAGGCGAAGCCCTTGGCGTACTGGGACGTATAATTGCAGAAGGGCGTGAGCTGCCCACCGAAATTCGCGAGCCCGCCGGCGAGTTTGGTCTCATACCGTGGCATTGTGGTTTTCTGATAGAAAAGATACGAAAAGGGTTGAGCTACACTGCGAGCCGAAAAGCATGTGAAAAAGTTGAAAATACTAGTCCTGTCGAAGATGAAATACTTCGGTTTCCAGCCCTTGATCTGGCGTGAGGGTCTTGATGATCACCGTGTCACCGCAGTAGATATCTCGCTCAGAAGCTCCCGAGAAGGCATCTTTCACAAGAAGCTGTGCCTCTTCCTTTGAGAGTTTGATATTCTTGCGATCACTTTCCGCAATGCTCTGATTGGTTCTCAGGATATAGTGGTCGAGCAGGGGCTCAATGAGTGTATGTCCAGATCCGGTCGCGCCGTAGGAGAGCGGCTCCGTGCACCCGATGGCGTCATAGGAATAGCAGATCCCGTCCCCGGCGGCATTTAGCCCAGCGAGGACGTTGAAAGTGTAGAGCGGGAAGAACCGGCGGAAGTAAAGCTCATTCGAGAGGAGCTGTGCAATGGACTCGGTGTTCGGCGACCGATTATTGTCAAAGTTGTACCACCGTAGCTTCTCCTTGAGGACGTGCTGCAGCGCGATCCGGTCGGCCTGCATGCCCGTGGAGCCAAGAAGCGTACGGGGCGCGACGAGCGCAACCTTTGAGCTATCCTCCCGCGAGAAAATAGTAAATCCCTCACTGAGGCGAGTGTCAGCAGCGATGATCACATATCCAGGACCACCGATGGCGATAACACAGCCGCCATTGTCCTGATATGGGCTCCAGTCGGCGTCGTGTTTAGTGCTGCAGCTGCGGCAGCTCTGGGCGGAAAGGGGCGGGCAATGTATCATACGACTACGAAGAGAGCAAAGGAGAAAACAAATTTAAAGTACAAATTTGCTGGATCTTCAATTTTCTATGGAAAAGAGCCAAACTGTTGCCGACCGAAAAGCTGGCTGCATTTCAGAGACTGCGCATTTGAAATCGATGGAAAATACGGAAGAAAATGAGAAAGTCACTATGAATGCCGAGTATGGAATTCCACTCTCACAGAAAAGTAGCATATACCTAACATCGTTCATTTTTCCACTTTTACTCTTCTATGATCTCCGTTTGACTTCCTTTGAAGGTGCCGTCTTTTGGCATCACAAAGGAAATCACGGTGTAGCATCGGCCCATTCCGCGCTTGTCTTTCTCACCGACAGCTTCTCGGACTTTCCTTTCCATGCGAACGCGAATGCGATGTGGTGGGTTTTTGATGCCATTGGACCAGACGACTTTGTTGAGCTTGGCGTCAATTCGATTATCGCTCGTGCCGAGCATCTTCTTGGCGTGGTCTCGGAGGGCTTTGCAGGCTCTCGGCGCTCTTTTCTTATGTGTAACGTTGGTCATTTGACGTGAGATGCGAACTGTCGTTTCGACGGTGACAACTTTGGGGAGGTACTTTCGCTTTGCGGTTTTGGCTACCATTTTTTTGTAGAGATAAACGCGTGGAATAGATGGATAGTCAAAATAATTTTCTGGGTGAAACGTAATGTTTGAATTGAACCGAGGCGAAAGAGAAGGCAATTTTTTTGTGAAATAAAATGACAAGCGGCGAGGGCCAAATGGATCGGGCAATACACTGCTGAATATACCAAGTAGCTGAAAACCAAGGCTAACGCAGAATGTTAGTCTTCAAAAAACCATGGATGCGAAAGGGCTGCCATGGAAGTTATTCGTTGACGCGGATCAATTTCCAGCAGTTGATGCAGGAGGTTGGCCCCACTCGCGCTCAATCCGGGTGCGTGCTTTTCCAAATTTGGCACACCTCGCCATTTTGGAAAGTCCGAAGAGAAGTGTGGCAATGCTTCAAGGCCAGATGTGGAAGAAAAGAGAATGGACGATGATCCGATGGATGGTATGTCCTTCGAGGATGCCATTCCAGTATCTGATTCGATACCGGCAACGGATCGCGTTAGGTAGTCGAACCCTCCATGGTCATGCAAAAACAAGTTCTGCTGTTTCGATTTGTGGGGTGAATGGAAGTCACTGGGTGTACGTGGTTGTTCCCCTGGTGTGCCTAAGAGCTGATATATTCGCAAGAGCTGTTCAACTTCATTTGTACCTCGAAACAGAGGACCTTCTGTCGGATGGGCCATCTCCCACAGAACACATCCAAGTGCCCAAGTATCGATACCGCCATCGTACACTGTCGAGCCTAATAAAACTTCGGGGGATCTGTACCACAAGGTGACGACAGTATTGGTCAAAGGACTGCGAAGGCTATCCGGCCATGATGGAGTCTCATTTGTTATCAAAGTTGCAAGATTGAAATCGGTCAATTTGATATCCATTCGCGCTTTATCGACGAGGATGTTGTGTGGCTTGATGTCACGATGCAGGACGCCAAGTCGATGGAGGTGAACCACAGATAACAACAGTTGGTGAAACAGTTTCTTGAGAGATTTTTGAGTCAGTAAGTTGGGATGTTTGGTCAAAAAGTGACGAAGATCGCCATCGGGCATATAGCCAAACACCAAGCATAGCGCAGAAGAGTCCATTGTAAATTTCGACACGAGAGAGGGATTCTTCTCTGGAGCGTGAGATTGCCTTCTTGTCAACCTGTCGCCACTAGTGACAGCGGGGAAAACCACGTCTTTTAATTCGACGATGTATGGATGTGGGATTATGAAGGAGAGAATAAATATTTCGCGCAGAACACTGCACGGGATGAAAGGATATTTGGTGCTGAGTTCCATGAAGGTCGGAAAATTGAATTCCACAGAAGTCGATTGACTTTGAGATATTAATCGGCATGATTCATTTGAAGCCATTGTGACCGCCTCTGAGGGACTAGAGCTTACATCTCCTTTATTATGAAGAGATTCATCGTGTAACGAAGGGTATTCACTTATTCGCCAGTTGGTCCAACCTTTGTCAATTTCACGGTGATTTTTTGAATTGTCTTTTTTGTTGTTTGTATTGTTGGACTCGAGACCCAGTGAAGTAGGATTTGAACTTCTCTTTGACAAGTCCGAATGATGTAATCTGTCAGAGGTAGACTCGTGTTCTACGATGACTGAATCCAATCTTTTAATAACTTTAACAGCAACATTGCTCCCATTGTTAATGTGGTCTTTGCATTTGTACACCACACTGTACGTGCCTTCACCAAGTCTTTGGAGAACCTCAAACCTCGTTCCGGTATTCATGGGCTTCTTCATGTTATGGCCAATTTCATATATCTTACAACTTCAATAAGTCATCCCATGATAATTATTCTACCTAAAACTTGTATCACGCGAGGACAGTGGACTACTAAACTTACAGTAGAAGAAGTGCACACTGTAAGCATGGGAAGTAATACGTAAGCCCAAATGACGACAAATCTATTCCGAATATACCCGAAAAAACGATAGAACGGTAAAACGAACTCACTCTAAAATTAATCTATTTCCCGTTAGAATCCGATGGATACAATAGTTGAAGCAAAACCGGCGCTACGTAGCATTAGCTTTCTTTTCTTTTAATTTGAGAGATTTCAGTTGCCAATCAAGAAGTGTTTCATCGCGGATTTGGCACTCGCTTTTATACATACTTTCATCGAATACAGCTCCAGTGATATTTTCTATCTTAGTAGGAGTCACCAAAACGCTACATTTCACATGAGCGACACACTCTCCATCTCGTTCATACAAAATTGGATATGGGTCTACCATCTCGTTTCGCAGACACTCCTGAAGACCAATGCGTCCCCGTTTCTGATCTAAGTGCCTTATCGAAAAGGGAAAAGTCTGAAATCGCTGATTGACTTCATTGAAAACATCCCTGGATGCCTGAAGCTTAAGCTGGTAATTGTTGTCAAGGGATTTTTTAAAAACTAAAGGCCTTTGGTCACGTTCTTTAAGTTTGCCAGACCCTGTTGTCATCAGTATATCGATTGCCCATACTTCATTTTCCTCGATTTCCATGTCTCTTACTTTCCCTTCTGGCACATCCTTTCCGGCAATAACATGAGCACCATCGATAATGTATCTCGACATTCGATGCGAGAAAACGCCTTCGACACAGTTAACTCCGTACTCTTTTGCCACTTTTTCCATAAGTTCGGTTATTGCATAATAACTCACACCAGGCCGAAGTGCTCGTGTGACAATGTCTAGAGCTGAATGCGCAGCTAGTATGACATCTGCTTGTTTACCTGTGATCGGTGCTTCACCAACGACAAAAGTATCGGCAGTAACGCTACAGTATCCGTCCACATGACAGCCCAGATCAATTCTGACTACGTCCCCAGAACTAAGCACCTGATTATTTTTACTTTCCTCAAGATCGGGGCTGAAGTGACAAACTGCCTCGTTTACAGAAATGCATGTTGGAAATGCAATGCCTTTATCAACACGATTATCCCCCTTCTTGCAATATACCTTAGAACACTCTTCAGTTATAATTTTATCACCGAGGCAGCACAATTCGTAAACAGATGATCCTTTTTTCGCCTCCTTATAGATCGCCTTCAGAGCCTTTGTGGCAAACGCCGCTGCAAACTTGTATTTTTGCACAACCTCTGGATTAGTTATAGAGGTATTCTCCTCTACTTCGGAACTGTATCCATCTTCCTCATAGCGGTCGGTCATTGCGGAAAAAAGGTTACCAAATATCTGAAAAATCCGGAAGTGATATAAATCGCCTAATAATATGGTGTTTGAAAACCCGGTGAATTTCAAGCCGTAGTACCGCTTGAAATTAAGCCATAATAAGGTAATGATATCCTCATTATAAATTTTCCGAGTGAATGAAGACCTTAAAGCGGGAAGCATTCTGGATATGGTGCTTACCGAAATCCTTCCTGCGAAATGGCTATACGAATTATTGAGAAGTAAGGAAAATATCCGTGCAAAAACACAAGGAATTTCTTCAAAAAGTACGCGAAGTCCGCTAGAGAAACTATTTTTGGTACCCAATTTATACTTACCTTCGCTCAGCGCACCGGGAGGTACTGCTTTTTTCGTTAAATTACTTCTATATTATTTTCACTAATACGCTGATTTTTATTAGTATTATCAACTATTAAGGAAATCGTCTTGGGCAGATGTTCATTAGCAGGTAGATGTCGAAGCATTTTTCAAACATCGTTTTGTGCAGAAAACGTTCAGGAATGGGATTAGGAAGAGTTTGTGATAGATGTGACGGCAAGTGTGTCCATTGTGATTCCGAAATAGGGTTAGAGACATTAGTACGAATCTGTGATGAATGTAGTTTTTTGGTAGATGGAAACGGCCAACAAAAATGCCTTGTGTGTGATGTCCCAGGGGCATTTAATATTGCATACTATTGCTACCAGTGCACCTTGATGGGTTACGATATTTTGGGGTGTCCCAGGGTAACGTCTATGGGCTCTGCCCGCATTGACTCCTTGTACTTCGAAAAGAAGAAAACTTTAGATATTCAGAAGAAATAGCTAATTTGTGGCTTCGGATCCTGTGGTCGACTTGTAGATTTTCTTTGTTCGGATAGACCTGAATGCACATTATTACACGAAATATTGTCGTTTAGATGTTGTCTTAAATTAATTTACAAGGATGCCAGAGCAAGAAAGGGGAAGCGAGCACTGCGATGAGAGTCTCAGCTGCATGGAGGACAGTGAAAATTATCTTTGGGAGAAAAAAGCTTACGAAACCAGAATCGCTCGGCAGCCATTAATCCTTGGACCAGGAACAGAAAGATTTCTTGACGGGAAGATGCCTCTTTCCCCATTGAGTCATGCAGCTACTCATGAAGGCGCATTCGAGGGTATTCGACTGGACTTAACTGAAAATCACAGTAAGACATTTGAAGCGTACGCTGAATCATGTGCATACGAGCAAAACTTAATTAGTAAAATTACAGACCAGGGGAATGTACGAGCGAACCTTGTAGTTTTAATAGGAAGAAACAACTGGTTCGATGGCCACTTAATTTCCAGACTTGTGGCATCTGGCTATAAAGTATTCTTTGCTGCACAAGAGAAAGTGGTCGACGGCATTGAAGGTAGTTCAAATGACATTCTGAGCTTTTCTTGGATATATGGAGCAAGTGGCCTTCCCAATCCGCGGCGCGTTATCATTGACAAGCTGATAAATGAGTACGGCACCATTCACTCTTTAGAGCTTGCAAGGGCACTGAAAGATGCATCTGTAGTTATAGACAATGTCTTTTCTCGGAATGAATCCGGAAAAAATGTATACCCATTGCTGTCAATAATTGAGAGTATTAACCGCCAAAGGTTCAACGGAGCAGGTATAATCAAGCTCATTATCGGACGATCCCAATGGAAAGCTTTTTCAGTCTCTGATTTTTCTATAGAATCACGAGAGGAGATTATTCGGCGAGGTAAGCTCGTCCAAACCAAAGTTGTATTTCTCAGCCATGGTACCCTTTTGGGGCCTTTTCGTCTGAACTACACCTGCACCCAATGTTATCAATGCTCAGGAATCCCAAAACTATTAAAGGAATCTCGAATCGGCCTTCATATGTTTAATGATTATTGGATATCGCCCGTAGACGTACGAGATGTTACAAAAGCCTATTTACGTATCATTGAGATTCCGGAGATTCGCGAGACTCAATACCATCTTGCAAGACCACCGATCTCCAAAACTTGTCTCTTTAGAGCCTTGCAGAAACATCAGGGTGGACTAAACAGTATATCTTTTTTCGACAAGCTCATAGGCTCTATCGCTTTCTTGTTTGAATGCGCCGAGAACATGGAACTATGGGTGACAAAAGAATCTGGTCAGTTCCAGTGCGCGGAGAAGCTGCAGTCTCAACTTGGCATTCGCATGCGTCCCCTAAATGCAACACTTAAAACGACTTTCCAGGAATATAGCGAATACTCTCAACATTGTGAAGCGACACGAGAGTCTAGATCCCCCCGTTTCATTCCTGTAAGCATTGGTATGCTTCTCATCACACGCTTTCTGTATAGTCGGTATTGCTCAAATTAATAAGAGTCACTGGTTTGCTGCACTTCATGAGACCCTTGTTGTGATCACTACCAAGGCCTTCTGTTTCACGATGGCTTTCGACTAACGTATTCAGTGATTGACCAAAGTTCGCCTGTGTAAAAAACTGCTCGTATGTTTATCAGGGCGAGAAATGTATTGCGTGTTTTGTTCGCTAACTTATCCGACGAATATTGAGTAACAATCATTTTTCCCTGTTCTGAAATGGCTTCAAGATAAATGTGAAATGCCCGCAAGTGCTTATCACCTGGAATACCTGATGCATACAAGTTAGACTTGGCATCACTATGAAGAGAACTATCAGAGCTTATTCTCGTCTCGCTGATCCACCGAAATGGTACGCCAAACCAGGACTAAATCTCGAAAAGTATGCCACTGTCAAAGGATATCTCAATCACTTGAATGCCGGGAGATGGGGCGGAAACTATAGAAAACAGCAGCCATTGTGGCCATCCCTGGAAGACATCAACGTTGATTCGAAAATTATTGCCTACACTGCTGGCCACCCACTCGATAATCTCAGCACAGAACACAAGCTAGACACACTTACAAAGCTTCAGTCAAAGCATCCGCTGATCGAAAAGGATAAATCGAATATGAAGTGGGAAGAAGCTGGCCTCGATAATGTTCTCAGTTCCGTACTCAGCTCATCTCTGGGCGATGGACCAAATGATGCACAACTGCGAGTTCTCCAGCTTTTGGTGGCCCACTCAACGCCAGGCGCAGCACCGGGTGATGTTCTCGCAAGTATGCCAATCAGGAGCGGAAAGACGACCCTCCTGCTCATTGGACTCATGCATGCCATCCGGACCGAGGATGCCGGCCTCAATATGATGTTCTGTGCCAGCGCGCAAGCGTGCTACAATTGCTACAATGCCATTTTTGGAATGTTAAGCCATTTCGAGAAGAATACTGGCGTCGACCCAGCTGGGATTCTCGGCGCGGCGGATCGATCATGGATACTCGTCGCCCCCTTCCGTGATGACGCTGAAACGTATGTCTCTCTGCTCATGCGATCAAGGCGTCACCCAAGAGGGCCAGTCCGTATCATCATTACAACTCCAGATGTGTGGAACGACATGGAAGGAAGTGCTTCCATGGGCAAACTGCACACTGCCAGCTTTGGTTATCTGAGAAGACTATTCGTTGACGATATCCAAACCCAACTCGCCCTTCCATCCGAAACCGCATCCAATTCCGAATGCAGGCAGTATGACACAGATCCACCAGCAGTCTCATTGGCCCTTGCGCATATCCACCAACGATTGAGCGCCCCCACGAGAGCCTTGTTGCAACTCGCACTGATTGCGAATGATCTTGAAACTCGGACGAAAAACTTCCTCCATCAACTCTGTCTAAACATATACAACACAAAAGAGGTACTGACGCAGCAGTGCAATATGCTGGCTCAACACAACATGTTTTCCTTTCTATATCACCACGAACGATCGCTCCCTGCGTTGTTTGGTGAAATTGTCTGCGCACGTTTTAGAAGTCAAGTCCCCAGATGTGTCATTTTGACCACCGATAAGCCGCAGTATATTGACGGACTTGGACAGAGTCTCGGTCTCGCCGGCTTTCAGCTGAGCACATTTTGGGATGTGGTCTCGGATGGCTCCGAACCAAAAGTCGGGTGTGACTGGCAATTTCTCCTGCTTCAAATTTCGGAATTCGAGCTCATTCGGCATCTGCCGGAATTCACACACTTGGTGTTCATTGACACACCCCGCAATCGATTCGATTATGCCCACATACTGAAAGGTCTCGACACAAGGCTTTCCCACATATGTCTGGTGCACATATGGAAAAGTGCAGGTATTCGAGTGCTGGCGGAGACCCTTGACGAGATGAACGTCAAGCTCGAAAAGACGCCAGTATGGCTTCAGCAGCGGAAACCGATTCCAGGCAGCAACACGCAGTTCACAAAACTTGACATGAAAGAGGTGTACACCCGGGTGAAACCGCTTGAGAAATGGGGCCTCAACCCCCAGCACAGTGTCGAAAACCGCTACATCGCCCAAGACGACCCCATTGTGACGCTCAATGCAGATTTGCGGAAACAGGATTCTGCGATGATGTACGCGAAAGAGGACTACACGCCGCTTGGCGTCCAATCCCAGCGGTACAATAAAACAAAGCAAGTCTACCGTGAAACTGTGAAAAATCAAGAAATTGTCTCGGAAATGCTGGATCGTAAAATGATAAATCCGCGAACCCTCAAGCCCACAGAGCATATGTGGGATTGGCTCCACAAATAAGGGAAAATTCCCAATTTTTGTCTGAATTATTGATACCATGCTTCACATCAGCCCTTGTATTTTCCTGACTTCTTCCTTGAATTTTCGTCTTGTAAGGTCATCCATGTTAAGACGTGCCTGCAGCTTTCGATGGAACACCCGAACGCCGCTCTGTACCACCTCCAGAGCACTCTACTCGAGGCAAGGCGACACCAAAGACTTTTACACTCTCCTTGGAGTGTCAAAAACTGCGACCCCCGAAGAGATCAAAAAAGCATATCGCCGCAAGGCAATCGAAAAGCATCCCGACCAGGGCGGCAGCTCTGAGGAGTTTACCAAAATCAATGAAGCCTATTCCGTGCTCAGCGATTCCTCCAAGCGGTCAATGTACGACCAGTATGGGTCCGAAGGGGTCTCTGAGCAGGCTGGCGGCGGGTCGCCTGGCTTTAACCCGGAGGATATTTTCTCCCAGTTCTTTGGTGGTAAACAGCACGCGAGGGCGCCCTCAGCACCAATGACAGAAGACAAGGCGATTTCGATATCAGTGACTTTAGCAGAGCT
>LFNC01000016.1:0-18731 GCA_001235845.1 Perkinsela sp. CCAP 1560/4 | reverse complement strand
CACGTGCTGCGTATCAATAAGATGTTGAGTTGCGCTGGTGCCGATCGGCTCCAGCAGGGAATGCGTCAGAGTTACGGCAAGCCATACGGAACAGCCGCCCGAGTGAGCATCGGCCAAGTGCTGATGTCAGTCCGAACGAAGGAGCAGTTTGTCCCAAATGCCTTGGAGGCATGCCGAAGGGCCAAGTTCAAGTTCCCTGGACGACAAGTCGTGTGCACATCGCAATACTGGGGCTTCACGAACATCCCACGCGACGAATTTTTGGATCAACTGGAGAGCAAGAAGGTCGTCTCCGCCGGATCACATGTCAAGCGAGTCCGCGCAAAGGGCAAGATCAACGAGACGAACGCTTTTGCTGAGCGGGCGACGGTATGTGCCGCCTAAATCATTGGCCAGGGGCTTTATAGGAATTAGAAATCGAGTCATTATATACTGAATAATGTTGTCTGTCGTAGGTGTTTGTATGGATCGATCAAGTTGATTGTTTGTTGATTGTCTGATTTTTGAGTATCGAAAAATGTGCGTTCGGTGCTTCGAGTGTCATGCATTTCACCACTCGCAGCTTTCCTCGTCTGGACAAGTGCGTGGTAAAACATTGGAGTTTCGAAAGTTCAAGTCAATATTTCCCCCCAATTCGTACACCTTTCATCTTCTCTCAGTATATTGACATGTTTTACCACACCTACATTCTCACCAAGCGTGGCCCATTGGCAAAAATCTGGCTAGCCGCCCATTGGGACCGCAAACTGACGAAAAATGATGTCAAAGTCATCGATCTCCCCAATGTTGTTTTAAACATTATCGAACCAGTCGTGCCGATTTCCCTCCGTACCTCCGGGGAGCTCATGCTTGGTGTTGTCCGGGTGTATGGACACAAAGTGCGGATTCTCCTGAAAGAGTCCCACGACGTCGCCCAAGAGCTCTCTCGGGGAAAGGACACCCACCACGCCACGATGACATTCGGCAAGGGAAAAAACGCGATAACGAACGAAACCATTTCCGCTGTCACGTACACTGAGCCCATTGATACAAACACTGCGCTGTCGACGGAAAAAGGCTTTGACAAGGAGTTTGCAATGATTGAGCATTTGGTTATGAACACCGGCGGGAGCAACCCCGCGGAGGTGCGAAAGCCCTTGAGTGACGAGCAGTCGCTCATCAATACATGGTTCCGTTCCGGCCCGGGTGGAAAGATCGACCACCAGCAATACAACCCAGCGAATACATTTCTAGACTTCCGAAGCGAGGTCAACCGAGACTTTTTCCACCGGCGGGAGGAATCCCAAACCATCAGCGATCCATCCAAAAAAAGTAGCTCCTCCGGCTCGTCCATCGAAGCCCTTCGACGGTCAATGGTGCCGCCCTCCGCCGAGAAGAATCGCTTCCACATCGACGTCGGTCTGCCAGTGGAGGAGACGGCCGAGCTGCCAGAAATACCCGACCTGGCCATGCGGACGCCGTTGAAATTGCCGCCATATGAAGCCTACGGCGAGATGGGCGCCCCGATGCCTGAAGAGACCCCAGCCCATGCACACGACGAGCCCCCACGGAAAAAGCGACTCGTCCTGAAGCAGTCCCTCGTCGATGCTGGTGAAACCGTCATATCCTCTGAGGCGTACCGAAAGACGATGAAAGACCGCAATGAGATTCTCTTAGACTACTATCGCCAAGGGTCAAGCTTTTATCCCGATGAGCCGCTGCCAGCAATAACCGACATGACATCACTGCTTGCTGAGGACCGACCCTGGAAGGCCTTTGAGAAGATCTTTGGAGAGAAACTCAAGGCAAATGCGATGACACATACCACAGACGAATCCCCCGCCGAGTTCGGCAGGCAGTCCATGCGGGGAGAAGCTGAAGAACCGCTCCCCGAGTTTGCCTCGAATCTCTTCCCGATGCACGATTTCGGTCACACAGATCTTGCCGAGCCGCCGTTCGCACATGCAGAGCTTTCCATGCGGATCGAAGAGCAGGAAAAATCATCCTCGGTCTTTTTAGCGGATTTGCAGAAGGAGGCGAGTGCTCACCGGGTGGTCATTTTCGATAAAATCATGCATGGGACTTCGCGGCGGTCCGTTGCTCGCCACTTTGGTGATCTCTTAGCGCTGGCCTCGAGGGGAGAAATTCAAGTGCAGCAGGACAGGCCATTCCATGATATTCGCATTACTGTTTGATCAACTGAAAATTCAGGGAGAGCGTTCCGCCGGGTCACATTTTGAAAAGTGTTTCTTTTTTCAGTATTGAATTGCAAAAGATAGTATTTCGACTTGTCCTTTCGATTTTTCCGTTGAGTGCACGAATGTTTTCCACACGCGTAAACCGGCACTGACATGTTGCATCGTCTCAACTTCCTTCGTCGCTGGATGGTCGTCGGGCCCCAATCCAACCCATTGCCAGACTCCATCAACCGATCCTCCCCGACCGCCGCTCCGCTCACCCAGCCGCCAGCCTATGCAGCGGCTCTCATGCCCGATGACCCCTTGCGGCCACTCAGCTCTTCCATCTCCGAAGTGCACGCGATCCGGCGCATTGTCGTCGACACCACCCAAATGAAGAAAACCCATCTCCAAGTCTCCAACGACACCATCGCCCAAGAAGCCCGCCGTCGGATCGCCTCGGTCAACGTCGCGGCGACACTTGGCACTGACTCGGTGAACGCTCTCGCGCCTCGATATGTCATTCAGCTCCTCGCGAACGCCGCGTATTTTGGCTTCAACTCGAATGATGCGATTGTCTCGCAGTGCCTCACGTGGATTAAGCGCCACCTCTCCCTGCTGAAGATGGCCGACATGGGCGCCGTGGTGTTCGCATGCGCCGCGGCCCAGTCGAAAGACGCCCGTGAGATCATCGAACGGATTGCCCACAAGGTGGAAGTTGCCTCGAAATATATGGATGAAGACACAATTTGCCACGTCATCTCGTCCTTCGCAAAGGTCCGATACGCCAACGAGCGGTTGTTTCTCTCCATCACCCGGCGCGTCATGACACTCTGCAGCGCCGGGGGTTTCAAGCATGAGTCGCTCGTCCCGCTGATCGACTCCGTCGCCAAAGCGCGGATCCGCTCGACGGCGCTGACGAATGCCCTCATGTATAATATCATCAAACGGGGCAGAGAAGGCCTCGCCTTCCCCCCTGAGGAGTTTGTCATGGTGCTGTACGGGTTTGCGAGGCTGCGACTGCAGAATGAGAAATTCATCAAGACTTTATCGACCCGTGCCAGTGTGTTATCCTTCCACATGAACGCCCTCCAGGTGACCTCAGTGCTCCACAGTTTTTCCATGCTGGGATACAAGTTTGAATCCCTCGTCCAGCATCTCTCCACGCGGTGCAGTGAGATCATCAATGACTTCTCCGCGAGATATGTGGCGATAACCCTGCAGAGTTTTCGGCGACTGCACGTCAACTCCCCGGAGCTCTTCGATGCGCTGGCGGAGAGAGCCTTGGCCGTGGTGCCGCAGCACACTGCGCGAGATATCGCCACCGTCGTGAGCTCACTGGAGTTTTTCAGCTTGGCCGACGAGGAGCTTTTTCAGAAACTCTCAGAGCATGCGCTGACTGTCGTCTATGACTTCTCTGTCAAAGGGGTCGTAGAAGTCCTCCACTCGTTCGCTCGAATTCAGTATCGGCACGTCGCCCTGCTGACCTGCCTTTGGGACCGGTGCCGTGAGCTTTTACCCATGTATGACGCCTCGGAGGTCCGGCGAGTGCTCTATAGCATCGCACGATTTCAGGCGCATGTCTCCCATCAAGCACTCGCCAACGCGCTCTTCCAGCGGGCGCTCGTCCTTCACCCGGAGCTGTTCTTGACGCCAGAGTCCATTCAGGAGGCCGACGTGATTTTCCAGGTTTTCGGCAAGGAGTACTGCCCCGACTTGTATGCATTTTTCCTCTCGAGAAGCGCGGCGATCGCAGCTTCCCCGCCGCCCCCACCACGGACCGTTCGGACCGAGCGCAGTGGGAGAGGCCGTGGGCGTGGAAGGGGACGAGGTCGTGGCAGAGGCCGCGGGGGTCGCCGAGGAAGAGGGAGGTAAAGGAAGTCATCTGTTGCGTGTTTTCCGTCGCCCTCTGGAGGTTTATCGTGTGAAGATTACCAAGTCAGTGGGAGATAACCGAAATGTGTATTCTGTTGAATCTGAGCTGTACAGACAAATGGGGAGTTTTTTGCAAGATACCCGTCGAACAAAATATTTTCTCCCCGTGATTTTCCTCCCAGTTGAAAACTCTACTTTTATATGCATACAGTGGCCGCAGTGTGCCCTGTTTGACGAACCCAAAATTCAAATGAGCGGTTCTATGAAGCGCGGACGAAAGCCTTCAGCGGGCGACCAAGAAGTCATGGAAAAGCTGGTGAAAAATATCGTCCCAAAATCAATCTTTGGATATGCACGCAAAACATTTCCGCCAATCGCTGAATGGGACGGGGTGTTTTTCACATCTGACGAGACGGAAAAGTGCACAATCACGTTCACTTCCATCGATTAACTTACATGATAGTGGAATCCCTGTGCATTGGCCTGGATAGTCGGCAGGGAAGTCTGTCACCGGCGCATGTGTCGTCACTCGAAGGAAGTTTTCTCGACGATAATTTTGCGTATCGCCGACACCATCCCTGTTCCAAGTGTTTGCCTTCTTTCTACCCTCTCACATGGCCGAGAAAAAGATCGCAGTCAAGTGGGGAAGCAAGGTGGTCGATATCCCAGTCCGCGACGATATGACCGGCTGTGCCTTCAAGCAAGAGATATCTGACCTTCTTGGGATCCCCCCAAAGCGCCAAAAGCTGCTCGGCGCACGAGTTGCCGATTCCGAAATCCTCCCTGTGAACATTTTGAATGGAAGGCAAAGGCTTATGCTCGTCGGGACAGCTGACGTCGCGACGGCAGTTCAGGCCGGAGACCAGAAGAACACCCCCGAATCTTCTCCCGAGGAGCGCGCACGAGTCTATCTTCGCAAGGAAATTATCGGACTTGCCAATCTCGGTAACACCTGTTATCTCAATTCCGCACTACAGATGCTCCGCTGCATTCGCGAGCTTCGGGGTGTTTTTGAATCCACCTTGGAGCAGCAGTGTTGCCATGACCCATTTCTCGCGGAGCTCAGAAAAATCATGCTTCACCAAGGAAAAGATTCGACCGCTCCAACTGTGCCGACTCGCCTCGTGGAATGCTTTCATGGCGCTTATCCGGCATTCGCTGAGCGTTCACAAGAGGGGTTTTTACTGCAGCACGATTCACAGGAGGCTTTGACGATTATCCTCACGCATATCGAAAAGGCTCTGAAAAAAGTATCAGCTTCGGGCCAAAGCCCCTTCGGTGACTTATTCCACATATCCCAACGAGAGACCCTTGAATGCACCGCGCACGACGCCAACACCGAGCCCGAGAAGAAAACCACCCACTCGCCCTCCCTCATGCTTGTGTGTCACGTCCACGGCGATGTTTCCACTATCGAAAACGGCATTGAAAGTTCATTTCGCCCCGAGCCCATTGAGAAGCACTCCGATGCGTTGGGACGGAATGCCATCTGGCAGCGAACAAGTCTGATAGAAAAACTGCCGCAATACATTTTCGTTCACATTGCCCGCTTCATGTGGCGGCAAGATACGGCGCAGAAAGCGAAAATTTTAAAAAACATCACTTTTCCGATGACGTTACAGGCGAGTCGTTTTCCGCAAGTCGAGCCGACGAAGAAGGAGTATAGCCTCGTGAGTGTCATAACGCACAAAGGTCGGACCGGAGACAGTGGGCATTACGTTGCATGGTCCAAGCAAGAGATACCGTCATTGGAGGATCAATCAGCCCGCGATGGCACTGCATCCACGAGAGCGAGTCAGTCGGTGTGGGTTGTTCTCGATGACGACTGTTCGTCGGTCGTTTCCGAAGAAGACATCAAGCGGCTGAGCGGTGGGGGTGAATCCCATTCGGCTTATGTTTTGCTCTATAAGGTTATCGAGTAGAGCGGACAGCCTGCGGTTCGATGGTTTTCATCGCTCTGTTGATATCTCGGCGTATTGTTTTAGCGACAAATTTTGTAGCGTTTCAATCTATAATCTCATTCTCAATATCTACATATGTGGACCGGTTTCGTGACGTGTGCTGCCGAAGGCATGGGAAATTTAGATCGCATTCTTAGCAGATTTTAATGGAACTTTCAAGTGGAAGCAACTTTGAAGGAGTTCTTCATGGAGGGCGCTGACTGGTATGCCGATGGAGCAGTCGAGAAATTTCGGTGGTCATCGCAGATAAGACTGCCACACGCAAATCTTCCTGCTGCGGTCCGAGCACTCGGTCTCAGTAATAACAAATTTACCGGAGATATATCCCTCGAAAACCTTCCAAAATGCCTTGAATATTTATCGCTCTCTGAAAATCAGCTGAGCGACGTCGGCCCCGCACGATCACATGTGCCATCTGTGTAGCTTTGCGAGCATCTCCAAAGGGGGACTCACCTCGTACCTGCGTCGCACGCACGGCATCGACCGAAGAGTACCGAGAGGTCATCGCCCGAGCGACTGCGAGGAGTCCGCTCAACGCCTCATCTTCGACTGCCCACGCTTAACCGCTCTGCGGATAAAGCACGGCATCCAAGGAGACAACCAACAATGGTTCGAGCGACGAGTGCCCGACTTCCTCTTGGAAGCCTTACATCTGCTCCCCAGCCTCGGGTACGAGGACGTACGGCTGCCAGCCAGCCCTTCAATCGGAGAAAACCTTCGCTCCGGGCCACCCGTCAATACTGTCGGTGATCGGCTAGCCAGAGTGACGCCTTCCGTTCGTTCATCCTCGAAGAAACGCGTCAGAGAAGCAAGCTCTTTGGCATGTGCAAAACGCACGATCTCAACAAATCCCCAATACGGGATTCCTAGAACAAGAACTCGCCGCTACAACGGCGGTGGAGCCCCCTCTTGGGTGCGCCCCCCGGTCCCTCAAGCGGAAAGAAAAGGCTGATGCTTGATCGGCATGCGCTCATGCGCATTAAAATAATTGATGGTCCCTATGAGGCATCTTTGAGACATAGGCTTGCGCTGTGTTCTATTTCAACTCTTCTTGCGGCAATTTTGAATATTTTTTTACGCACAAAATGTTGTCAAACGCATACGTGGGAGTTTACTTCACATGCGCCGACGATGGAATCGGCAGGTTCGACCGATCTATGCTGTCTCAGCAAGAATTAATGGAGCTTTTCATATTTGGACTAAATAAACCAGAGAAGATATGCGGCAGTCAGGAAGATCCAGATGATGTATGTGAATGGGAAGGCGTAAAATGTAATGCTGATGGGGAAGTCGAGAAGTTTGAGTGGATTTGTAAAAACAGGCATGGCACTGGCATAGTTGGATTCGAGTTTCTTCCATGCAGTATGAAAACGCTGCGGATGTTCTGGAACGCCCTCAGTGGTACAATCCGACTGGCTGATCTCCCCGGGAAGATGGAGGGAGTACATCTTTATGACAACAAACTGACCCTGACCCGACGAAAGGACACCTCTCCGTGGTGGGTTGGACCAGTACCCCAGTTTTGGGGGAAGCCAAGAACCTTTTTAAACCCCTCGTCGTGTTTCTGTCATGGCGCCGACCCTATTGATGGCCATCGCAAGGTGGTGGGTCAGGACCAGTACCCAGCCCTTGGGGAGGTTCGGGAAACCGCCAAATTACTTCCAAGGGGAGAATCTCCTTGGTGGCGAGACGAGGGAAGACATCTACTAATCCTCTGTTTGTTTTCAATCCGCGGGATGAGATTAGCCCACATGCATAACGCGAAAAGCAGAGAGCATGCGCATACGTGTCGAAAGGCACGTGCAATTTTAAAATTGCGCTATAAAAACAAAAAACAAAACAAAACAAACTGACCGGTAGTCTTGACCTCGACAGGCTTCCTGCTGCGGTTCGATCACTTTTCCTCTATAAAAACGAATTCACCGGGGAAGTCTCTCTCGAAAACCTTCCGAAAGGTCTCGAAAATTTAGCGCTCGCGGAAAATCATCTAAGCGGAACAATATGTTTAACCTCCCTTCCGCCAGCCTTGGAGTATCTTTATCTAGAAAGAAACAACTTTGAAGGTTCATTGTACTTCAGACGACTCCCTAAGTCCATCCGCAAAATGGTCCTTTCCGAGAATCGCTTTTCAGGCACAATCGACTTAGGGAATCTGCCTGAAAGTATGACGTTTTTAAGCGTTAAATATAACGCGCTTAGTGGAACAGTAAGGGTGCCACATGGCCTTAGTGAGTTTTTTGGTGAAAATAACGAACTTACAGTGGAACGCATTGAAGAATAAGCTGAATTCAATTGACAACAAAACGATAGCAAAAAGCAATTTGAGGATTTATGTTATGTCGATTGTTGTTGTCTCAAGAAATGACTGTTAGATGTTTTTTAAAACTATTCTTCTCCGTATTTTTCATCATGAATGCCTTCAATTGACGTCTCCTCTTTTTGTGCGTCTATTGCATTGGTGTGTCCGCAGTTTATGTAGATTGACGTGGAATACAGTTAGAAGCAACTGGAACTAAAATTCATCATGAAGATCCGAAGAGTTCTCCAGTAAAAGTGTCAAAATAGTTTGTGGCAAGAACAAAAGAGCGAACAACGTGTCTGGAATGTCCTTAAGGGAAGGCTGCTCAGTTATCGGTTGCTGAGGAGACAATCAGAGTAAAAAGACAGCAAAATTTCAGTGCTAGCCCGAAGGAAGACCACCTCTTCATGGTGGGTTGGATGCGCCTTCTTGCGGGAATCCTTCCAAACTCTCGTCGATTCTCTGTTTTTGGCGCCGACCCTATTGATGGCCGCCCCAAGGTGGTGGGTCTGGACAAGCTTCAGGAGACCACCAAATGCTGCTATGGGGAATCCCCCTGGCGGCGAGACGAGAGCAACGTCAATCAATCCCGTGCTCACATGAATGACGCTTGAAACAGATGGCATGTTCATATCTGTTGAAAAGCACATGCAAATTGAACAAACGGCTCAATGAAAATGCACGCTCAGAAAACAAATATGTAACAATTTCAGTGGCCCAGTTCGAATGCCGCTTGGTCACGTCATGCCCCTTGGTGAAAATGATGAGCGTACCGTGGAAAATATGTAAAAAGAACAAGTTTCTGTAGTTGGAAAAACGTGTCGAAAGTACAATTCGAGGGCAATCTGTAGAACATTGGCGTGTGGCTGAAATGGTCTGGACCAAGCTATCCTGTGATGATTCGCTATGAAAAGCTGCCGCTCTTCCAGGGCAAGCAAAGATCTGTCTTTTGGCCTGAAAGCATTCTTGAGCTTCCAGCAGGCGGAGAAACTTGTGCTGTCAGGATGAATAGATTTTTGAGAATTATGCCTGCTTTGTTTTACTTCATCGGAAGATCTATCCCTCTTGTGTGGAATGTTTACCCACCCCCTCTATATTGTGATTTTCTCTCTAAAAACGACATGCTCACACCAAAACTTGCGCTGGCTCCATTCACAACTCGACCCTGCGAGATTGATATTGCCGATGCGATGATTGTCGCTCGCTCGAAGAAAGGCATTCTCGTGGTGCACCCCCTTCGAGTGTCCTTTGTGCATGTCGTTTTCCTTCCCATCGAGAAACCCCAGTCAGTGGCCGAAATCAAGGAATTCTTCACATGTGCCGCCGATGTCGCCACAACTTTTATTGAGCGGCACAGCACAAAAGCGCATGTGCAGCGATTTCTCGAGAAGTTTTCACATACCCGAGTAGCGACTGTGGAATGCAATGCCTGGGAGAATGTGCTCCCCGAGGTGAGTCGAGAGGTCGCGGAGAGCAGTGACTTTGAGGTTGCCGATCTCATGTCATCCCTCGTTTCGGTTGACAAAATTCCATATCGCACTGGCATATTTGTGACGTCTTCCGAGTGGGAAAGCTTTCAGATGCATATCATCAGCGAGGACTTTCGCTACCTGGGAAAAGAAAGTCGTTTCTTATGGAACATTTTTCACTCGAGGCATTTTGTCACAGTTGACGTGCCAAACGTCGACGCAATCGTCGCAGCGCATCATTCAAATGGCAAACGAAAAATGTCCCTTCTCGATCTCTATCCAATCCTCAGCAGTACGGCCACCAAGTGCGAACTTTGCCAGCTTGAAATCGACGGACTCGAATCTCTGCGGAAGCATTACTTTTTTGGACATGCCGTCGAAGCGACCACCGCCGGGGGTTCCGCTGAAGCTACTCGGGAGATTGTCAACGTGGAGGCTCCCGCCATTCAACGCGCAAAAGCCTGCGCGGCGAGAAAGAGGGCGAAACGTATATCGCACCTCCCAGTGCCACCGCAAGTCACGACGTGCAAAGATGACATCAATGCCGTCACATCCTTGCTGATGAAATGGTCAAACTACTACTTTGAGCTGCACTTGTTGAAGGATTCGACTGACGAGAGTGATCAGACGAGCCCGCTGTCCGAAGAAGATTCGCGGTCAATTCAGGACGGAATGCGCAAAGCCTCGCAGACCTTGGAGGCACTCCAAAGCATGCCGTGCGTCGAGCAAACGCATAGGCGTCAGTTTCTCCATATTCAAAGGCGCATACGAAATAAGATTTATGGAATTGAGGAAAATGTGGTTCGGATAGCGTAAGTTCCACCAGTTAAAGAGTGCAGTTTTCGTGTTGTGTAAATAGCCATGGACACCCGAGTGATTCGGTGATTTCTCTGAGTAGATTTGTTTTCCGTTTTGAAAAAGCATTTTGCATTCCATAGAAATGACAACGATTGTCAACGGCAAAGTCATCCCAGCGAAGGTTGTCGTCGAATCGGCGTCCGCGGAGTGCATTCGATCCTGGGGTGGGAGCCGCATCCACCTCTCAGATGACTCGGGTGCTGGGACGTGTCTGGTTGTGCAAAAGTCAACACATCGAAAAGGGCAGGGGACGTTCTTCAACATTCGAAGTTTCCGCAAAATCTTTGCGACTCACATCGGTGCGGGTATAATTACTATCGAGACGTCACACTTACTCCATTCAACGTGCTTTGTGTTTATCACTGTCAAGGAAGAATACCGCACAGATTTGCACGAGCTCTACCAGATTATTTCAAGAAAGGAGAATTGGTATTTGATAGGAAAAGGAAGAGAGGCCAGGGAGCGGAATGATTTGGATGACGACGATGACTGATAGTGCAAAAAGACATCCCGTGATGGCGTGCATTTTGATATGTTTCATCGACAGACTTTTGAAATTGTATGAAAGACCTCCAGACTCTTCAAGGCTCAACGTATGACTTTGTTGTGTTCGATAGCGTTGGTCCATCTGTTCCTGTTCGTTTGACGTGTAGTTCGGCACAAGGCAGCAGAGTATTCTGCTTTACAGGATGGAAAGTTTCTTCTTTATCTCGATATGCTCATAACCATATTTTTGCTGACGCTCACTTTTGAGATAACAATGTTTCTTCATGTCAAAAGAATACGCAAACTCCACAATTTTGTCCCCTGTCGAAAAGCATTTCGGAGGAAGGGTAAATGCACAACGCGTATGAACAAATGGCAACTGTTTACTTGTCCACGCAGTCTTGAGCGATGGCCTGAAATGTAACGATGATGCAAACTATACTTCAATGCGTTGGAGAGGGGAGGGTAATGCTTCACATGAATCAGTCCCATCGTGGGGGTGTATGTCAGATTAACGCTGATGGTTGACAGCCCCATTCTTTACCAGAGTATACGTAGAATAGCATTTCATCAACACAGAATAGTTATAGTCGCTCTTAAACCCCGGGCGCTTGTATGGATAGAGAATAGAATGGTATTTCATCAACACAAACATCGTGCTGGTTGCTCATTCTGTGCCCTCTTTGATTGTCAAACCAAACTCTTGTATGAATTATCAACACATCTTGCAGTGAGTTTTCGGAAGGATGGAGATAGCCATGTAGTGGCCCAAACATCTTCACTCTGCATTCACTGCTGTCGCTTGTCGAATCGGAAACTACCCGGGGAGCGCCTAGCAAGGTGAAGAATACGTGCCCATATCTATCAGTATATACCGAGCAAAGAACCACATAGTAGCAATAGAACGAGTTGTCTCACCAACCAATTCATATCTCCAAATAGGGTAAACCAATCAGCCAGAGTAAAAGAAAAATTAGCCAAATTCGTGGGATTTATAGTATAAATGTACATAAAAGGGATCAATTTCACAGCTATGTCAATGTCTTTACCTCGACTTGGAGCGGATCAGTAATAAACTCTTTGAGACATGCCGAATTTCCAAAAATGGGTTTGAAGTCATCAAAAAGTTCACAGAAATGTGCAAAAGCGCCTTGCATGATCTTCGTTACATCGCTTATAACGTGAGACTTCGTGTCACCTTCAGAATCAGTACTCAACACGTCGATCCACAAGCTGTCTGTCGTGCATAGTATAAGACGTGCATTGTCATCATATCTATTTTGAAACCACTGCTTTTCAAGATTCTCCGGCTCGATACAGAGGTCTGGCCTAGTCCATTCAGCCGTAGCTGCGTTGTCTTGCACTTGTAATGGGCAGCTGCTAAAATGCCGATATATTCTCCCATGGCAAATTTGGGCGACGCTAGAAACGAAATACCGTAGAACATCGTTCTCAATGGACTTCAAGTCGAAAGTCGACATATGCTTTGTGGAATATCTTCTGTTTTTAAAGTATGGGTTCTCTTCAAAAGCAATGTAGTTCATTGTCGGAAGACAAAGCATGACTCGCTTCAGGAAATGTCGAACTTCTTTTCCGTCCTGTGACAGTTTCAGTTTGGTGTACTTCTTCTGCAAGCAAATTTCCTCGTTCTTCGTAATGAAAAACTTGCACATGTTCCGGAAAGCATCGAATCTTTCCTGAAGCTTGCGCTCACCCATCTCGCAAGTTGGTGATGAGAATTCTTGTACACCATCAAATATTGCAAGTAGTAGGAGAAGGCATTTTTGACGAAGGTCCGGCCATGTAAAACTAAGAATATTGCCATGTGATGGATGCGGTTCAGATTTGGTGAACCTTGATATTGCAGATAGGTTTTTTGTTGCAAGACCATCTTTTTTCGTCTTATCGAAAAAGAGGTTGACAATTGATTCGTTGTTCAAGAACTTCTTAAAAGACGTAAGCTCTTCAGAGGAAGAAGTCAGAATCAGAGCTATATCCGGCCTGAACAGATTTTCAGAGCTTATAAAAGATTGTAGCGGCTTGGTTTGTGGGTCTTCGAGGGTTTCCGAATTTACAGCTGGATCAATCATTATTCCGTTCGACTCGATTTCACATGCAGATAAAATAAAATCCATTCGATTCTCGATTAATTTTGTCATTCGCCGGTCATTCACCCGGTTAAACTGTTCTTTGAATACCAATTCAGTATTCTTCAAATCAAAAGCAAGGTACTCCGCGAGGATCTCAAACGGAATATCAGAAGTCTCCAGATTAGCCTCCCATGCCCTTTTTACCAAGTCTATTTTCTTTGATCCCCCATACTTCGGAGCTATTGCGTCAAGCGTTAGTATGCCAGACTTTCTGCCTTTCCTAAGAAGTTCCTCTACAGGACGGTTCTCTTCGTCAAGTAGCTGTGGAATTGTAGCCAGATGACCTTCAATTAAGTACTCAACATACATAGTATCCCATATCTGACCACCCCGCCTAAGAAATTTTTTTAGTTCGGGATCCCCCCACAAGTAGGTTAAATCAAATTTAAGATTGTGACCGACGATGAGTTCATAATTATCAAGAGGGGGCAGCACACGATGGAGTAATTTTGATCCTTTCGTTTGCGTGGGATTATTTTTAGAAATCAGTTGCTGATCGAATTGATAATCCTCTGCAAGAGCGTACCTTGATGGAATCATCACATAACCTTTATAATCTAACCATCCCGGCAATACTACGAAGTTTTCCCTCACAAAGCAGTTCGCTGTTCTGTTATTGGCAGATTTGGTTGTAGTCTCAAGATCTAGGATAAAATATTTTGGAATTGCGATGCTTTTAATTGAGGCATGATTTTGTCCTTCGTCCATTAGCTTGCAAGTTTTTATCCATTGAAGAGCAGCACAATACTCCATGCGGGAGTCATATTCTTTCGATTTCGGTAGGCTGTTTTTATAAAAATCGTAAGCGAATTTCTCGTGTGGACCTGCCAGAGATAATCGTTGGATACTCATGTCCTCAATTTTAGTTTCGAGTTTATGCCGTGCGCAGAAGGATTTCAGTATGCCGCTATTGAGCCCACTTTGGAACACCTTAATAGGAACTGCGCTGCTCTGAATGAAATACTTGCGAGAAATTTTCATTTGTTAAAGAGTAAGTATTATGAAACCTAAATAAAGATACGATGAAAAAATTCTAAAATTAATTGATGCGCAAAACAGCGAATAAAAAAAATCAGGCAATTAAGAAAAACGACTGTAATTTTTGGTGAAATGTGCTAGACAGAGCTATATTTCCTAGGAATCTTTAAACACCGAATTTTTACGGAATGCAAGTTTCTAACTGTTTTCCCATTAAGCTGTGAATCGCTATTAGCAAATAATTGGGAAATGGGAAACATTTTTATCAGAGTATTCAAAGTATTCTGCATATTTACAGTGTCACACTTTTATTTGCTTTATTTCGCTAAGACTATGAAATACCTCGCTGCGTACGCTCTCTGCTCATTGAAAGGCTCCGCACCTACGGAAAGCGAGCTCGTCAAAGTACTTGAAGCTGCAGGAAGCCCTGTAGACTTGGACCGCATAAAGCATGTTGTCGGCGAACTCCAAGGAAAAGATCTGAACGACCTCATTAGTCAAGGTAGCGCAAAGCTTCAGACATTTGCCGTTGGCGGTGGCTCAGCTGCACCTGCAGGAAGCTCATCTAACACTAATTCCGGAGCTGCTGCTCAATCTGCAGCGGAAGCCGCCCCAGAAGAAGAAGAAGATGAAGATATGGGACTTGGCCTTTTCGACTAAGCACTGAGAGTGAAACTTAGAGATGAATTATATTACTACTGCCTAGTTCTCTCGAAATTTGGGTAATGAGTGACTATCGTTTTTCTTCTATAAATTATCTTTCTGTGCATATTAAAAGACAAATGATCATCACCGGAATGCCTACACTACACCCGATAATGTATTAAAGACTTCGCATCAGTATATTATCCGTATGATTTAGCTGTATACGTCAACTATCCTCACCACGGAGGTGCATCAATTTCAGATTAATTTGCACATCGTTAGTACGGGTAAACTTCCTTTGTAATGCTCACTGTGCAAAGTGTAAGATCTCCATCATGCCTGCGCTGGCTTACGGAAAGAGTGACAGATGATTCTTTGAGCTTTACTCTTCATGAATTCTATGCACTTTGTCACGCACTGGATTCTGTCCAATGGGGTCGTGAGCATGTGGGTGTTTGGAAATCCCTTGGCAGGATAGCATGCATTCTACCTATTGCTGCACTACCAAAGCATCGGAATACCGTTCTAAAAATTCTATTACGCAAGCATGGCGTTTTACCTGTTCGATACATGCGGATGACGTCTGTTGACGCCTCCATGGAGGAGTCACTGCCAAAGATGAACCTCAAAGAAGTCACAGAGCGCATCAAAATGGCCTATGACAAAGCACTTGGTGGTGCCATTTTCAGCACCCAAGAGTGTGTGCCATTCTTCGTACTATGCGCCAATCTGAGCGGAGAACTCTCCAATCAGAACTTGATGCGTGTGATTTACTTGCTGGTGGTGAACCAGTGTCTCCGAGACGACGTACTGCATCCGATTTGGCACGCTATCAATCGGCGAATGAACTGTCTATCGACATCCGATATTTGCCGCTTACTTTACTACTTCGCTTCCCTCACTGGACGAGAACATAAAATTATCCGCTCCCTTTCAACGTCTCTGATTAGCCAGTGTGAAGAACTCTCATATGACGATATTATCCATGCATTGCGAGGACTACACGCAGTGGAGAAGGATCACTTCATCCGCAGGATGTTCGATATTCTTTTCCGCAAGTTCATGGAAGAGGCCAATGAGATCGAAAGAGTCTCATTCACAGATGTGATATTAGTATTTGATGTAGCCGAGAAACATGCGGTGAGCCTTCCCAAACATTTCATACACACACTCGTCCAATATGCTGGATTTTCCATTCGTCGGGAGAATATTCCTCGAATTATCATCGACTGCTTTGTTCGCTTCATTCAAGCAGGAATTACAAAACCCCAAGAACTAATGCCATTCACACAAGAAATGAATGTGACTGTCCGAGTAATGAACCTTGCATCTGTCATTTCCATGCTCGACGTTTGCGCCAATCTTGATGAACCGATGATCGATTTAATTCTCGCCTTGCTCAAACGTGCTGTCTACCTCGTCCAAGCTGCCAATTTCCAACAGTGCGTCAGTATTCTCTCCTTTCTGAGCAAACTGGTTGGTTCCGAACACCATCCAGTCATCCACGCGATTGCAAGTCGCATTTATGAATTGTCTGACATATTCACACCAGAAGACGCACTCCAGCTGGTTCAGCTTCTCTTGAAGCTCCATTCCCAACACCACAGTGCGCTTATTCGTCTTTCCTACATCATCGTCAAGCGTCGAACAAAAGACCTTTCGACGGCCAACGCCATTGCGCGAATCTGCTTGGAAGCAAGCTGTTGCGACGGGGTGCTTGTGGACTTTTATATACAAACTGTGGACTCCGCATTAACTTCCTCCACTGCCAAAGATCTCATCATCATCTATCAGACGATCGTGGCACTACGAATCGATGCCGCTGCGCTCCAAACAAGAATTTTGAGATTGCTGCGTGATCACATGGAGAAAAGGATCAAAATCAAACGGCAACTGCCTTGGCACTTTATCAAAGCTGTCAAAGACTTTCAGGACGCAGCAGCAACACGTGGGATGGAAGCATATCAAGAAAAGTCCCTCGAATGATAGTAGCGAGTGTCACTTGCCAAGACAATTTTGTCTCATACTGTGAGTAAAAGCATCCCAATAAATTCCGATAATTTCCCACATTTCCACATTTCCCTTCTTTCACACAATATCTACAGAGATATAATGCAAGTGATTCAACACGAGTACGGCAAATCGCTCCCGCAACGTCTCGACCTGTTCAAGCAGCTCTATGCGGATAGGTTTTTCTTCATCGACTTTGATGCACTTCTTTTATCCGCCCTCAACATCGCCAGCGTGGATTGGAAGCTTGTTCAACCCCTGCATGTGATTTACCACGCCGAGCTCTTCCTTCGACGACTCCGCGAGCGAAGGGCGAAATTTAGTGTCATTCTATTCAAAGAGAGTGAATGGATGTGGCACCAGCGGCCATCCATGCGATTACTGCGGGAAATGTGCCGTCTCCACTTTCGTCATCACTGTCGAGAGCAAAACATCGACTTTATGGAGTTTGCGGATATGACCCCTGCCGCCAAGGGATCCTTCAAGCAGTACTATGAGGAGAAGCAGCCCGAGTTTATGCTCTTGAGCGACGGCGAGGAGGTTGCGCCCCTCGCAGAGTCGGCCGATGAGACACAGGAGCGCGGGAGAGTCTATCTTCGAGCTCGATGCGTTCGATTTTTACGAGACTATGAATTCCCGGTCGTGTTCAATTCACGAGTTCTCTTCAAAGACGGGACAGCGGTTGGGTTTGTGTGGACCAATCTGAAAGGCGAGTCCACTCCGGAGGCCATCGCAACTGCACTTTCGGAGATTGGAAAGTCAATTCCGAAAATAACCCCTTCAGTCTGCACAGCAAAAACATACCAAGAAATGAACACACGAAATCGGATTTTTCTCCGAGCTGCGGATGCACTCAAGACAACGCCTGTAGCAGACGGTACATTGCAGATGTTTTTCCTTCACCTCGCGCAAATCGAGTCCTGTCCCCTTAGAGAGCGGTGCTTTCCACTCAAAGCCGTTTCTCCATCACTCCACGAGTTTTTTGAAAAAATCTGTCAGCACGCCTGCGACGCCCTCTGTGCGGAAGAGTCATACGACACGACCATTCCGGATCTCTTCGACGAGCGTGTGTTTATGATGGTCTGCTGGGAAACGCTCGAGGGCAAATCCATGGAAGCCCCAGTGATTGCCCAATGCAACTCGCTGTGTCAACACGCCGCCATCGCTCAGCTTGGTGACGTCTCGATGGCCGCTTTGAAAAACACCATTGATTTCGTCGCCACCGCCGAGACCGATGGCGAAGCTCCCGAGGATGAATCCATCGACGAGGAGAATCCACTGGAGCTATGGACACTCCGTGAAGATCTCCTCAAGCGAATCGACGATTGCTATACGGCACAGGAGAACCTGACAGCAAAGCGCGAGAATTTCTTCCGTCGTGTGCATGATGACGCCCAAACGCTCTTCGAGAAGCCGTACGACCTGACGTGGAAAGAAAAGGAGTCCCGAAGCGTCGTGAAAAGCTCGGAAAGGGGAATTATGATAACAAACACCTACGAGCGAGTCAAGCAGGACGTCGAGAAGCGCAAAGTTCGCCGGGTCAACTTGGAGCAAGAGTTCAAGGCGAAAGAGTTCCATCAGGGCATGGCGACCCTCACGGACTTTATCACCGACTGCCAAAACGCCTGGAAGCAGTTTGAGCGAGAGATTCGACGAATTCCAGATTGTACCGAAGTCGCCACTGTCATTTTCAATTCCGCAGTTGGCTACTATGAGCTCATCATGGAAACGTACAAATTTCTCATTCCCGAGGCGGAGAAGATATGGATCAAAGAAATCGATGTCTCCACGGCGCGGCGAGTGACCCCAAACCCCGCCGCCGCGGCCACTGTGTTTCAGCTGAT
>LFNC01000007.1:2100-43563 GCA_001235845.1 Perkinsela sp. CCAP 1560/4 | reverse complement strand
GTGACGTCGCAGGTTGCGCTGCGGGACGCGCGCGCCTGATCCGGGCTTCATCGCGGTGCTTCTCCACAACATGCCGGTTCACGGTAGGCACAAACCTGAACATCCTCGGGCAGTAGAGGCACTTATGTGGCCCTGTGCGGTCACCGGGTGGCGCAGGCGGCGCACTCCGAAGAAGACGAAGCGCTTCCTGGTGGGGATAGCCGTGCGTCGCTCTGAGGTGTCCAACACCAGACGAGCGTGAGGCAAGGACAATGGAGCACTCAGGGCACTCGACTGCGTCGGTGGTTCGACCGCGTTTCCGGGACTGTGCGATGGGCGGGGCGACTGAAGATGATGTTGGTGGGTTCGAGCAGAAGCGACACGCCTTTGGAGGCGATGGGTTCATAGTGCGATGTAGGTCACCCCAGTACGGCGACCAGTTTGTACGAGCCTGGCTTGCCAGGCAATCGAGGAGACGCACACCAGTAAGGTGTTTGCTCTTGGTTGGTCTGAGCCCAACCACCCGCCGGCAATGCGATTCGCGGGCTTCCAGCTTCTTGGACGCCTCGGTCGCTATTTTGCCTCTGGCGATGCTGAGGGCATCCTTGTGCCAGAGAGGGTAGCGCGTGCTGCACCCGTGCGCTGCATTCGAAGCCACGTCGGCGAGCTCATTGCGTGAGACGCCACAGTGACCGAAAACAAACTGCAGGCAGATCTTGACGCCCCTGTCAGCCAACCCATTCAACATCTCGACGCACTCTGTAAAAGTGGAGTTCGTCGTCCGTGCTGTGTGGCACCGCAGAGCCGTAAGTAATGACTGACTGTCGGAGGCGACCAGGAGACGTTGACCACGGTGGAGGGTTCGGTCTGCGATGACTCGATGGAGGCCGGCATGGAGAGCCAGGCACTCGGAGCGAAGACTAGAGCGTCCCTTACCACAGACGGAAACAGCTGTGTAGCTCTCGATTCCGTTGGCAAAGAGAAGCGCTGCTCCGGCAACCGAGGAAGTTTCGGCAACGTAGGACCCATCGGTCCAAAGTTCATAGTCGGCCGGGTGTCGGTGGGCTATCGTTTCGTCCGAGGCCCTTTTCTTTACGGAATCAGCCATTTCTTTGGTGACTGCCTGAAGGGTCCAGGGGCGGATACGTATCCGAGGGTTCAGTGACGGAGCGTCGGTGAGAGGCTCGACGGGCCGATATGCTTCCGTGATTTCCGTGTGGAGCTTGCCGATCTCGCTCGATGGTGGGAAGCATCGGGTGACATTGTCCGCGCGGGATCCACCACGAAGGGTCGACAGCAAGAACGTCTTGTACGTGAGGTACTTCGCCGTTTCGGACACGGAGGCCAGGTTTGCCTCGAGTAGCGAATCGTGCGTATTCGTGGTGGCGGGCAGACCACACGCCAGGCGGGCACCGCAGGCTTGGATGCTATCCAGTGTCGCTAGATCTGTGGCGGACGCGATGCCAAACCACGCTGCACACGCGTATTGCATGTACGAGGTGACCATCGCAAGATGGAAGCACCGTATCGCGTCCCGTGATGCACCAAGGACGGTGTTACAGATCGCCGAGAGCTGCAGGAGGCTCTTCTGGCACTTGGACTTCATGGTCTGGGTGTGGTGACTGAAGCCTCGATGCTTGTTGAAGGTCACTCCCAGAAGTTTTGGGCGTCGTCAACCGCAAGCTCTGTACCCCGGTAGCGAACGACCGGGGCATCGCTGCGGCTGCGGAAATTGCACACCTTCGTTTTGACCACGTTCACGTCCATGAAGTGGGCGCGTGACCAGTGGTTGAGCACGTCGAGAGCCTGGTTGAGCACCAGCTCCCTATCTCTGCCGCGGGCGATGATGGTCAAATCATCAGCATAAAAGTAATGCTGTGCCCCGGAACGATCGAGATCGGCGGAGAGTGCGTCCATGAAGACGTTGAAGAGCAGCGGTCCGAGAACCGTCCCTTGGGGGACACCGCACGTAAATGTTTTCACGCGCGAATAGTGTCTGTGCCTCATGCGGGCGCGCACCTGGCGATCACTGAGAAAACTCAGAGTCCAGCGCACCAAGTAAGGGTCCACATCCAGCTGCTGAAGTCGTTTTAACAGCAGATCGTGGTCCACCGAGTCGAATGCTCGGCTGAAGTCCACGAAGACGGCAGACGTGAGCGGGGTTTTGCTGGCGTTTGTGGGTTGCACATGCGCTAGCAGCCACATCAGAGCATCGGTTGAGCTCCGGTCCGCGCGAAAGCCAGCCTGATTGTCGGACTGGACAAGGTGTCGGAGGCGACCATGAAGAATGCGCTCCATAAGCTTGGCGAGGGTGCTTGTCAGCGTCACGGGCCGATAGGAATCCACTCGGCCGGAGGGTTTTCCCGGCTTCAGGATGGGAACGATTGTTCCGCGTTTCCATTCCCGGGGGACAATGCCGCGCGAGAGAGACCGGTTGAAGGTGCGGAGGAGCGCAACCCGGGCGATTTTCGGGAGGTGGGCGAGCGCCTCGTTGTAGACGTCGTCCGGCCCGCATGCCGTGGCATGGCTCATGCATCCGAGGGCGACATTTAGTTCGTGGCGCGTGAGTGCGCGAAGCAAACCGGTAGGGCGCGGCGGAGTTTGTGGCACCTTGGCCCGCGGGTGTCGAGTGGCCTTCGTCTTGAAGAAGGAAACGAGGTGGTTCGCCGCACTCGTTAAGGGGATCTCACGGCCGCCCTCAACAACGAGGTTCGTTGGCGTCGGGCGTGTGGACATGATGTTGTGCAACATTCGCCACGTTGCCGAGTTCGATGTCTTCATGTCCGCACACGCCTTGCCCCACTCGTTCTTACAGTGCATGTCGAGGAGTTTTTTCCTTTCGCGTGTCGAGACGAGAATTGCACGCCGTTGCGCTGGGGTGGTCCCATGAATCGGATTGAGGAGGGCTTCGCACTTGCTCTGGGCATCCTCTAAGTCTGCCGACCAGAAATGTCGGACGCGCACAACTCCTTTTGGGACGGCTTTAGAAGTGGCCTTTGCGATGCTCCGTGAGAGAAACTTCGCTTGCTGGTGGGGGTTTCCTCGCATGGGGAATGTGCGACAGTCCGCCGCAACAAGGCGGCTGAATTCCTGCCAATTGGCCTTGCCCCAAGAGTAGAAGGAGCGCTTCGGGACGTGGTGTGCCAGTGGAACGTCGTCACCGATCACGAAGTTGAACGTGATCAGGAAATGATCGCTGTCAGGGTCGGGTGTGGACTGCCACCTTTGAGTGGTGCAACCCCGAGCAAGAGTGACATCGGGCGCGGAGAGGCGCCCTTTGCGAACGGTTAAGCTGCGGCGGGTCGGGTCACCGGTGTTCAGGATCGCATATCTTTCGTCGGTGCAGAAGTCGACAATATGCGATCCACCGGGATTGGCATCAGCGTAGGTGTCCCACCGCCCATGATGGCAGTTGGAATCTAGGCCAATGAGGTTCCAAGCACCTTGTGAAAGGCTATGGACGGTAGCGGAGCCCACTCGGTTCCTGGAAGCGAAGTACGCCGAGGTAAAGTAACACAGGTGTGCGCCGACTTTTACACATGCGGTGATTTGTTCCACCACGCTGGTGATTGATTGCGAGACCAGAGAGCTTTGGAATACATCTCTGACAAGGACTGCAACTCCTCCGCCTCTCGCATTTCGAGAAACCGCGAAGAACTTATACCCGTCTAATGTGAGTCGGGAGGCTTCGTCTTCTGTGACGTGCAACTCCTGGAGAAGGAGGATGTCGAGGTTGTGAGTAATGGCCTTGTGCAAAAGGCCGAGCCTTCTACCAGGCGTAAAACCTAGTATGTTAAACTGGGCTATGCGTAGGGCCGGCCCCGGATTCGGGTACACGTCCCCAGCCCGAAGAAGGAGAAGAGAGAGATTGATATCTCTTGCGGCACGCATGCGCGTGCACCATGGTGGTAGGTGCGTCGGGTGAGGTAGGTATGATATGACAGTATGGCAGAAAGGTATGGGTAAAAGAATGAAGGCCGGAGGAATAATGTGTTGTGATATTTTGTTTCTTAATTTTTTAGTTTGTTATTTCCCGATCGTTTCGTGTTGGCCACTGACGCCAGAATGCCATGGCAGTGGAGGATGCTTGAATCTCTTGTTGTCACCCGATGCCTCCAGGGCGGGTCCCCGTAGAATCGGGTGGCTCCTGGCTTCCCCCAAGACGGGGTAGTAGTCCGACCCACCACGGAGAGGTGGCCATCCATCGGGTCGGGGTAAAATTGTTATCACTCAGAAAAAACTTCTTATATCCCCATGGGGAGACTGTCTAGGTCGAAAACACCAGGCAGCTGGTTTTCATTATGCTACAAGACTTGCATGCTCTCAGGCATATCATGAAGTTTGATATCCCCACTGAGGGTACTCGGCGTATTATAGTACTGACGTCTGTAAGTAAGGCACCGATTTCAATCGAATTCCTTGAAGCCATGAAACGTTCATCCAGTTGGTAATTCTTTCGTTTTACCGCCAAAGTTCACCAATTTCCGTTTTCGTCAAGAGCAGTGACGCGCAGGGGGATCTCTATATTCAACCCTTTCGACAAGCATTTTTCAAAGGCTTATGACAACTTTCCATACAAATTCCAAAGATTACAGACAAGACAATCTTCCAGTTATAGATTTATCACGCTCATGTAGTATTATACGATCCGAAGGTTTACCCAAAGCCCGGAATGAACACAAGCACTTCTGCTATACGCAATATGTAGAGATTCCTCGTCGCGGCGCATCACTCCGGCAATGGAAAGTGGATAGGCAAATAGGAAGTCAAGCAATGCCTGACGTCCTTCTCAATGCGGTTTTTGCTCACGGCGCCTTGCGTTCTATATTCTTCGAGGAATTCGAGATTTTCCTGCTTCCCCTCCAGAAGGTACGCTGGGAGGGCCATGGTATACACGCGGTCGTCTTCGATGGGATTTCCGCTTATCGTACACGAGTCACCGACCGCGCCACAGGTGCTCATGCGCATGCACGCATCGCTGAACTCCGAGCTGAGCTGGAGGAACCCGTGCGTCCCCCGGTTGACCAGATTGCTTGTCTCGATGATGCGGCGCACGGTGGCGCCGTTGATCTTGATGAGCTCAATCTGGTCCTCGTAAGGCCACACCCGGATAACGTCATACACCGAGAAAACGCCTGGCCCTATGAAGTTATCGAGCCGAATCGCGCCGGTGTTGAATATGGCCCCGTCGATAGACTGTGATTCGCAGCAGTGGACGAGTGCGTCGGCAATGTGAACCGCCAGCGCCGTTCGGGCAGTATAGATGAGCTCACTCCGAAGATCGTGCCGTATAGGCAGGTACGCGACGCTTCGCTTGAGGTCGAGGTCATCCTTGCGGAATGCCTCAGCCGCCAGACCCCACCAGTCGGTAATCTCCTTGTTGAGATGGGAGTCATCCGGGCACTCGCCGTCCAGTGCAACAAACTCGCTCTCCACGTGAAATTTCAACTCACCCTTTGGTGTAGAATCGGCGAATATTTTGTGGACGTAGACTGCCTTGGCGTTGTAGAAGGACTTTGTCAGCGGAACGGCGCATTTGCCTATGACGCCATAGCTGCTCTCGTGCTCGTGGCCCCCAAGCACCAAGTTGACTCCATTGCACCTGAGCCCATCCTCCTCCCCGAAGGCTTTGATGAGTGCGATGTCCGCAGCGAGAGACTGATGCGTGAGCATAACGATAAAGTCGACCTTTCGCTGTGAGCGAAGGAATCTGGTAAGCCGTATGAGCTCCACTTTGGTCTCTGCAGTGTTCATAATTTGGACATATGATGGAACCGGAAAATTCTCCATCGTCGCTGAGATGAACGCCATCCGCAATCCACGCTGAGAGGTTGTACACGTTTTGCAACATTTCGAACTTGCCACAGGCGGTGCCTCCCGTAAACGGTAGCTGAATACATTCTTTGTGCTGTTTCCTCGAAAGCGGACGTTGCTAGAGATCCACGGAAACCACGATTCTTCTATCCGATGGTTCAGTTCACGCTTTGATAGGTCAAATTCGTGATTACCGAATGTCGCAATGTCGAAAATTTTGTTTCCCACTGAAACCATGTGTGCGCCAGCGAGTGAACGGACATCTTGTCCCGGCTGGCTTCGGTCAACGAAGTCTGGGGCGTCCTTCGCTGAAGGATCCCTGCCATGCTTTTTCTGCAGTGAAGTTATGTCATTGGTCGGAATTTTCGCCGTGGACATGGCAGACGGAGATAAGTAATCCCCGGAAAGGACTGCGAGAACTTTTTGTTTGCCGTATTTCGATTGATACGCTTTTTTCAGCGCACAGAGCTTGCTGAGGCCACCTACGTCGGACCCGGCAAGGGCGTCTTTCTCCGACCTTTCGTTCTCGCCTTCGTAAATATACGGCCCGAGCTCGTAGATATCATTCGCTTGTATAATGACAAATTCAGGTGACTCTGCCCCTTCTGGGTCGGTGCTGGGCAGGCAATGGCCCTTCACATATCGATGGCCATGTGACCTCTGAGCGAAATCCCCCTCCCCAGTCGTTGATTTCCGCCTATCGTGCGATACATGAATTCCAAAGCAAGCGATGGTGCCCAGGAGCAGAAGTGAGAGAAAGACTATATATACGTGAACCGTTTTAATCTTCCAAGATGTAAGCTTCCCAAAAGAGCGCTTCATATTGGAGAATTTGTTCTCAAGGAATATCGCACCCCGAGATGACGATCGTCGATGGAACAGATCATCAAAGTACGACCTGATACCAGAAGAACGTTGCGTGCGACCGAGCTCGGGAACGCCTTCCATATTTTCCTGCCAATCGACTTCTGCTTCGCTATTTGTTAAAGAGTCGGCATCGACAAGAGGTTTTCTAGCGCTGTCCGGATGAAGGCTGTAATCCATTAATCCTATTTCGAATCAGAGCATGCACGGTGGGAGGCGTAAAAAATGAAAGAAATTGTGAAAAGCACAAAATACAGTTGCAAATGATAGGTTTCGATACCAAAGTTGCTCAAGCTCAAAATTGCCGTGATGATTACCCATAGTAATACTTTATAGTGGGATACCCGATGGATTACTAGTTTTTGTCTTTGAATGCAAGAACTTCACACTGCAAAACCTGAAAATTCACCGTATTTACCTCATTTTTCAGTTGAATCAGCGGTGGTGAGTTGAACGTTCTGCATGTCGACGTGAGACCAGAGTGCAGGTCAGCATCGAGAACGATGGCACTCCCATCCTCACCAATGCCGACACGAAGCTCATTCGCACTACCATACAGAAAGTTTGAGTTAAAATGGCTGTGATCGCCGGATTTAGACCACCTCTTCTTCCCACGTGCGCCCGACTGGGTTCTGTAGACGCTGACGTGTGGCTGCAGCGTAAAGACGAAAGTATCAGCCGTGCCAATGAAGCTAGACGTGGAGTCAGATTGCGTGGTTATCGAGGGGGACACTGAGAGGAAGGCGCCGAGAATGGTTCGTCGGATCGGTTTTGATGTGAGCGAAACGGGGGGCCAAGTGGTCGCAGAAGTGGTTGAATCATGAGACCCCGTGTGGACAGGAGATGCTGGTACCTCTTCAGTGAGGTCTTCCGATGGGGCGCTGGAGTGCGTGCCCAAAGGGGAATTATTACACGGAACCACACTGAGCAACAAAACTGTACAAGTCGGCGCTTCAGCTGTGTGGAGAGATCGGTACTGAGAGCTCGCCACTTTCTTGGAGTTTGCCTTCGCATTTCTTTGATATAAAGACTGAAGGCTCCATCCGTCACACTCTGTACTATACACCCGGAAGATGCTGTGGCTCACCAGAACCTTAGACGGTAAGAGGGAAAAGAAGGATTCCCAGAGCATTGGAGTGGAAATGATTGACGAAGGGGACACAAAGCATGAAAGCCCTGGGACGACTGGCTCGCTCGATCGACGGGAATCAACGTCTGCCGAGAAGTCGAACGACGGACGTGCAGTTAGACATGGTATTGAGGGGAAGAGGTACGCCGTTGGGGAGCTCTGTGAATGAAGGGGGTCTGTTTTTTTTCCGATTGCTGAAGACGAAATTCCCGAGAGTACAGTGAAGACGTGCTTTCTGAGATTCTTGTCGGTGAACTGACTATTGAGATGTCCGCTTTGCATCTTGATCGAAAATGCAAGATTCACGAGCTCATCGAAGGGGCTTTTATCTTCGCTCCCTTTCGTGTGTGTCCAAAATCTCTCGTGGCACTGCTGACGCAGGCGTTGGTTCATGCTCACCAGCACTTCCTCGCTATAGGGCTTTGCAACTGCAACTTCGAATTCCTCGAGGAGCTCGGCACCAAAGAGGGAGAAAAGAGCGATGCTATATCGCACAAGCACCTTCAATCCCTCATTCAAATACGCGTCCATTATTATGAGGCAGAGTGGCGCTGGGAGCACATTTGTGAAAAAGTTCACTTGGAGTGCGTGAATGATTAAGAAGACATAGAGAGATCTGCCATTTTCAGCGCAGTCGCGACTTTTCTGGGGGTAAATCTCGGCTTCGGTTCTCGGGATATGCAGCGTCGGCAATTCTTTCGAGACTCGCATTCGGGGACAGTTCTTGCAGATGAGCGAATAGACGGTGTATAGATAGGCGAGGTGAGTCGTTTGCGTGAGCGTCAGATGTGCTCGAAATGCGTTATAATCGTCATTTTCTTGAAGAAAATAATCAGAAGACCCTGTTCGGCCCCGTTGACCGAAACATGCTGCTGACACTGCGATGCAACGGTACGCCGCAGCCGCCACTTTATCGACACTTGGAAGGTGCACGATGAGGAGACAGAGTAGTGAGGGTAGGATTGGGGCGTACAGAAACTCCGGGAACTGATTGCAGAGTACGCAGAGAATAGTTTTCAGCGCGATCTCCCCTTCTTCGCACAGCAGTGATACAACGAGCGAGGAAAAATCCGACTTTTGCAATCCAAACAGTGGAGCTGAACGGGGACAAAAATGTGGAAAGTTTTTTGAAAAGAAGAGGTTTGATTTGTTATGGGAGCCAGAGTCAGCATAGGAGATTATTTTCTTTGGATCGGCCGAGCTGGAACGCTTGATGGGAATGAACTTACTTTTCTCAAGTGTAGCGAAGTACGGAAAGGTTGCACAAATGCTGGAGTGTAAGTAGGAAGGGCGAGTCAGAAGGAAGTTTTCAATGGAAAGCAGAATGGTGTACAGAGAAGATCGAAAACTGAATGGAACACCTTTTCGGATGATATGTTTCCATTTTGTCGTGTTTTGATACTTTTTTGCTTCAATGAAAGGAAGCGGAAAATATTCAGTGGACCACAAATCCTTCTGCTTCATTTCGATTTCCCAATATGGACTTGGCAGATGCAAAGCACGTGTAAGGGCGGAGCTGTCGGTGAATGGTGAAAAAATGGAACCATCCAGGACTCTCTCTGGCTCTAGGCCAACATCAGCTTTATTCTGCTCCGATTTGAAGGACTTTTCAGCTGCAGTGGATTTGCTTGCCTCGGGAAGTGTCGACTGGGGAGAAGCAACCTCCTGCGAATTCGATGGCTTTCCAGTGAAAAAGGGCGATTGCGGAGGATGTGAGGCCTCTGATTTCCTGCGGGGTGTCGGGATACTCCCTCTGGACGATGAAATCTCTGTTTTTTTGTACGAATTGCCGGTTGCGAGATGTTTGGATCCTTTATAAATCTCGGAATTCTCTCCAAGGGATCGAACGCTGGTGGCGGAGAGTGCTGCATGCAAACTCTGGACAGACTTTGACTCGTCCTGCTTATCGTCAAACGGCAATCGCCGGCGTGTCAGAACACTATTTTTCCGTCTCCCACAGTCGTTTGACTTTGAGCGCGGCTTATTGTCGAAAATTGATGTTTTGTTTTTAAATATATTGAACTCTTCCTCGACTGGTGAGGGTGATTTTTCTTTCGATGGCGTTATCACTGCGCCTTCGTGGCCGATATCGATGTCGACATACTCAATTAATAACTTGACTGAACAGTGATCGGCAGGGGAGACAGCGCTCAACGGAATCCCGTGTGTTGGGTTGGGGGATGTACTTGAAACATTCATCTGCGCGTAGCCCTCATAGTCATGGTCAAAATACCGCACATGCACCTTCCGAAGCTTGAGGTCCTCGGAGAGTACCTCTGGGTCGGCTTGAAAATTCAGCGTGGTGAGAAATGACATCGATAGAGGAAGTTCGACTTGAGCTTTCGTGCTCTTCGCTGTTTCATTCTTAGCACGCACATCTATACTTGATCTCATTGTGAGCGGGATACATACCCTTGGTAAAGATAGTGGGTTTTCCGATGCCCTTTGGATTTCCACTTCGAACAAGTTCACGTACGGCTTTTTGTAAACTTCGAAAAAATTCAAATTCTTATTGGCTGCTGCATTTTCCTGCAATGTGCAATCTGCACGATCCTCATGCACGGAAGAAACTTCGGCGTTGATCTCGTCCCAGTGATCCCCCCATCGTACAAAGATATACTTAATCGGATGAAGGCTGCAAAGCAAATCATCTTCCTCCACAAGCTGAACTACTTGCTCATATGATATTTGATAAAGATCGCCATCTGATGGTGCGCCGAATAATCCATTGTCAATTTGGCGAGCAGTGGGAGTAACCTCTCGATTGACTATTCTTAAGTATGTATCATCAAGCTCCTCTGATATCCGCAGAACGATTTGGACTTTATGTTCGGCGGCATTGGTTTTTTTTTTCATTATTTGATTAAATGGATCGAAAGTTTATATTACAGCTACATGTATATACGGTGCTATTTCATTGAGATTTTAGCGAACTTCCCATGGGCTCTACCATGTATCCATAACGAATTTCCTCATTCGAGTGAGGTGATTCAAGAACTTCCGAGCTTCTTCCTCATCTTTGATCTCAGAATTATATTCGACAAGAATAAAAGCGAGTGCTTCTCTGATTTCCCGAGGAAGGCTTTTTGAGGTTCCACACACAAAAATGGATGCATTCTTCGAGGTTATCATCTGAGCAATATACTGTCCTATTGGTATATGTGCGGTATTACCTGTTGGAACGTGTGGTTCGGCGAACCCAACGTCGTTGGCTATGTTTATCGTACGGCACGGATCGTACAAGAGGATCTGGATGTATACCTTGCGGTCAGTATGTTCGCGCGAGAAAGCTACGGTTGGATACTTTCCATTTTCAGTGAGCTCGGCAAAGTACCTCGAAAAGTCGCTCTTGTAAAGAAAGTCTTTTGTAGAATATCGACACCCGTAGAGGAAAGCATCAAGCGACTGCTCACCATTCGAATTATTGTTTTCTATACACTTTTTTCCAAAAAATTGCTCTCTGGAAAGGTAAATTGACCGACATGCACTCACCCCTATTCCAGTGGCGAGAAAAACTATCGGATCTGTGCTGTATACAAAACCATTGTCAATTTTTCCTGGCCGAAAAAAAGGCCGCGGAAGAGCGCAAGATATGTCATCTGCATCTACAGACTCTCCGATATATCGAGAAACTTGTCCGAGACGCAGTCGTCCATTTACTGTTCGAAACTCAATGATCCCCACAGTGATTGAGAGGTTGTGCGACGGGATTAAGTCCAAAGAGTTGTTTCGTAATGCTTCTGAAGGGAAGGAATTCGAAAGGGAGTATAGTCGAGGCAGTAGGAAAGGGCAATAGCTGACAAAGTCACCCAGAGGAATGATAAAGGGTGATGAAGATAAATATATTGAACTCTTCCTCGACTGGTGAGGGTGATTTTTCTTTCGATGGCGTTATCACTGCGCCTTCGTGGCCGATATCGATGTCGACATACTCAATTAATAACTTGACTGAACAGTGATCGGCAGGGGAGACAGCGCTCAACGGAATCCCGTGTGTTGGGTTGGGGGATGTACTTGAAACATTCATCTGCGCGTAGCCCTCATAGTCATGGTCAAAATACCGCACATGCACCTTCCGAAGCTTGAGGTCCTCGGAGAGTACCTCTGAGTCGGCTTGAAAATTCAGCGTGGTGAGAAATGACATCGATAGAGGAAGTTCGACTTGAGCTTTCGTGCTCTTCGCTGTTTCATTCTTAGCACGCACATCTATACTTGATCTCATTGTGAGCGGGATACATACCCTTGGTAAAGATAGTGGGTTTTCCGATGCCCTTTGGATTTCCACTTCGAACAAGTTCACGTACGGCTTTTTGTAAACTTCGAAAAAATTCAAATTCTTATTGGCTGCTGCATTTTCCTGCAATGTGCAATCTGCACGATCCTCATGCACGGAAGAAACTTCGGCGTTGATCTCGTCCCAGTGATCCCCCCATCGTACAAAGATATACTTAATCGGATGAAGGCTGCAAAGCAAATCATCTTCCTCCACAAGCTGAACTACTTGCTCATATGATATTTGATAAAGATCGCCATCTGATGGTGCGCCGAATAATCCATTGTCAATTTGGCGAGCAGTGGGAGTAACCTCTCGATTGACTATTCTTAAGTATGTATCATCAAGCTCCTCTGATATCCGCAGAACGATTTGGACTTTATGTTCGGCGGCATTGGTTTTTTTTTTCATTATTTGATTAAATGGATCGAAAGTTTATATTACAGCTACATGTATATACGGTGCTATTTCATTGAGATTTTAGCGAACTTCCCATGGGCTCTACCATGTATCCATAACGAATTTCCTCATTCGAGTGAGGTGATTCAAGAACTTCCGAGCTTCTTCCTCATCTTTGATCTCAGAATTATATTCGACAAGAATAAAAGCGAGTGCTTCTCTGATTTCCCGAGGAAGGCTTTTTGAGGTTCCACACACAAAAATGGATGCATTCTTCGAGGTTATCATCTGAGCAATATACTGTCCTATTGGTATATGTGCGGTATTACCTGTTGGAACGTGTGGTTCGGCGAACCCAACGTCGTTGGCTATGTTTATCGTACGGCACGGATCGTACAAGAGGATCTGGATGTATACCTTGCGGTCAGTATGTTCGCGCGAGAAAGCTACGGTTGGATACTTTCCATTTTCAGTGAGCTCGGCAAAGTACCTCGAAAAGTCGCTCTTGTAAAGAAAGTCTTTTGTAGAATATCGACACCCGTAGAGGAAAGCATCAAGCGACTGCTCACCATTCGAATTATTGTTTTCTATACACTTTTTTCCAAAAAATTGCTCTCTGGAAAGGTAAATTGACCGACATGCACTCACCCCTATTCCAGTGGCGAGAAAAACTATCGGATCTGTGCTGTATACAAAACCATTGTCAATTTTTCCTGGCCGAAAAAAAGGCCGCGGAAGAGCGCAAGATATGTCATCTGCATCTACAGACTCTCCGATATATCGAGAAACTTGTCCGAGACGCAGTCGTCCATTTACTGTTCGAAACTCAATGATCCCCACAGTGATTGAGAGGTTGTGCGACGGGATTAAGTCCAAAGAGTTGTTTCGTAATGCTTCTGAAGGGAAGGAATTCGAAAGGGAGTATAGTCGAGGCAGTAGGAAAGGGCAATAGCTGACAAAGTCACCCAGAGGAATGATAAAGGGTGATGAAGGACGTCCTGTACCACCAAAGATCGAGTCAAAGTCATTGAGAAACTCGGCCACACCTCTATACTCCTTGATAAAGTAATTTTCGTACTCCTGGGTGTCACTGCATGAGGTGAATTCCACGATTTTTCCCTGCACTTCTTCCATAAGAGAAGATTCTTCTTCATTAAAGCAGAGCTCATTGATGGGTCTATTCAGCTCATTAACATACTCAGATATTGTTTTTCCTTTGAGTGTATGCGGTTGTGTGAACCAAAACAATAGCTGGCGAAGAAAACATCGCCTGGGGGGCTTTTCAAGATCGACCGCGAAGACTAGGAAGTCAAGTAAGGAAACCATTTTTCGGCAGTAGAATTCCTCTGTGGATGCTATGCCAAAATATAGGTTTCCATTCTCATTGGCAGTTCCTTCGGTGGTCTCTGCATCTTTAGCCGGAATATGTTTTCTGCAGTTCTGATCACTTTCTCTTGAGGTGGGAACGTTGTCAATATAAACGCAAACTGTACATGCATAGATAAGCCCCATAATCTGCATATCATCAATCGCTTGGTTTCGGAGCTCTCTTCGCAGAATCGGTAGTACCTCTGAGGAGCAAACCTCAAATAACGCGTCCTTTGGATTATCAAAATCAAGGTTTCTAGCCTTCATGGTACTATCTACCTCGTTTAACGTGTTGACAGGTAGTGCTATAAATCTTATTATATTCATTACAGAGAGCAATGAATTCGGCGGATAAAAACCGAATAATCCACCTGGACAGGGCTGTATGTTACTTTTTCCATCCGATATACCGGGACACGCGACGAACTCGACGTGACGTACATCTTGGAAATGTTCCCCGGAAGTAATTCTCTTATTGCTTGTTACGTATGCTACAGCGGGTTTATTTGAAGTATTATACGAGGATAGGTATGTCGAACATGTACCGATTTCGTCATTAGACAAATCTACACTAATCTGCATTCGGGGATACACCAAAGCGTATTTGATGGGCGGTAAGCGAGCAGTGGCTGATCTGTTTTTTGACCAGCATTCAGAAGTACTGGGTGGAAAATGCATACTTATCGTCCGTCGAACTTCATGTATCCAGGGAACCAATTCAACGTATACGCCAGTGCGTTTTTTTTCCAACGCTGGACAATCACTAACCGTATAATTCTCCTTCGAAAAAACTCGATAATCCGTTAAGCTAACTGCATGCATGTCGTTCTCATCTCCTATTCCGCGAAATGCTAATGGTTCCCCTCCTAGTTGTGACATCCTGTTGTACAGCATCTTTGCGACAACGTTAAATTTTTCGTACCCCGAATCACCAAGCCCGAATACCGAGAAACGAAGGCTTTCGCCAGAATTGTGCAGGAATTCTAGTTTAGTATTTCTATTCAGCATTTTCTTCCATGCTACACTCATTGTAGAAGGACAATCACCGTCCCCTGTGGTACTCACAACAAACAGCGTGATATCTGCCTTCTTCACCCTGAATTTATTTCGAAGCTGATTGTCTTGTTGCTGTAGGACTAAAAAATCATCGAGCATGTGTAGCTCTACACAAAGTTTAGGCAGGGGATGACACTCACACTCGGTGAGTATTTTATGTTCCTGTAAATCGAGGGCTATCTGAGTCCCAATTTCTCGAGCAAAACCAGTTTCGCTTCCAATAAGAATTCGCACGAGTGGTGGCATATCTCTGAAATCTAAGACAAAAATCTACATTTGTTGAAATAATTCAGCGTAAGTTATTATTTAGCAAAGGCTCACTGTACATGATAATACGCATGCTTTTCAAAATTTTCGCTTTTGTTGTTCACATAAAACTTAATTGTAAAGGTAAAGTTAATTCGTTTTAGCAGTAGTGATGTTGAAAAATTGCAGGCTCTTCTTAGGATGGGGAAGTTTTCATCACGTGGAAGGAGAGCCAAAGACTATTCGGGCTCCACTTATGCGCGACATGGCCGATGGAGCAAAAAAGATGACGTTTGGAGGCCGTTCTCCGTACCATAAACAATTTATCATGCGTAAGATGCTTACAGAACTGATACGCCGAGATTTTCTCACTGTTGCAGGATGCCGAGCACAGGCATTGGCAAGATACGCGGCGGATGCTGTAAAACTAGCGAAAAAGGGAGATACGAACTCGCGGCAGCAACTTGCATATTTCCTATTAGATAATTACATGGTGGACAAAGCGTTTGACGAATTTCCATCACGATTTGGGAAAATGAATGGAAATTATGTTGCAGTAAGTTGGCTCAGAGAAGAGCGGAGGTCTAATCACGCCAAATTGTTCTTTGTAGAGTTCCGCAATCGCGCAGCTTCGGCCACGCACAGAGGTGATGACACCGAGAAAGGACCAGAAAGATTTTTCTTGCCACAGCCACAACTCGAGAACTTCAAAGATCGAGAGCTTCCAAAGCATATGCAAATGATCTTCGACCGATGGGCTTCGAAGTACAAGACACCCGAGTTCTTTACTTGGTGGAAAATCCGACATGCAACGTTGCGCTTCTGGGGCTATCGCAATATTCCACATCCAGCGGACGTGGCCCCACTTTGGAGTGAAAGGGAAGAAGAAGAGTTCCAAAAGGACCAGTCATGTATTCCAGAAGAGGACAGTACGCTTTCTAATAACCCTGAGAATTCATTAAATTTAGGTGACGAAAGTGCATCCTTAAGAGACTCACTGCAAGGAAAGGAATTTTGGAGTGGAACTGGCCCCATAAACTCATTAGAATGAGTTGGCGACAATCATGTTTTTGTATATACAAAGGCGAAGTCAAACCGTTTTTCTTTCATGTTAGTTTACTCTAGGTTAAAATCGAAATATGTTCGATAAGTCAATCGGCCCATCCTTTGCTAAGGTGTACTACCAGCGGTATATCAGCGATCCGGTCTCTCTATCCACTCTATACTCGGAGAACGCCGTACTTTCCCATGGCAACGTTCAGAACGGGCTCGCTGGTGCAAGTGCTCATCCAAGGGACTGCTATGGCATATCACAAATCAGTGAGGAACTCGAAGCTATCAAAGACAAGCGACCGAAAACCAAAATTGCCATTGTGCACATCGATTCAATGCCTACTGGAAACGCTGCTGTAACTATCCTTGTTGGTGGATATATTCTACAGGAATCAGGGCCCTCTCGGTTCGTGCAAAACTTTATTTTGCAAGGTAGTGAAGATAACAATAACTACGTTGTTGTGAACGATTGTCTACGCATCCACGAGAGAGATACGGAAAACATCTTCAATTCTCGGGACCAAAAGACATTGGCTGGTGCAGAGAGCTGTGTGAAGGGTCAATCAGAGGTGCCTGTCAAACCGAAAAGCAGTGTCACGCCTGTTGACAAAGCAGTGAAATCGGAGAAAGAAGCCGTGCATCAAGTTCCTGTTGCTGCCCCTCGGAACAGTCATGAAATCCATGACAGCTGGTGTGATGAGATCGAGCGTGAAGAGGAAGAGATTCGTCAACAGCAAAAGAAAGACCAAGCCGACCTCGAAACGCTTGATAAGGTCATGTCGATCACAAGCATCGCGGAGCAAGACAAAGACATCGAGCAAGCCCAGAGTACTGAAGCATCTGCAACAGGAGCCAAGGTTTTCTCGTATGCAGCGGCAGCAAAAAGAGCTCCTTCCTCCGGTGCCAATCAAGTACAAGTTAACGTGTCAAACGTCATCCCAACCAAAAGCCAGGCGGCTGAGGGAGCAGATTCCGAGTCCAACAAGGATAAAAAACCTCGAAGAAACTTGAAAGGCGAGAGTGCTGAAGGATCTCGTAATCCCTCAGACAGGTCGCACGACGAAAAAACAAGAAATAACCGGACGAAGCAGCCCCGCAACAAGCCTTTCAAGAAAGAAAGCTTTAAAAAGGCCGACGGAAAGACGAACGAACATGTGAAGGCCAAAGAAGCCGGAGAATCAACTGTAGCATAATAAAGGACATGCAATTTTTATGATCTCGGCGAAAAAATAGAATTCGATAATATTTATCCACAAAAAGATTGATTAGAAACGACACCTGGGGTCATTTGCGTGAGTTTCTACGTTTCTCTTGAATTTCCTGATTTGATGTTTCTTTGTGTACCTTTGTTATTACTCTCAGTATTTTCTTTACTTGGAGTTCAGGAGTATTCGCTCGATCGCTATGAGGAAAGGTGCCGTAATCGACGAGGAACGAACCATAAACAACATGGTTGCGTTTATCGGAGCAGAAGCTCGAGAGAAAGAGCTGGAAATCGACCAGCAAGCCCTGGAGGAGCATGACATTGAGAAGCAGCGTCTCGTTGAAAAGGGAAAGAAGAAAATGCTCGCAGAATTCGAATCCAAGCTGGCGAGCCTTGAGATTGACAAAAGAGTCAGTCGATCGAACTGTCTGATGCGTTGTCAGCACGAGCTTGTTAAAGAGCGCCACGATTTGATCGATTCCATTCGAACACAGCTCCACGCTCGCTGCCTCGCAATGAAATCGGATGCCAAGTTGTATCGAAGAAATCTGAAACATTTTATAGAAGAAGCGGCGAAAGCAGTGTGTTACGATGCAATAATTATATGTCTGCAGGAGGACTTGGCGGTTGTTCAAGAGCTTGCAACCGAGCTACAGCAAAAATTTGTAGATAACCAAGTTTTTAGCAACAAATCGACAAACCCGATGAAGCTGCACGTTTGCACTGACGACCATCTCGATGAAGATTCTTTGGGCGGTGTTATCCTGAAAGCGCAAGATGGCAAAATAGTATGTGACAACACATTGCGCCATAGAGCCGAGATCTGTATTGCGGATAAACTACCAGAAATCCGAACAATGTTGTTCGCATGAATTCCAATGTAGCAAGTGGTACAATAATCTCTTTTACAACTTCCAGCAAACATTTACTCTGCTTTCTTTCCGTTCTTCGACTTTCTCCCATGTAGAACGAAATTTCAGATGCCCCATATTTTCTACACTTTTCAGAACCAGGCCAACAAGGTTGACTTCGACTCGAATGCGATTACTGCCGAGAAAGCAAAGTTCCTGATTGCCCAAGCCATTGGAACTTCTGACATCATTGACCTCACTGTCGAAGCTGATGGAAGCAAAGTACGAGAAAGACAACTCTTGGAATCGGGCACGGCAGTTCGAGTGCAGCGTATCGCCAATAAGAGTTTCCGGCACAGCATGAAGGACGCCGGCGGAGCGCAGCACAGAAAAAGGGCCCGTGGGGGCCCCAGTGGTGATGTCGTCATAGGGATTGCGCCGTCGAAGCACAGTGCACATGTGGGGAACGTATTCTACACGGGCCAGCACGACACAGACACACTTGATGATGACTCCTTCCCATACAATCTAGACGGAAGGACTGCCGGCACACCCGAAGAAGAGTCTAAGGAAGAGCGAAAATTCGAGATTCTGCAGCAAAGCGTTCGCTCCACAACCCGGCCGGAATTCGCCGATTATTCCACTGGACGCCTCCCGCTCAACCAGAGGGCCCCCCAAAGTACACAAAGAAAACAATCGATCCAGAGATCCTCCGACACACTAATAGTTGATCCTCCATCTGACACGTATGTTTGCCATGCCTGTGGCTATGCTGGCCATTGGATATATGACTGTGACATCGTCAAGAACTCTGGGGCTGTGTCGTCGGTCGCTTCGGCCGAAACACCGAGGCGATCGGCTGATGTCTCCTCCCAGGCAAGTGATCCTTCCCGGAGGGAAAAGGGTAAAAAAGAATCTTCCGAGTCTCGAAAGCTACGATTCGCGGAAATGCGATCGTGGACTCCGGAGGAAATGTGTACAGCGAACGAAAGTGTGTTGCGCGAGGAGATATGGGCTGCCAATTAGCTCCTCAGCCAATGTGAGTGCGTAGTTATCATATTCGATTTTCACATTCATCGAGAGAATATCTGTGTATGGAATCTGAAAAGTATACAAAATGAAGCGATGTTTTGGCAATACAACTTTCCTCCCAGGATACAAAGCGACGAGCGATCTGCTGAAAATATCAAGTCGGTTCATTGTCGCTCGGAAGCTTGCTCGGACAGCCCTGGTGGAGCTTCAAGACGAAATGAACCGCAGTCACACCGAAGATAGTCAATCAAAGGAAAGTAGCAGTGCGGTTCCTCCGCTCCCGCCTGCCGGCTGGTCTGTGAAGCATCCGAATGGTAGCAATGCATTGCTTATTGGCTCGAAAATCGAGCTTGGAAGTGATCTTCGCTCAAAAGGTCCACAGAAGCCACGAACGACCTACGCGACCATTCTGGCACATTTCCAGAGCAAAGACCCATCGTTGCACGACCCTCACCTTGATACGTGTGAATACATTCCTTTCATCGCACGGATATGCCGCCCCGAAAAGCCCCATGAGCTGTGGATTCGGTATGCGCATGTCAATTCCACTCTTCGGACGATTGGCATGTCCTTCGTGCCGACAACACACTTCGCGGGAAAACCCTCCGCTCGCAACCATCCGGATGAAATTCCATCCGCCCACACGAAAGACCCTATCGTCAGGCGAACACCATGGGCACCTGAGTTGGCCCTTCCAACAATGGTTTCGCTATGGGAAGGGATTCAGCATGACATCTACGCCGGTCCGCAATTTCGGAAGGGAACCTTAAATACTGAGTTTGAAAAGACGTTGGAAGAGTTTACCACGACCGTACTGGGCATAAACGATGCACTCGGCGAATTCATCGCACAGTCATGCTATTTTTATGAACAAAAAGAATACGAAAAATGGCTTGCAAGAGTCGCCTATTTTGTTGATACAGGTTTTGATTTATCAAAGGAGGTTGACGCGCTGTAAATGCATGGCAACGGTGGGATTTGTTCCCACAATGGGTGTGAAAAGTGGATGTGGTGAGTCGTACTGCCCAAGGCCCGTCTTCTTCTTTTTTATCTTCCGGTGCTTTGCAACAAATGCATATTTTGAACGATTTCCTTCAGAACCCATTCCTTATGTCAGATTCAGAGAACGAAGTCGAAAGCGGTGCCTTTCTCCAATCCCAAATTCAGCGCATCAACGCCATCCACACACGAAAGTGTAAAGACCTGGATGCTATGGAAACCATATTGCGTGAGGAGCTCGAGGTGTACGAGAATATCATTCCAGCTTACGAGATCATTCATCCGACCGAAAATGAGCTGCAACTCATTCACCTATACCAACAGTACTTGCTCACGCTTGTATCAATGGTAGACAACTCTAATACCATTGAAATGCGTGGAGCCGGGGCGAAATTGCTCGCAGCCGTGGCCAGGCCTGCCTTCGCTTTCAACTATAATCGAACGCTTCTCTCAGCGGCAGTTCGATGCGCGAACGACAGGGTTATCGCAGTTTCCGAGCCCTGCGTCGCTGCATTGAAGGATTTGGTTCTCGGAGAAGCGTCGTCGAGCGTTATTCTCGTCCTTTTGGATGAGCTCACGACGCTCCTGAAAGAGAAGGAATCTCAGGCGTCCGACAGCACCGAGGGGTTAATCAACTCACGGCTGCTGGGCATCCTTCTCCTCCTTCAGCCGAAACATGTGAATATGCATTCGTCATCTCTCGAAGATGATCAAGATGGCAATCGCGGATCTCGGGACTCCTTCAAACTCAGCAAGGAGCTGAAGCGGAAAAAGGCACATTTCGATAAAACCCTCCAGCATAGTCACCGGATAGAGGTGACCGGGGATAGCGTTTCCATTCAATCTGGGCTCTATCAAAAGGTCATGTATGTTTTCCTTGATGTCTTCAAGTTGTGCACGCTTGAAAAAGACAGCAAGGGTGCTTCTCAACCAAAGGTGCATCGGGGGAACGAGAATAGTCTGCTCGTCAGCCTTCGAGGATTTTTGAAATTTGGAGCGTTTCTGAATTTTGAGCTTATGAAATTGCTGACCAAAGCGCTCTGGGAGTTTTATACCCGAATTCACAAGAGTGTCAGCTCGGGTGACTTGACCAAATCAGGTGGAGTCCAAGCTCGATTTTGCATTCTTTCAGCACTTCGCGTGTTTCTTTCCGAGGATCGACGCGTCAAAACGGGTGAAATTCCAAGTTTTACTTTAAGCGAAACTGAAATCCCTCAAATACCAGGTGAAATCAAACAGCTGCAGGAAGAGATCAGACTTCACATCGACGAAGTCTTCCACTCCCCAATTTTTGATGACCTGACAGAACATTTTCCCCTTCGGAAAGGGAAAAAACGCCCGCCTCACAGAGACAATTATGATGAAAATCGCGCGAGATCACCAAGAATCTCATGGATGAAGCAGGTCGAGTTTGCACTGGACGCCGTTCGCATCGTCTTCGACGTCGAAGAAAGAAGTCGCACCGCCAGTTCGACAAAACCGCGACAAAATAGGAGAAGGCAATCTCCGGTGTTGGCAGAGTTACTTGAAAAATTAATCGGACATTCGCTGTGCACGCCGGATTTCATATCCAATCGACTCTATCCGCTGATCGTCAAACTGATCGAAATGATGTCATTCGGAAAAACACGCCGGTTCAATGGGGAGGACATTGAGGCCTATTGGCAAGTCTTTGCCTTCAACGGGCGGCACATAACAGGCGTAAAGGCTCACTCTATCGAATCGTCACATTGCTTGTTTTGACATGTGTCTTTTTCCATCAAAATGAGAAATTGATAGGATTGACCTCTCTCTGAGATAGAAAGCGTGTTCTTTTCTTTTTTGGATTTCCGCGATAACAAGTTAAAACAATGCAACCCGATAGTATGGGAACCCCGTTGAATGCCGCACCCGTCCCGCGCCGAGCGGACGCACACGGCGAGGCGATTGAAAATATGAATTGCGAGCACCTCGTGAGCATTGCTCGCCAGCTGCGCAACCTTTCGGTCGACTTGAGCCATTGGGGCATCAGAGAATGCAGTGACCTCGATAGCGAGAAGGGTTTTGACATTCCGTCTTCCCCGTTCACCGATTGCGTGGACGACAGCATCTTTCATCTTGCGAGCTCAAACGAGCACCAGGCGCCGGAGCGTACCGTTCCCTGGACGACGCCGCTCAGGTATTCCTACCGGCACGGCCCCATCCCACGGCTGACCCTTCCGAATGCGGCCGGCAATGCACTCGACAGCAGCGTTTTTGATCAGGTCATTTTGCCTCCTCCCCACATCGCGGACGAGATAGCTGCGCGTGAGCGATCGCTGCAGTTAGGCAAGCGGCCTCCCTCCGCGGAGGAGAACGTGGGGTCGAACTACCCCGACTTTAGCGTTCCGTCCTACGAGAAGCTGCTTTCGATTATTACGTTTCCGATTGACCTCCAGCAGACCGCGAAAGGGCTGTTGGGGTTGCACGAAAAGTACATCGCGCCCATTCTGTCGGAGCCCTTTTCATCGGAGAATACCTCGATGATCCGAGTGCTGGAAACTGAGCGGACGAAACTCATCGAAAAGATCAATCAGCTGCATATCCTGTCGAAAGGCACAATCACCGAAGAGCTCTACAGAGTCTACCTGGAAAACAACGAAAACAACAAGCAAACGATGAAGAAGCTCATCAATCCCGGCCACAAAGACACAAAGTCAGTTATGCTCTCGATGGCGGTTCATTTGGAAGTCTACGCTGCATGCCTCATCGACATCGCCCACACTATTGTGCGGGCCGAAATAACGCACCGAGTTCGAATGCAGTTCTTCAAGTACATTGAGAGTGCAGAGTTTGATGGTGGCAAGTCGAGCAGCGAAGCACCCAACGGAGAATCCGGAAATTCGATGGAAATTCAGAGTAGTTTGTTCCGAGACGTGCCGCCGTTTCCCGATGCGCTGGGCCATTTCAGCTCCCTCGTCACCTGCCAAGAAATTGAGGCGCTGGCGCGGAGCGTCATTCAGGTGAATACAGAGGACGAATTTGGTTTGACCGAAGACGCCTTTAAAGCACTTGAAAATTTCATCGATCGAATCGCTCGAAAGCTCGACAATGAGTTTGATGATTTTCGAGATAGTCGCGGTCGGTCGTTTTTTCCCGCAGATGACCGGAATCCGGCAGTTCGGCCGTCCTCACTCGATTTGCTCCGTGGAAGTTCACTCTCGAAATTCTTCGACAACGGATCGATGCCCGATGACCCGACATCCATCGACATAATGGAGAACAATGGCCTCTTTGAGTTACGAGAGGTCATCCAGCATCACCCACAGAAATTCTCTCGCGCGGAGAAGGCAATCACCGATTACTACACTTGGTTGCACCGAGAGCGGGAGGACGCGGAGTCCAAGGCGATACGAGAGCAAGGCCAGTGGCTGACCTACGCCAACGTCCACGAGTTTCTGCACGGTCGAAAACTCGATAACTTTCCCGTCCCCGAGATCGAAAAAATGCCCGAAAAGCTGCACCCAGAGGCCGGCCAAGCGAGTAAGAATCTACCGATCTTACCGCTGTTTCTCCCACCAACCATCATCAACACAGCCTCTCGAGTGGACAAGGAGCCGCGTTCGATGTCGAGTCTCATCGAGAATATCCAAATCTCCCGATCGAATCAGCTGCAAGAGTCGTTCGCGATAAAAATACTGCGAATTCTCAACAATCCAAATCTGGACGCAGTCTCGCTGGGCATCGCAGAAGTTGCCGGAGACGCGCGGGAGCACGTCCACGACACCGACAGTGACTATCAAGCAAAAGACGGTACCACCGCGCTGGATGCGAACGTGGACCTCTGGGCCACCATTAAGGGCGACCGCGGGAGTTACGATGACGTGCCATGCATCATGTGGCCAATTCTCTTCTTGTCGGTCCCACAGGATCGACTCCGCAAGGCTTTTGAGTATGCCTGGAAGGCCAAGTCAGCGACCACTGTGAACGATCGCACTTCCTTCCCGAACCACTTGCAGTGGATTTATCCCTCCCCCGAGACGCCATCGCCGAAGCACCTTCTGCAGTCTTTCTTCCGCATTGGGCTCGAAAAAATCATACAAATTCTCGAGAAGAATCGGCTCATGAGCGATAGCATTCTTCTTCCTCGTCGATCGTCTGATGAGCCGCCCAAGCGGAGCGGCCAGGGGTCGGCTGGCATGGAGGGTGTTGCGACCAAAGCAATCGAATCGGCCACGGCGGGTGGAAAACCAATCACTTCGGTTTTGACACACTTTTCGAGCACGCCGCTTGACGTGGCCCAATCGCAGTCGCATGCGGAGAACTTTTACGCTCCCCCGACGAAGCAGCACCTCCTCGATCAGCTGGAGTGGAACTTTGCCAGCATTCTGCAGAAATCCGCAGACACATACAAGTGTCTCGCTTTTGGCGCCGGTGCGATCAAAGGGCATCGGGTGTTCTCCCGGAATGACCTCGATGGCGGAGCTGAGAATGACGGGCGAAGATCTGCCGGAAATGCACAACGGAAAGAGGCCAGCATACCTGCGAAACCAATGTCCCCGTCGCTGGAGAACTTACGTGAACTTTACGAGCAGGTGTTTGTCATCGGCATGCAGCATTGCCTCCAGCAAGTGCGACCACGCCTGTTGAAGCAGCTCTACCACGACGTGCGGAAAAAGTCCGATCCGAAGAACTCGTCCCGCGAGGAAGTCTCAGCCGAGAAGCAGATACAATATATTCTGTGCCGCATCTTCCCCCGTGAGGAGTCCAGACAGATGCGGAGCCCGGGCGGCAAGATGTGTCAGTGCTTCTCAAATACGCGCGAATTGCTCTACCAGTGCATTGGCTCGTGGATTTTCGTATCGTCCAACCGCACAACCGTAGGGAGCGAGTCCGACGAGGCGCTCGATGAGATCGCCAGCGGGCCGCACACGTTGCCGCACAATCTGGAAAACGCCCTCACTGGGAAAATTCGCATGAAACTCCGCGGGCTTCACATTCTCCGCTCCCACGCCTTCTTGAGCATGCCAGCGGCGCGGGGTCGATCGGAGCGGGGGGACGAGCCAGGCTCCCTGCAGTTTCCATACCGCTTCTATTCTCCCACTTTCTTCTTCGCCGGCAAGTATTGGTCAATCCTCGCGATGGTGAATCGAATCAAGCACAAAAACTACCTCTCACTCTACCTCTGCTGCGTCGACTCCGTCTACTGCCACTTTGGGTTTGTGCTCCTCAACCGGCGCAACCGCGAGGAGGCCCGGCCGGACGAGCGGCCCTTCGAGGGGGATATCGTGCACGAGGGCCACCAGCTCTTTGACCGGAACCTCAAGGAGAACGACTACGGCTTCAGCAACATTATCGAACTCGACCAGCTCTTCTCTCCGGACGAAGGATTTTACTGCTTCACCACCGACAGCTGCACGTTCGACACTGTCATCACTGTCTACGCGGAGCACACGATGCGCACGCAGGAGAAGCTCAAAGTGAAGCACTCGTCGACCTATCCGTCCGGCGCAACGAAGGACAAAGTGGCGAATATAATGGATAAGTGGATCGACGAGCAGTCCAGCCCGGCGAACCTCCAGAAGGTGCTCAAAAACATCAGCGGCATCGGGTACCCGGACGAGATGCAGCACATTAAGGCCAGCACCGAGAAGGAGCTTCTTCTGAAGGGCTCGAAAGCACACGGGGTGACCCCTGAGGCAACGCAGAAGCTCCTGCGGGAAACCTACGCCGCGGTGCAGAGCATGACGGACTATGAGAATAACTCGATGGACGGCAGTGCCGACGAGATGTGCTCCGTCGACTCACGAGACTACGCCGACTCGGGATACTACGTCGGGGAGAACGACTCATATGCGTATCACGTCCAGCGCGCGAGGCAGATCTGTGAGAACTACGATGATCAGTCGAAGCGGTCCGAGGCGGCGCGGCAAAAGCTGCTTGAGGACGAGGAGAAGGAAAAGAAGCAAGAAATGCGTAAAAAGACCGTCAAGAGGAGCAAGGCGGAACGGGTAAAGTTGCAAAAAGATGAAGTCTCCCTCCGGGACGAGCTCGACGAGCACGAATCCTCGGCGTACGCGCAGCTCTGCGGGCAGTTTCAAAAGAAATTACAGCTGATGAAGAAGAGTAAAAAGGTCGCCAAGGAAGACACGAAGGGATTTGACGACTCCGCCAAGGCAAAGCATGCATCCAAAGGCCGTGCCGCAGCAGGCGTGCCGAAAAGCACCACCGCAGTCGCTCCAAAAAAGCAACCAACCGCAGTCCAGGCATCATTGCGCCATGGTGAACCAAGTGGCGGAATGGCACCCGAAGATGAGGAATGGATGTGCAGAAAGGCGCCGAGGCAGGTCAAAAAACCGGCGAAAACGGAAACGCCCACTCCAATGAAATCTGACGCCCACAATGTTCGCCCAGTGGGAAGCACTGAAAAGCCAGAGACTCGTCCACGGTCGCAGGTGGCGAATGCTCCGAGTGGGCGACAGTCAAAGCCCACAGTTGCGTCCCAGCTGCCCCCTTGGGCGAAGAACCGACCAGTCGATTTCCCCGTCGAAGCGTCTCGGCCCGAGGGACTGCCGAAGGGCAGCACAGTGCCAGCGTGGCCGGCCAAGCAGAAGGCCGCCCGTGCGAATCCGGTGGGCCACACCCCCGCCGTGGTCAAACTACCGCTGCAGCAGAAGGAGAAGGGGGCTGGTCAGAGCACCGCAGCTGCCAAACGGGAGACAACCGCAGCTTCACCGCATGCGCGGGAACTTGCTCGACCAAAAGCACGTCTAAGCGGTGCGACGCCGAAGAAAGGAGAGGATACGCCCCCCAGACGGCCGCGAGTTTCCATCGGTGCTGAACGCATCGGAGTGACATACTCGTGGAGGGAAGACGACGATTCCCCAATGCAGCCAACGGCACAGATTTCACAGCACGGCGGAGAGGCCAGGCGGGTGGCGACGCAGTCGGCGTCAAGCCAGAAACACCCCGAACGGACTTCCAGATTCGGCGAAACCGCCCCGATGCCGCCAACGATCTCAGAGGACTGGGGAAATTTGGTAAGGCAGTCGCCGCAGCAGACAAGCCATTCGTGGAATGCCATTTTTGGGTCGGCTGAGCATCAGGGGCTTCCCCATATTGGGCTGCCGAAGTTCAGCCTTGGCAGTGAGAAGCCGGCCGAATCAGAACCGGCGTCAGTGTTTTCACAAGGCATATGGAATGGGTCACAGATTGACCACAATGCATCGCTCCCGTATTCCAACGGATTCTCTTTCTTCAGTAATCTCAAACCGTGATGGTGAGAGCGTCGATTTATTTCGCTTGACGGAAGATATTTTTTTCAGTTCGACATGTACCATACAAGCGATGCCTTCTTTGATTCTTTTGTTAGGAATTCGAATGACAAATGAAAAATATACATTCTGGTCGCCTCGTCGAGCTACCGCGGGGGTAAGATCAGGATATGCGCTTTGTCGTGAGGGACCCTTCAGGCTGGGCATGCACTTTTCCTCTTTTCAAATTTAGCCTCCAGAGGCAAAATTCGTAAAAATGAGAAAAGGTGAGCGTGGATGAGATTCTGTTGACTTCACCGTGCGTGTTCAATACAGAGCAGTACAAGCTACCAGCATACTATAGGATAACTCCTCAGAGAAGACTCATGAGGTCGCTGCTTGATCGTGTTCAATCAAGCAGACCCGAAGGATGGCGACCTCTTCATGGCGGATCTGAACTGTAATAATGTTTAGTATCCGCTCTATGGGGAGGTGCAAGAGACGCCAAATACTGCGATAGGGGGAGAAGAGACCAATGCCGGAGACCATAAAACGCGGGGTGCAATTGTCCCACATGAATGACGCTGAAAACACGAAGCATGTGCAGGCACAGTCATGTGAAAGGCACAAGCAAGTTGAACAAAAATGATTCGATGGAAATGTATTCTCAACAAAACACGCAGTCTATGGGCCATGGGATAGCTCTGGGCCGCGTATACTTAATTATATCAAGAATCTGATTTTGCTGATTCTGCTGATCTGTCCGCTTCATGGGGGACTTGCATGATTATGCACTAAGTATTGGAACAAATTGACCGATTCCGGAGCTTTCTCCTCGCATGTTTTCCCATGTAATCTTCCGAAAGAACATCAAGGGGGTGCATTCGGGCAATGAGCCATCGAACAACCACCTCTGTTCTTGAGCACTTTTTGTATCTTTTCCCACAATGATGACAATAACACCAATGCTTAATCATTCAATCTTGAGATCCCCATGAAGTGAATCTATTCAAGACCGTTCTGACACTGTGCTCATTGTATCGAGGGTTAATGTTCTCTCTATTTTTTCTCTCTATACGCTGAAGCTGTCTATACAGAGGGGCGTTTATCATCGAGCCGAGTATATAGACTATTATTGAAATAGTGCTTGTCCATTACACATCTTACCAATATTCGGCGGTAAGACAGGGGAGCTGATATACACTATTTTCTGGCCACTATTTTCCAAGATACTCACGATATGGATTCCAATACTTTGTGCATAATGGGCAGTCCACGCATCAAGAAAAGGCAATATCCAGTCTGAATATAAAAAGCTCCATCAAAGCCAGATGCAAAAGCAACGGCCGATCGAACCTGCCGACGCCGTCGTCAGAATATGTGAAGAAAACTACGCTAGACATTCAGATTAATTGTACGCGAAAAACACAAAGATGGAAATTTGTAATAAGACACATTTTATATCGCAAATGTTTTGAGCCATGTGCACTCTTGAATTATCCTATCAGGCCCTTTTTGTGGTATTCGACGTAATAGTCAATACGACTTGAAGGCTTATCATAGATATATTGAAGGAAAATGGCCCCCGAAGCAGCACAGATGCGCAATCTCTGCTCCAGTTCAATGCTCCGTCCAAAGCAATTCGGCGTGCACGCAAAGAAGCGGAGCTTTGAAAAGACGACGATCATCGAGCGAAATTGCTGCAACTCCGGTAAATAAATGAAACAACGATCACTCAATGTTTTCTTTCGGCCATTCATTGTCATTCATATACACACGTTTTTCCCCATCGGTGAGAATTTTCCACGCATATTGTGCAAATGCCGGAAAGCTAAACGGGGAATAATCAGGCTTCCGATGGTACAAACTTTCCACTGTTGCCAAGTCTTTTTGAAAACGTAGAAAAGCTTTTTCGCAGAGTAGCACGGAGGAAATGTGAATCATATGTGTACAATCGAAGAACAGATCGAGAAGATATGTTGCAAACCGGATAGTTTTTAGAGAGAAAATCAACTCGGCAAATAGACAGATTTAGGCTTTCCATCCCTTCATTGTCGCTCGGACGTCCTCGTCCTCCACAAAGTCTGATCCACGGGACAGCGCCCGCCAGGCTATTTCATTACTGCACTGTTTAATCTCGGCGATTACAAGATCTCCACCCGATGCCCGCGCAAGGCATTCTCCGGCTGCACGAAAGGTGTCTTCAGAAATTCGACTCGGAATTCGCTGGGTGAAACATTCAAGTGCCTGAGATGCGTCGTGCGCGTCGATCGTCTCGTCGAGTGAGATATGCAGCTCGAGTCGCCCGGCTCGCAGGGCAGCAGCGTCGAGGCTCCGGAGATCGTAATGCGTCACGCCTATAAACACAAGTGGTCTTTCCGTTTCCTCCTCGGAGTGCAGACCGCTCATTTCGGTCAGGAACGTCGACAGCAGTCGCTCATCGTAGTTGGATGTCTCTGAGATATCCCGGGACACTCCAATGATCTGCTCAATGTGATCGGCAAGAATCACACAGGGCCGAAGCTTCCGTGCTTGTCGAAACAGCGCGGCCAGATTGCCTTCAGACTCGCCAAAGTACTTGGAGACGACACGCGTGGCGTCGAAGCGAAGCACACGGAGACCGGGGAAATTTGTCGGTCCGCCTGAGATATCGCTCGGGCAGGCTGAAAAATCGACTTGTTCCCTGTGGGCCTGTAAAGTCGCTTGAATCTGGCTCAACAACGTGGTCTTCCCTGTGCCACACTTTCCGTGAATGAGCATTCCTTTTGGGACATTGACGACCGCATCTTCTCTCCTGGGGGCCGAGAGGGAGGAACGGAGAGGACCAAGCAAGAGCAGCTGAATTTTCCTCCACGCGCCACCGAAGTGAATGAAATCGTCCACAAGCGGCGATGCCGATGATGTCGCATCTCTCACCGTGTCTGTGCAGGCGACGACCCGTCGTATGGCGAGCGGCGTGTAGGAAATCGCGTAGTCCATGGCCGCACGGATGTTCCAACGGTGTGCCGATGCGCTCTTCGATATCAACGCCATGAGCTCCGCCTTTGTCCAGCCCTTCGTATACTCGCCGAGCACTCCAAGCCAGCTGCACTCCGAACAGCACGCTGTTCGATTGACTTTCAGCCCGACGCACACACAGCAGAAGCACCGCTGGTTATAGAGACGCTGCAAATTGTGCCGCAGAAATCTGACAGTGTGGAGCTCTGCGGTTCTTTCATCGCATGGCGTTTCGTCTGGATTACCATCGATACACACCGCTTTGCGAAAAGCTTTGAGAGTAATTCGATCATCGGGGCGCATATTCGGGAGATCGGCATCGAATATTCGAAATATGCGATTGGGGCCTTTGAGAGCAGACGGTATCTCGGCTCGCTCTTGAAAGACGCAGACGATGTGTCCTGACGCATCTGCATTCAATAGACTCTCCTCGTCGATAAAGGCATTCACAGCGTGCATGAGAAAATTCGTGAGAAGCGGATGATAGGGACCAATTTCCTCGGCATCGTCGTGTCCACTGCCGACACTTCGCTGCGAGAACAGCAAATGCATATCGTCCAATACGAGTACGAAGGGCCGCGTGAGTCGCGCCGTTCGAAACACTCTCGAAAGGTTCGCATTGAGAGCTTCCAAGTGCCCAAGAATGTCTGCCGATTCCGATGTTGGGATTATATCGTCGATGGATATGTGGATAATGAAAGGAATTGTGTCGTGGGTTGGCCAGAGAGAACTTACCATGCGTGAAATACGATACATGCCAACGGTTTTTCCAGTGCCGCTTCCTCCACTGAACGCGAATACTTCTAGCGGTCTCTGGAAACGCAATGGTCGGTGGGGCGCGTTGAGAAATGGGAGAAAACTTCCAGCCAACGCGCTGCACAAAGCGCCGACTTCGTCCTCCATCTCCTCCTCCATATATTCCCCTGCCGACAATGTCTGTGAAACGATGGTCTCACCGATAAAGCATCCTCGACTTTCAGGTTGGGATTTGCACGATTTCTGGAGGGAAATCACAAATTGTGTCTTTGCTGCATTGTACACCATTCCATTTTTCGGAACATTTCTGGTCGTCGTCAAGTCAAGTTTCTCGATATATATTTCGATCGGCCCATGCGGGGTGTTCACTGATTGATAGGTGTCCTCGGTGAGGGATTCCTGAGAGAACAGCTGACGCCCCTCGGGAGACAGACAGAATGTGGACTCAGCGGAGTCGAGTGGCTCGAGTAAAAACGCAAGTGCTTGGAAGTTTCCGAAAGGCAGTGTGTCGCGTTTTTCGGATGGATTTTTCCACAAGGCTCGCAGGGCGCGATGAACATCACGTTCGATGACGATGCGGAGGCGCACCGACTTCACCCCTGGGAGTTCCCCGTGAAATGCCTCGTCAAGCATTTGTCAGGTCGACGAATAGAGTGGTTCCGTATAAGGCATTTGGATCAATTATGAGGTCAATTGAAAAGGTCTTAAAGTTCTTCGTCAAGATAGCATTCACAAGTATTGTCATACTCGGAGAGTATCAGTTGCAGCGAGCTCTGATATAAAACATCTGCACATCCGAAATTTTCGAAATGAGAGTTGCATGGCTTGAGGTTTTTGAAATAATTCGACAACGTTATTCTCACGCATCACTATATTGCTCATGTGTGGAAAGAAGTCCAAAGGGCAGGTCAAAGTGTGTGTTACTCGACTTTCCATCACCGATGCCATTAAAATGGCACCGTCCACGCGACCTGAGCCGACACGTCTATAGATATTCCTCGTTGATGATTGTATTCCCTATTCATCTGGAAGAAAAAAATGCAAACGACGAGGGGGTATAAACGAGCTTGAAAGGTTGATTTTGGCTAAAAAACGAATTTCGACGGTTTCCCATACATGAAACAGATGATGATAAAAACCCTCACATTCACACAACTCAAAAAGTCCCATACGAAATGGGATCATAAATGGTAAGGTTGTGAAGTTTTCTAAATATCGACTTCACAGTTTAAGTGAACAGATTATTACTGGGAGCCAAATAGGATTGATCATGTGGTTAAATGGGAAATCTCAGAACGGTCTTGAATAGATAAACTTCATGAGGATCTCAAGATTGAATGATTAAGCAATTGTGAAATGTTCATCATTTAGGGGAAAATAGACTGTACCGACGCGATCGAAGGTTGGTAGGGCTCAAAAAGTGCACAACGTTACCCCATTCCGATGCCAGAGATATTTCCGGGAAGAACGCATTGACGTCTTCCACGATGCCGTGCAACGCCACATGAATGACGACAGGCGGAATAGCAAAAGTCTCTTCTGATTTAAGCCATTCGGCCAGGCACAATCGAGCGGTTGGACCTAGCAGCGCTCCGGATTTGACGTCAATTAATCTGCGTCCTGCCATCATCAACAAAATATTATCTTTGCGAAGCGGACGTTTTGGAGGTCGAGAAAACCAATGGCAGAATGACCCGATGGATGGCCACTTCTTCGTTGTGGGTTGGACTAGTACCCTACTGTGGGGATGGGGAGGTTCAGGAAACCGCCGTTTGTTGCTCTGGGGAATCCCGGATTCCCCTAGTGGTAAGACGAGAGAACGTCCACTCATTCTCAGTCTGTTGTAATACGCGGGATGAGATTAACCCACAGGAGGGCATATACATACGTGTCGAAAGGCACGTGGAAGTTGAACAATCTTGGCTCAATCAAAATGCACTTTCAAAACGGAAAAACAATGGCAGAGTGGTGGGCGGATATACCTTCTTCCCATAAACAAACGAATAAACCACTTTGTGAAACGAAGAAGGTTGTCGCAAAAGACAATGAAGGGAATATCAGATGCCATGGTTACAACTTATCTACGCAGCTCACCAGCAGAGAACGAGGAAACCCTCGGTATCTCAACTTCGAGAATACTCCAGGAAATCAATGATTCCCTCGATGGTGCTCTGAAGGAGGATTCACCTGGAAGGCGGTTAGCACACGCCACAAATACTACTCCCGACGCAAGTCATTGCCTCTCACTATGTACGAAAGAAACGAAATGAAAATAACCAATTTCGTGAATCAGTAAACTCCTGCTCAGCACATCAAATTTGATATTTACACGCAATCGAACATTGGCAAATGAGCGCACCTGCTTTGACACAATAGCAAAATTCCAAAGTCGGCTTTTTCAAATCTCAACCGAACCTACCTCTATGTGGTATCGAGTTGGGTACGACAGCCCGCATGATTCCTTCGACAACAAAAATCCCATCACCATAGATTCATGATATCAACATCATCATCTTTTTCAGGCGTGGGTCTGACGAAGGGTTTCATGTGCCGTTGAGGCCCAAGTCCAAACACTTCCGCTTGGCGGGGATACATCGTCCGAACCATGCTACTATCCTCAATAAGTCGCAAGACGGCTTCCCGCGCCTGCTTGGTTCGAAATTGATGAAGTCCTGTCGAAACCTCAACATATTTTCGAATAAGCACCCGCAGCTCCTTGAGTTCATCCGCCTGGCCGCTATCGGTGCACTTTAATACGACGAGACCGTCGTTGAAGACAATTTCGAGCTTTTCTGATCGGACTTCAACATTCGGCGACATGAGAATGTGCGTGAGGAGATCGCCCATGCAGACAGTTTGAATTTTTCGAGATAAATTCTTGCGTTTGAAGCATTTGTTGAAGATGAGCGGAATGACACCGGCCGGCGAGCGGACGCCTTGGCTTACATCCGCCGCGGAAACTGCCGATGGGGTGGTGATGGAAACAGGGTATTCCTGCCCGTCGAAGCGTGCCAGAATTCCATGGCCCTTTTTCATGAGCGCCGTACTTGCCACGGTCGACTGAAAGGATCCGCTCAATGCTGCGTAATAAACCAGCGGTACTTTCCCGAGGCTTCGGTACGAGACGTCAGCCATGCCATCGGAGACCTCGCCATACAACCTCCTGGAGATATCAAGCAGTCTCTTTCTGTTCGTCAAGGCATTCTCCATTTCTTGGTATTGAATCTCATTTTCAGTGCACCATTGGCCGAGACCTGTTTCTTGACGGCTGGCCGACTTGAGCAGGGAGAAGAGCGCGAGGAAGTCATTCCGACTGTTTGCACAGAGACTTCTGAGCTTCGCCGATCGCTGCTCCATTTCGCTCGAATAGCTCTGGACAGGGTCAAGCTCCAAAAGTGGCACCGTATACAGTGCGATGGGCAAAATGCCAAGCGACTTGGCAAGGACAAGCATCTTCGCACACGCAGGATCCATCTCGAATTTGCTCATCATGTGTCCAACGTTTGTCGATCGGAATGCAGTCGAATCTGGAAGAGCCTCAATCGCGCACAGATCTTTCAGCACGACGAGGGCCTTTTCGACCGATTTCGCCGACGGTGGATCGATGGCCCGTTGGAGGAGGGACTGTGGCGACAGCGCCCACCCACCAGAGACCATATGGAGGCAAATATGCTCGATAAGTGTCCGCTGTATCTCCGGGAGCAAAAAATCATCCATCAGGTTTTTATACTCCCATGAACTGAAGAGCTGATAGACGGTCCCCTTCGAAACCCGACCAGTTCGGCCGGCGCGCTGTGTGGCGCACGCCTTCGAGATTCTTCCATCACATCTGTGCGGAAGACCGGTATCCTTCTCGATGATGCGCTGGTGGTGGACGCCAGTGTCGACGACGTAAACGACATCTGGAATGGTCAGACTGGTTTGGGCGATGTTTGTCGAGAGAATGACTTTCCGCTTTCCCGGTGGGGCTGGCTGGTAAATTTCCATCGAGCTCCGCTCCAGCTTGCTGTGCAGCTTAATAATCCGCAAAATATTTTCGAGCCGAAGCTGAATCAGCGCTGCCTCGACGGTCTTGATTGCCCCCATCGTCGGGAGGAAAACGAGTATAGTGCCGCCGGATCGCCCAAAGACGATCGCAAGTATAGTCTTGAGAATCAACTTGTAGTTGAGCTCAAAGTCGTTGGACAATGCCTTATGGTGGCATTGATAGAGCTCTCGTGCGAGAAAGTCATTGAGTGCGTACTGCGAGCGGAGACTTGCCATGTCAGGCGATGTGATGCCCCTCTGTTCACGGGATTCCGCCTCCATCGCTCGCCGTCGACTGCTTTTAAACTGCTTATATGGCTTTTCGAGTATTCCAAAATTACGGTGCTCAAATCCAAGGAAACTATCGGTGATGCGTGCAGTTTCCTTCAAGACACCTTCGAGTGGAATGACCTCCACCGGGTACTTTCGCTCACACTCGATCAGCAAGGTGTCGATTCGAACATTGCAATCGGCAAAGTATTTTTCGAACTTTGCGGTATCAAAAGTTGCGCTCATAAGGATGACGCGAGGAAATCGAGCGCTATCTTTTGAATGGATGATTTTCTCTCGAAGAAGGAGAAGAATGATGTCAATTTCCAGGCTCCGCTCGTGAATTTCGTCGATGATAATATGCGAGACGTTTTCGAAGGTCTCTGTGCCCATAAGCATCCGCAGGAAGATTCCAGTTGTCATGTAAATCAGCACGTCAGTGGCGAATCGTACATTTGAGTCAAACCGAATGATTGAACCAACATCTCCTTGTCCAGTCTCTTCCCGCCGGACGTCTTTAATGTACCCTGCGAGCGACGTCGCCGCTATCCGCCGTGGCTGGACGCAAATGATTCTGCCTCTGCCGCCACTGGCCGCATCCCGTGCGATGGAGTCGAGGAGAATCATCGGAACGCCGGTGGATTTACCGCTTCCCGTGGCAGCACGTAGGATAGTCACGGTGTTGGCCTTGATGCTGGCGTCGATGCTTTCGTAGTGATGAAGCACCTGCAGGTTGCCAAAGAAAGTTGGAAAGCTGCATGGTTCCGCTTCCCGTTTCCCGACCCGTTTCAGATCAGTTCGAAAACCATTGACCAATGGCATCGCATCCGAAAAGCTTGTGGACGTTTGCTGGGAGAACGCTGAGGCCGAATCGCCGAGTTTCTCTTGCAGATTTGAAAGCTCTCGCTGTATATTTTCTCGGTGCATTCGCAGCGTGGAAGCCGTGAAGCTTCGGTGAAGAAACGTTTCTGAGTTTCTATTCGGGCTCGCTTTGGAATTCTTAGAAATGATGATTTGACACGATTTGTATCGATCTTTCCCCAGCGGAGTCAGCTCGATTTTTGGATTGAGCGACAGAAAAAACTTGGCACTTTCACGAAGCGGCGCAGGCATGATATTTTCGAAGAGGACATCCAAAGAGTAAACTTGGCGTCCTAGCAACTCGGAGAACTCCTTGAGAAGCGAGCGATAAATTCCGAGCTCATCCTTGTTCATCCGCTTCTCGATGGATGACTTCAGCTTGAGCACTGGTGAGTGCACACGTGCCATTACAGCGATAATGTGGAGACAAATCGCGTCAAACACCACGGACTTTCGATTCGCGAAACTGCCCGAACTGTCAACGATTCCAGTCGAAGCAGCTCTTTCGATATTCGCTGACAGAAGCGTTTCGGGATTTTTGGGTAGTATGGGAACTACGCTGACCTTGTCTGTGGTCTCAATATCTTTAATCTGTTCCTTCGGACGGTTTTCCGTTCCTTTCAGCCAGGGGTTCCGAAGAATTTTATGGACTCTGCGATCATTCGGCCGCTTTTCCGGCGTATGGAAGTTCTTTGAGCTCTCGGCGAATGAACTTTTCTCTGGAATCGTCCATCGGCTGGATGTACGGTTCGCCTTCATCCCCCCGTCTGCAACTGGAGGCACCCTTGATACCCTTTTGGGGTATGTACGAAGCATATCCTCAAATGTCTCTGAAGATATTGAGAGATTTCTGCCATTGACGAGTAGTACCTTGGTGGATGAAGTGGCGTGTGCGATGTGAAGGAAAGAAGGGTAACGCTTCATTGTAGTGCCTATTCTTCTCATTGGACTAACTTTTTCATCGATTTGGGAAAATATGCTGCATTCTATAGAGTGGAAAAGAGAGTTTCAAAGGTCGACAAATAGTTTCGCGGTTGTTGTCATTGCAGAAAGAAGAGTCCATCCTACCATCCCCTGTGCATACGCGCATAAAGCCACTCTCTGTGGTATATTTCAGTCTTATGATAGCTTCTTCGTATGGTCAAGTTGTGTTGTTGGTTCATCAATGTCTCATTGCAAATCTACATTTTGCAATGCCAATCAATGGCCTCAAAACTGACCTCTCCGCCTCCTTCGGATACTCGAAGTCTTATTACAAGCGCCGATGCAGGTTCCGATCGAAGGGAAGCATGCGCCACGTAAATTCAGAATATTTCATGGACTACTGCAAACATGCGACGTCCGAAGGAGATGGCAAACCTAGCACCGGATGAGGGTCTTTGTGACGTTCTCTCAAAGCCAAAATCAAAACACGGAGTTTACTCTATTCTTTGCGAAATAGGGAGTGCATATGATATCGATGGCTTCTTAAAAAGACACGTTCACCCTCTTATTTCACTTTGAAAGTTGCAAACGCGATTAAGCAGAAAAGGCCAACGAGGAAAGAGAGCAAATTGCATAGTTTGGTACATTAAGCTATATCTACTATAGCAGGTATTGTGAATAGATCTTTCACAAAGAACTGTTTGAAAAACGTTGACGGGAGATCGATTATCCATCGTCGGATAGATCACATGTCAACACTCATTACCCGAGAAATGAATGGTGGTGATGGCTATTCAGCCCGGACGGCCAAAATACTTTGCCATATTAAAGAAACAAAACACGCCGACATTATGCAAGACCTTGCAGTCTATATTGAAATGCTTCGACGCAGCAGATTTGCCGCCATGTTGGGCATCAAAGCCCACAAACATACCAGCCAGCGAGGGTTCCAAATCTTCAAAAGTCTCATGTACAGCTATCAAAAAATATCCGAAAATAGGACCCTATCTACGAGCAAATGCAAAACCATCGAAGCCTATTGCAAATTAGGCAGAACTCTTTTATGTAGATGTTATACGCACGGATTTGAGCATAGCTTACTCATGCGCCTGGTCGTCGAGGAACCCATCGGCGAGGGCCATGCGGTTAAGTGCCTGGTCGCCTTCGGCGCGCTTCCGAACATCGCCGGACAAGACGTATGCTTTATACTCTCCAGTGTACACGCCATTGTCGTCCAGAATGCCGACATTGAGCTGAACAGCCGCGTGGTCGTTCGCGCGAACGATGCGTCCCGTGGAGGAGCATTTTCGGGGAATGTAGAGATCGACGTTTTTTCCTTCGTCATTGATACAGCCGACGCGTGACATTTTCTCGATGTGTACAAGATAGAATATGGAAAAAGCCGGAAAATATAAAGTGGGCCTTGCGCAAGAGAAACAACATGCCAAAACTGATATTACTCCTGCGCTTTCAGTGCGGAAACAAGAGAAACTCGGTCATGTGTGCGAAGTTTGAATATGCGCTCTATAATGTTCATCTCGTTCGATGTGGTGTTGAGTCCTGTAAATCCTATCCAGTCATTGACCACGACGCCACATCCGACCTGGGACCCGCCTCGGTTGACGGTTCCGGCGACAACTGGGACCTGTAACAGTGAGCTGAGCTCCTCCATGTCAGCGACGGGCGTTCTCGGGTGCACCAAGCAGCCGTTGTTGGTCACGCAGCTGTAGCTCCCCACTAGCGCATTGTCGGCTATGCTGGTGCGAAACGTCTCAACCCGCAGGACGTCGCGGATGATGTTCTCTGTCTCGCTATCCAAATCGATATGGATCAGTGCGACATGATCGTTGCAGGTGATGCAATTGCCAAGCGCATTGTATCGCTCATCGACGCGTTGGATTTGGACACTGTCTGGGAGGGAATTCCGCAGGTGCTGAATCTCGGCATCTGTCGTAATCCCAGGGACGAGAAGCCCGTGCTTGTTCCCGACCATCATTCGCCCAACCAAGCGCGTGCCGCCGACGGAAGAGTACACTACGGGAATATGTCTCGACAGCTCTTGCTCGAAGCAACTGTAGAAGTTCTGGGATGCATTCATTGCCACGAGGCAATAGGCATTTGTGAGCCTCGAAAAAACGCCAATGTCGTCGGATGCCTCGAAACGGATTCGCAGTGCCATGGGAAAAAACTGGTGGGTAAAACAAATTGAACACGATAAAGGTTACGGGCTTACGGAAAAAGTATGATGGGAAAATATTTTGATGGCGTACGTACATGTTGTCACTATTGTCATTCGGCTCCAATGATCAATCGATAAAAGTTCGATAAATGACTGCCGTGGAACTTTTCCAACGATGATGGATTCTTACTTGGTGGTCATCAGGGATTTGAGGTGCTGGCTTTGCGTGCGGATTGCGACAAATTGCACAAAATGGGGTGGGAACTTATCTTTGAGAGAGCCTTCCATGGCCTGGCACATGACTTCAGATGCCGAATGCATATCACCCAGATAGACAAGTCTTCGAACGAGATGCGCAACGGTTTTCCAACCGATACAGTCTGAGCGAATCGACTCGACTGTGAGATCCAATGCTTCACTGATGAAATCGAGCCACACGAGCTGCTGCACTGCCAGATGGATTATGGAAGGCGTGCGATGAATACCCAGTGTGTTCATCATGGCGAGCAGCTCGGTCACTGTATTCTCCCGCATTTGAAAAGGCCCAGATTGCCAAATAAGGTATTTGAAGGTTGAGCTGTCAGGCTTGAGATTGAAGCACTCAATAGCTTCGGCCGTTTCGATCGCTCTGACTTCATCCCCTTGTAAGCTGCAGGCGCAGATAATGATATTCAGTGCGCCAAGATTGACAGAAACATTCTTTTTGTGCAGTTCCTCAAGAAAATAGTATGCGCGGTCGACGGCAGAAGTTGTGATCAGCTCGGCTGCTAATAATTCAATTCGGCGCTCGCGCTTGTCAAATACTGAGGAAGGAAAACTGGATTTCCGTGTGGATTCTTCGTGTTGACCCTCCCAATCGGTCTCATGAAGGACTTGCATCCCTCGTTCAATGTTTCCGGAGGCGAAAAGTGTGCATACCATCGGAATAGGGTCTCGCGTGGAGTCAAGCTCTTTCCCAATGCTAGGAGGAAGCAACTTGCTGATTGAATCAAATGAAGCGATATCTCTGAACCACCAGCAATGATGCTCCATTTGTCGCAGTACTGGGAGCTTTAAAAGGGTACCGAGCATCTCGTGCTCCTTGGATGTATTTTCTTCCAGTGACTTTTCCTTTTTCTCCCCATTGGATTCTTTCTGTGGATCTGGAAGCTTCTTCACCTGCTTCATGAGCAGCTGCAAGAGCATTGGAAGCAATGACGGAGATAAAGACGCATCCTTCGCGATCCATAGTAGCCATAGTGTGAGCCTTTGGAGAGGAAAGGAAAGATTTTCGTCGCTCAAATCATTTGATAAGAAAAATGTCGCAATTTCGATGATAATCTCATTGTCAGGAAAACATCTCGACATCGTTTGCAGCACCGACTTGAACATTGCAGTACTGGGCGTGATGCCATCGGATATCATTTTCGAATAGAGTGGCATTGGATCCTGACCTGCCTGAAGGGTCAAGGCGATCAGGTACATGTAGGTTGTCGCGTTGGCACCGATATTGTAAAAGTCCATCTGCTCTTGAAGCCCATTGATGAAACTGACATCCACGATATCTGGGCTCTCACAGAGACAGCTTAAAAAGGTATTCCACAATTCATTGCGATACAGTGGGCTATTGCACCCGAGAATAAGGTCAACAAGAGCCTTTAGTTTCGTTTTTCCTGCACCGAGCAGCGCGTACGCTCTCACAAGATACATTCCGACGAGTGAGACTTCGTCCTTTCGAACAATGTACTTCATGAGCGGTTCATGTCTTCCTCGAAATTCCTCAAACTCGCGCACAACAACAGTGGCAATGTCATGAGGTTTCGTCTGCTGCTCGAATTGGGAAAAACGAACCCACGGACGAAGCTGGGAGAGCGTTTCTGATGAGACACTTGTATGTATGAGCCATCGTAACCGAGAGCTGCGCATCACATTCCTCCTACTAAATTGATCACAGAGAAAAGCATGAATAAAACGTCCAGTAGAACGAAACACA
>LFNC01000002.1:120497-132159 GCA_001235845.1 Perkinsela sp. CCAP 1560/4 | reverse complement strand
CCCGCCGATGCCATCGCCGGCAAATGAGAAAAAGTGCTTAGGACCAATGTTAGTCCGCCATAGTGATACTGGTAGCGGCAAATGTATAGTGTGCGCTCTTTGATAGGCCAATTTTCTGCTGGACCTTTTGAAGCATTGGTGCGAACTTGCACGTTGCAGAAACAATAATTCTGTGGACCCCCTTCCCTGCTCTTCCAGAGGGACTAAATGCAGGAGGCATGGTATCCGCGGTGGATAAACCATCAGGCCTCTTTTGGATGGCATGATCTACACCAGCAGACTTGCGATCAAGGTCACGGCCTCGGTCAACAGCCCAGCAAGCATGCCCAAGCAGTTGGAGCTGCCCAACGAGGGGGGAGTCTATGGATAGCTTGCTTGGAGAAGTGATGCGCCATTGTCCGGAGCATGTCAAGAAAGGCCAATTGGTCTTTCGCGGAATTGATGGAGCTCACGAACATGGACTACAGTGAGAAACGGATGATTTCATGAGCTTGGTGCTGAATGATGTGACTCTGACAAGGCTGCTGGCGAGGTCCGAATCCAATATCTAGGTCATTTCTACGACGCTCAACTGATTATGAGAGAGCGCCAAATACTTGAGGCTTTCCGGAAGGTTTTCCAGGGAGACTTCCCCGGTGAATTCGTTTCTACTGAGGTTAAGTGTTCGAACCGCAGCAGGAAGCCTGTCGAGGTCAAGACTACCTGTCAGCTGGTTGTCATAAAGAGATAATACCTCTATCTTCCCGGGGAGATCAGCAAGTTGGATTGTACCACTGAGGACGTATTAAACATGTGCCGCGCGAATTTTATCCGCGGGCTCCGTGAGTTTTCGCTGCATGTACCAATGCAAATCATGCTGGCCACCAGCGCCAGTGTCTTATCACGGTGGTGGTGGATGTGCTCCGGACTCACGCCTCCGCCTGATACATGCCAAGAGCCGGTGCCCGGGTCTTCTGAGCGTCGTATCTGGCGGTTCCTGTCCTCCCCAAGTAACTTTTTTTGTATTAAAGATTGTACGGGTACTAGACCGACCCACCATCGAGAGATGGCCATCCGTCGGGTCGGTGACCTGCTAAACGGCGTGAGCGGGGAGCGATGCTGCGACGCTGTGCACGTAACCCTGCACTAGCCACTGCACCATCTCCCCCCCCCCCACTGAGGACGTTGCTCCACATCATCAAAGTGCTCAGACTTGGTGGAAGAAACTCGAATCCAACTGTGCCAGTGCCATCTGCTTGTTTAAAATTCCAATAAAACTCCTCGACTTCCCCATCACCGTTACATTTCACCCTCTTCCATTCACATACATCATCCGGATCATCCCGATTGCCACATATCTTCTCTGGTTCTGCGAGGCCAAATATAAAACGCTCCATCAAGTCTTGCTGAGACAGCATCGAGCGGTCGCACTTTCCAATTCCATCGTCGGCGCATGCAAAGTAGACTGCAGCGTACATTTGTGACAACATTTTGTGAATACAGAAAAACTCAAAAGGACATACCAGACAAATGGGCTCAAAAGGGCGTAACGCCTATGCCGCTCATGAAATTTCGAAGCAGCGAGTGAACTTCCAAAGCTCAGTTAATGGATTGAATTAGGAGCTTATCGAGTGGAAACTACAATTATAATTTGATATTGCGAAAATACATTCCCGTCGATTTTAGTCTAGAGCCGATTCCGAAATATTGGGTACGGGATCATCAAGCAAAGTTTTGAACTTTGAAGCAAAAAAAGCATTACAAACCGTAGCGGGAGTTTTTGGACCTTTATTCAAGCTTTCCCCCCGGGGCCCTGCGGAATTTTCCCCATGCAATGCTTTGGGTGGGCAGGGGAGAACAGTGTGTTGCTTGGCATTCTCAGCGGGGGCAGAGAAATCACAACCAATTGCCGGCTCACATTTCCTGGGCGATGAAGATGTGTATAAGCGTGCTTCCCACTTTCCGAATTCGAGCAGACTCACTCTCATGCGTTTTTCTGCTTTCTTTATTTTCCGGAAGGTTTCCCCTTCACCCGCTCTCCCTGAAACCCGAATTGGGTCGAGTCATGCAGTTTTGACTTGCGCCGATCGAGCTTCATCGTGACGCCCCACACGTCCGAAAAGCATGGGTACTCGAACTGCTCGCTATTGAAGAACGCTCGATGACTCAGGTTTCCCCGCACGTGGGTCGGTTTGGCGTTTGCCTTCAATTTGGTTTCGTACTGATTGTGAAGATCGGCGATATCGGCTTCTGTGACCCAGAAATTGCTCTTGTAGCCTGCTGCCTTCCTGCGCATCTCCAAAGCCCTGCAGATAGCCTTCGAGTAGTGCGCACCGGTCAAGCCATTGAAGTGCTTGCGGGTGTCTGGCGTATGCTGTTCTCGGTGTCGAGTGATCTCATGGACAGTATGCAGAGGGCTATTCTCGGTTCGACGCCACGTCGCTTCGGCGGTCACCGGATATATATTCTGCTCACGTTGCTGTTGGCTATCACAGGCGTGGATACTCTGAAGCGATTGTTTCTCTGTGGGGTTGGCCTTCTGTCCACTACTCGGACGATGGAATTCGGTCGACCGTGCTCGCTCTCCATCGAGTGTCCGCATCAAATCCCATACTTCAGAAAAACACGGATACTCAAACTGGTCGCTATTGTAGATATATCGATAGGTCGGCTGCGGAAGGAAATCAAGGATGATGTGTGGCTCGGCCTTCTTCTTGAGCTTCGATTCATATTGACGCTGCAGGGCGAGGAGATCGTCCGCTGGGACCCAGAACGGGCTCTGGTACCTTTTTTCCCTCAGACAGATTTCCAATTGGGTATTTACTTCAGGAGTAAAGGCTGTGAACGTCAAGCCATTGATATGTCTCAGTGCGATTTGCAGATGTGCGGTAACGTGAAGCATGCTGGAGAGTTTCACAAATGTGCGCAGTAAATAGATCAATAATGAAAGTCTCACAGAGCGTAAATAGTCTCTTATTTTGGACGTTTTTCCGCATCGAATTGTTGAAAATTACTCGGTCATTATACTTCCAAGAAAAAGACGACAAGTGATAATAAAAGCATACTATACTTGTCAAGGTGAGTACGCAGATATCACGGCGTAAGGCAAGAGAAAATCCCGAACAAATTGAACAAACGGTTGAACCAAACCAATGTTCGGTCCTTAGCACCTGGGGATTGTCGAAAACTGTGAACATGCAGTCGCTTTTTCAAGCCCTCATAATTACCAGCAATCTGGCTACCTTTCCCGAAAAGGTACCGTTTTTCGCCGAAGTTTATATCTGACTTTTATTTCTCGGCGGAATGTTCTGTTCATGTTTACGAGCTTTAACAATTGCTTCGGCATTCCCTGAGGACGAGTCGCCCACGAAGACCTCGTTTGAGCAAGCAACGGTGCTGGGGTGAAGTCGCCATATCAATCTTGATAGGATGCAACCTAAAAATGTACTATTGAACACCGATAAACTGTTTGCTCTTACAAATGTGAGAAACCATTCTTATTACGACATTAAGTAATTCCCGATGAAAAAAAAGTATTACTTTAGTTCGTCTAGAGAAATCAGTAGAAATGGCAGAACGAAAATTCAGGCACGTTCACTGAGGCATGAGCACGGGATTATTATTACAGCCAAATAGACACTCAGTTTTTTTTTGGCCCCCCCCCCCCCCCCCCCCCCCGGATCGACTTGGCATTCGCTTTATCTACGAGACAGAAACCTGCGCCAAGTATAGCTCAAGATTTCCCAGATCGCCAACGGGGCATTGTATTTTAATCTCTTTGTCTTCATGGAGGTTTATCCAATTTTTCGTTGCAATATCCTTTAGCTTGCTCAGGCTTCGCATGAGATGAATTCCCAGGGAGCACCTTAGTTTGTACGGGCTTCTCAAACTTTTCTCTAAGAAATTGAGAACTACTGCTGATGGGCTGTCTGGTCTTGTATTCAATCTGATCACACCACCCTTGTAGCTCCCTAATGCACTATTTCCTTCTGGAAGTCCTACAGGCTTAGCCTCGGCGCAATCCTCCGCGGGGGAAATTTCTACGGACTTTGTGTCATAGTCTACTGTGAACGTGATGGAATTGGTCATAGATCTTTCGTATGTTGTAATGATGTCTTTTAATAAGTCTGTAGGGAACAGCACTGCTACGGGGTAATTCACTGGTGGTATGCAGATCCTCTTCTCAATACCTTCGTGAGAGTCCTCACTCAGCTTCAAAATCCATTTCCCATAGGCCTTTCCATCAGGCTCAACTATTTTAGTTGAATGAATAAACGATTCTTCGGAAAAGCCCCCACTGTAATTTTGATGTGGAACTGCGTCGAAATCGTTTCTCAAGTGGATTTCATCATATGGGGGGAAAATACGGACTGTGAGTAGATCGTGAGAAGTCATGCTAAAAAGAATGCTACACAGCGGTTTCAAAGGGAGGTTAACGGAGATGCTCTCGTCTTGGAAAAACTGATATTGTGGTAGCTTTTTAGCGTCTAGCTCGTAAGTGGCCATGGAAATTTTCGCCTCATCCATCACTTGGAAATATAATCCCTTTGGAGAAATTTCCAGTAATGCAACCTCATTGAGCTCCTGCAGACATCTGAGACAACGGGCAAAAATAACAGGATTCGACAGCTGGAACTCCATTTATAACAAAACAGTGATGCTAACCTTAAATAATAAAATCTCTGCTTGCTAATAATTGCTAATCAACTTTTTGGCGAGAAATATTTAATGAGGGTCCTCATAGTTACAGGGCCTTATTACCCGAATGCATTCGTATCTCCTTTCAATCCTTGATATAGCTGTAAAATAGCGGATCCTACAACAACGAATAGAAGAATGAATACAGCTATTTTTCCTCCAGTAAATTTTCGTTTATCGGCCATTCCCGGATTTCGCTTGCCGATTTGATTTTGATGGTGTGCCACTTTTTGGGCCCGAATGCTCTGCGAAGTCATCTCTAATAATTGAATCTGGTAAGCTAACCTAAGGAGGAATCTTATGAAATCCGAAAATACAAAATTACCAATAATCTATTTTAAAGCCCCCGACGCTCGTTTGTCCAGTAATGCTTGTTGTTAGAAATTTTGTTTTTACGCCTCTGGAAACAATTATATGCTCAAATTTACTTACTCAGCATAGGTAATTGTAAAGAAGCGCCTTGTAGCTTTAAAATAAGCTCTTTTATACCAGCTCGAAACAAATAGGAAGAGTGAAGGGGTTTTGATTTGTAAAGCATTATTGTAATTGTTTCGCTTTTTCGACCAAAGGTTTCGTCACAACTTTCGGAGGCCTAGTGATAGCATGATCGGCATGGAGAAATATCTTTAGCATGCCTAATGCAAATTGATGTTAATTAGATCACAAGATGCCGGGGATTTGTCTTCATGATAATTTTTTTATTTATCTTCTGCTATTTCTCTCCGAGCTTAAAGAATGCCAGGCGATTCAAAGAAGGGTAAAAACATTTTCAAGTCCCGAGCGGCGCAGTGCCATTCAAATGAAAAAGACGGCGTAAACGGAGTAGGGCCAAACCTTTACGGCATAGTTAATCGAAAGTCCGGAACTGTTCCAGGATTTGTATACTCAAAGGCGAATAGCGAAAGTGGAGTTGTTTGGACTGCAGAAGTGCTCAGCAAATACCTTGAAAATCCGAAAAAGTTTATGCCAGGGACCAAAATGGCCTTTGCAGGATTAAAAAAAGAAAAGGACAGGTTGGATTTAATCGCGTATTTGGAGACTTTGCAAGACTAGAGGCGGTTTTCGCAAGCATTACATCGTTTAAGAGAGAGCATATATTGTGTGTATGGTAGAATTGCGCGAGAATAGGATGTATAGAATGCAGTCTTTATCCTTCGTTTGGTAATCGATATCTCTTATTGAGTATGTCATTAGCTAATTTCTAGTTTCAATGCATTGACAGAGCTCAATTCTTTTCTTGGCCAACCTTGCGAATATGCTACTCACTCTTCTTTTTGGCGCTCAATGGTGTGTATTTGCTCGTTATTGTATTCGATTTTTATATTCTCGTTGATTAGCATCTTTAATTTTTCGAATGTCACGAAAAGTAGTGAAAGAAAAGAAAGAGGAAGTCCGCAACTTCGGTCCCAACGTGGATGCCAATACCCACGTATTCGGGCTTCTTCACATCTACGCTAGCTCGAATGATACTTTTGTGCACGCAACTGATCTTAGTGGACGCGAGACAATCTCAAAGGTCACTGGAGGGATGAAAGTCAAGGCCGATCGTGATGAGAACTCGCCATACGCTGCTATGCAAGCTGCGCAAGATGTCGCCGCGCGCTGCAAAGAGTGTGGAATCACTGCTGTTCATGTTCGCATGAGAGCTCGTGGAGGCGTTGGATCAAAAACATTCGGCCCAGGAGCTCAGAGTGCTCTCCGTGCGATCGCGCGTAGTGGCTTAAAGATTGGCCGCATTGAAGACACTACCCCCATCCCAACCGACAGCACACGAAGAAAAGGTGGCCGCCGTGGACGCCGTCTATAGAAGTGCCGGCTGCAACATACCGGGATCATTCAGATAGACGTGAATTACATATATCATTAGTCTTTTTTTAATGGAGCTGTTTCTGTTGAGTTTCGCTGGTTCTTTGAATTTTTCCGTATTCTTTCATCATCTTTCCAAGTTTGGAATGACTTCGGCCGTGAACATCAAATTTGTGAGTGGTATCATTGCCCATGCTTAGTGGGGCTGTTCATGGCTCGCTTTGATGAACTACCACCTCGTGTCTTATATCCTAATACCTGCCTACTGGACCTCCACCCATCCGTGCGTATTTCTGTGCGACTGCTCGCAGCTCAATCAAGGACCCCTGGGCTCATAGTCTGCTGACACTCAGTGATCACCATCATGTACGCCCACGTGCTACCATATTTGCGCGCTCGCTTCGATTGATGGCAACCCGCCATCATTCACTCGATGGAAGCTAGTCTCATCATTCTAGATGGCATACTGCATGCATGGTAAAGTACACAACAGTGCAATGAAATGCACATATAGTGACCATGCGTCATGCAAAATGCCCGCAATGACTGTTGAGTTATGCCGAATGCGTAGCAACCATGTATACGAGTCATCTATTTAATTGTTTGAGTTGTTGAGAGTGCAAAATCCTCTCCAGGCGTAGATCTGCAAGGGAAGTGCGGTAAGAATCCGAGGTAAGAACAATCAGACTCAACTCTTGCTGTCACGGGAAACACCCTCGACAAATCCACTACAGAATCGGTATGATAGTGAGAGCTTCTCTCTCAGACCGACCCAACCTGTCTTAAAATCGGCTTGCCGGCTGTTGTGGCCTTCAATGATTTTTGTGAGGGTTTTTTCATACCGAAAGGCGTTTTTCAAAGATTCTGTTTCGATAGAATCAATTTCAGCAGCAGGTGAAAAAACCCTTTCACCGCGTTTCAAAGCGGCTGATTTGCAAGGGGAGCTCATTGCCAGGCAGTTTCACGAACTGTTGGGGCGTCAATGTGGGGGCAGTCTCTGCGCTGGGACAGTTGTTGCAATCCCGCTCTGCAACAATACCCGAAGCAAACGACCGAATAAGCTTCCAATGATTTCAACTGTTTCCCACTGATAATCTGAACTAAGGGCAGCGAAAAAAGGAAAGGACAATGCTTCCTGACCTTTCATGAAGCCCACGACACTAGGTGCTCTTCTTTTCAATTTCCGCCTTTTGTTGGCTTAACTGAACACTGGCGCCTTGTAAAGTTTTCACCAATGTCTTTACTTCAAGCGTAAACCAGAGAAAGTCAAATCCACCACTGGGTTAATGATGCACATCAATCTTTCCATCCATGAGTCAGTGGGAAACCTGGTACAGTGAAAGCCATCGCGTACTGGAATAGGCCGGACATTTTGAGGTTTTGTTGTGTCCGCAGAAACATGTTTTGTTAACAGGAAGTTAACATGTTTTGTGTGATCACTGGAAAAAATGCAAACAGCAAATTCGCTCTGACGGCGATGAAAAGAGTTTCGGCAGTTTACAATGTGGACATACTTTCAATCTTTCTTGAAAAAGCACAAAAATCGACCAATTTTCCATTTTTTCTTTGTGATACTCAATGCGAGTCGAATTACTTCTCCTCGACACTGTGGACCCTTCGCTTGGCCGGCTCGACTACGCCCCTCTCTCGCAGCAGGCCTTGATGGAGATGTTCATCGAAGAAGTCACCAATAAGCAATTGATTTTTGAAGAGTGGGAAGGCGTAACAATCGAAGATGGTGAAGTCGCAGAGATTGACTGGTACAAATTTGATATCGGAGGGTCGCTGCAGTTAGAATGGTTTTTTTTTATAGCGCAATTTTAAAATTGCACGTGCCTTTCGACACGTATGCGCATGCTCTCTGCTTTTCGCGTTATTCATGTGGGCTAATCTCATCCCGCGGATTGAAAACAAACAGAGGATTAGTAGATGTCTTCCCTCGTCTCGCCACCAAGGAGATTCTCCCCTTGGAAGTAATTTGGCGGTTTCCCGAACCTCCCCAAGGGCTGGGTACTGGTCCTGACCCACCACCTTGCGATGGCCATCAATAGGGTCGGCGCCATGACAGAAACACGACGAGGGGTTTAAAAAGGTTCTTGGCTTCCCCCAAAACTGGGGTACTGGTCCAACCCACCACGGAGTCCTTTCGTCGGGTTAGAGTTAGAATGGTTGCCTTCCTCAGTGAGGGAATTCGTAGTCAGATGGTGTCGATTCACTGGTACAATTGATTTGGCGTCCTTACCCGCATCTATGGAGAGTTTAGATCTGGGACACAACACACTCACTGGGCCGATCGACCTGGAAAGATTGCCAGAAAGGATGGAGAGTCTACATGTTTCCCACAATAAGTTAAGCGACCCGATGGATGGCCACCTCTACGTGGTGGGTCGGACTAGTACCCAGTCGTTGGGGAAGCCAGGCGCCACCCGATACTACTGGGATCCGCCCGGGTGGCATCGGGTATCGGCAAGAGCTTTTGTCATCCACCACTGCTGTGGAATACCGGCGTCAGTGGCCGCGAAGAAACAGAAACTATCACCACAGAGCGCGCGCATGCGTGCCGTGAGAGCTATCAATCTGATTGCTCTGCTTTTGCGGGCTGGGGACGTGCACCCGAATCCGGGGCCGAGCCTCCATGTAGCCCAATGGATAGCCAATGGATGTAGCCAATGGAAATGACGTCGTATTTGCGCATTTTGCCTGCTTGGGGGAAGCCAGGAGCCGCCCGATACTACGGGGACCCACCCTGGGGGCATCGGGCGGAAACAAGAGTTTCAACCATCCTCCACTGCCATGGTTTTCTGGATTCAGTGGCCAACAAGAACGAAGCAGTTAACAACGACATAAAAAACCAAAAAACAAAAAATCAAAAAATCAAGAAAACAAAAAACAAGATGAAAAAAACCAAAAAACAAGAAAACAAAAATCTGCAAGCTTACCCCCATGGTGCATGCGCATGCGTGCCGTAAGAGAATTCAATCTCTCTTCTCTCCTGCTACGGGCTGGGGACGTGCACCCGAATCCCGGGCCGACCCTACGTATAGCCCAGTTCAACATCTTAGGCTTTACACCTGGAAAAAGATTAAGCCTTTTGCACAAGGCCATCACACATGATCTCGATGTCATCCTTCTACAGGAGTTGCACATCGTAGAAAACGAAGCTTCCCGGCTAACTTTCGACGGGTATCAGTCAGTTTCAGAGGTAGTGGAACACGCCACTGTTTGCGTCAAAGTGGGAACCCATCTGTGCCAGTTCACCTCGGCGTACTTCCCTCGCGGCAACAAGGTCACTTCCGCTGCGGTCCACAGCCTTTCACAAGCTGATTGGACAACCCACGTCATTTGTGCGGACGCTAACTGCCATCACGCCAATTGGGACAAGCACGTTGCCCCCAATCCCGGTGGTTCACATATCGTCGATTTCTGCATCGACGAGGGCTACACGCTCCTCAACATCGGTGACCCCACCCGTCGGAGCTTGACGATAGAGCGAGGGCAGCTCTCCGCACCAGATGTCACCCTGGCTCGCGGATGTACCACTCAACGATGGCAGGCCACGCCCGACCCAGACAGCGACCATTTCCTGATCACATTCAACTTTGTGGTCGGTGACGACGAGCCATTGGCACACCACGTGCCTAAACCCTCGTACTACTCCTGGGGCCAAGCGAATTGGCAGGAGTACAGTCGCCTGGTGTCAGAGGACTGCAAGCGGTTCCCCACAAAAGGCACTCCTAATCAGCAGGCGAAGTTCCTTTCACGGAGCATCGCAAAGGCAACAGCGAAAGCCGTCCCGAAGGGGGTAACACGCGTCCGGCACCTCTGGTCGGCCGACTTAGAGGACGCCGAGCGTAAGTGCGAAAAACTGTTGAGCCCGATCGACGGCACAACTCCTTCTCAACGGCGTGAAATTCTTTTCTCAACCCTAGAAAGAAAAAGACTCCTATCGAACCACTGCAAGCAGGAATGGGGAAAGGTGTGCGCCGACATGAAGCCCACAAACTCTGCCACGTGGCGAACGTTGCAAAATATCATGTCGGCACGCCCACGCCAACGAACATCGCTGTTGAGGGCGGCCGTGAGGTCCCCTTAACAACCGCGGTGAACCACCTTGTCTCCTTCTTCAAGACGAAGGCCACTAGACACCCACGCGCCGAGGTGCCACGATTACCACCGCGCCCAACCAGCATGTTCCGCGCTATAACGCGACAGGAGCTGGCCAGCGCCCTCAGACGGATCAGCTATGCGACGGCATGCGGTCCGGACGACGTGTACAATGAAGCCCTTGTGCACTTACAGAAAATGGCGCGGACTGCGCTGCTCCGAACGTTCAACCGACTACTGAAGCGTTGATGTGGCTGCGCGCTCATGTGCAGCCCACGAACGCCAGTAAAACGCCACGGACGTCCGCTGTCTTTGTGGACTTTAGCAGGGCCTTCGACTCGGTGGACCACGATCTGCTTCTGCTGCGCTTGCAAAAGCTCAACGTGGATCCACACTTAGCTCGCTGGACCCTTAACTTTCTCACTGACCGCCAAGTGCGCGTCAGAATGGGGCACAGACACTATTCGCGCACTGAAGTCTTCAAGTGCGGTGTCCCACAAGGTACAGTCCTCGGACCACTCCTCTTCAACATATTCATGGAGGACCTCTCCGCTGACTTAAATCGCTCAGGGGCACTGCATTACTTCTATGCGGATGACCTGACGATCGTCGCTCGCGGACGAGATCGGGAGTTGGTCCTGAACCAGGCTCTTGACATGCTCAGCCACTGGTCACGCACCCATTTTATGGACGTGAACGTGGGCAAAACAAATGTGTGCCACTTCCGCAGCCGCCGTGATGCCCCCGTGCTTCGTTACCGAGGCATGGAACTCGAAAATGATGACACCCCAAAACTCTTGGGCGTCACTTTCAGCAAGCATCGCGGCTTCGGTCAGCACACGAAAAGCATGAAAAACAAGAGTCTGAAGACGCTTATCAAGCTCTCGGCGGTCTCTAACACACTGCCTGGGGCGTCGCGCGACGCGATCCGGTGCTTTCACCTAGCACTCGTTTCGTCGTCCATGCAGTACGCTTGCCCGGCATGGTTTGGCATAGCGTCGGACACGGACGTGGCCACCATGGACAGTGTGCAAGCCCGCGGCGCCCGCCTCGCATGTGGACTGCCCGCAACAAC
>LFNC01000002.1:0-119974 GCA_001235845.1 Perkinsela sp. CCAP 1560/4 | reverse complement strand
CCCCCCTGCGCCATCCCCGCTCCGACCAAGCGCTGATACGCGCCGGAAGCGGGGCCGAACCACCGACCCAGTCGCGTGCCCTGAGTGCGCCGTGGTTCTCGCTTCGCGCTCGACCGGTGTCAATCACCTCGTCACAACGCACGGTTATGATCGCAAAGAAGCGCTTCGCCTTCTACAGCGTGAGCCGCCTGCGCCGCCTTGTGTTCCAAACGCACCACAAAGGTGCCCGTACTGCCCGAGGACATGTCCTTCGGTTGCAAGTGTGAACCGGCATGTTGTGGCGATGCACCGCGATGAAGCGCGGATCAAACGAGCGAGACCCGGAGATGCACCTGCCGCACTGCCTGCAGCAAACGACCACTCGTGTCATATGTGCAGCTTTGTGAGCAGCTCCAAATGGGGACTCACCTCGCACCTGCGTCGCACGCACGGCATCGACCGAAGAGTACCACGAGGTCATCGCCCGAGCGACTGCGAGGAGTCCGTTAAACACCTCATCTTCGACTGCCCACGCTTAACCGCTCTGCGGATAAAGCACAGCATCCGGCCACAAGGAGACAACCAACAATGGTTCGAGCGACGAGTGCCCGACTTCCTCTTGGAAGCCTTACATCTGCTCCCCAGCCTCGGGTACGAGGACGTACGGCTGCCAGCCAGCCCTACAATCGGAGAAAACCTTCGCTCCGGGCCACCCGTCAATACTGTCGGGGATCGGCTAGCCAGAGTGACGCCTTCCGTTCGTTCTTCCTCGAAGAAACGCGTCAGAGAAGCAAGCTCTTTGGCATGTGCAAAACGCACGATCTCAACAAATCCCCAAAACGGGATTCCTAGAACAAGAACTGCCGCTACAACGGCGGTGCAGCCCCCTCTTGGGTGCCCCCCCCCCCGGTCCCTCAAGCGGAAAGAAAATGCTGATGCTTGATCGGCATGCGCTCATGCGCAATAAAAAAATCGCTACTCAGGCACGATCGACTCAGGGAATATGCGTGAAAGTATTACATATTTCGACGTTAGAGAAAACGCGCTCAGTGGAGCAGTACGGGTACCGGAACAAATGTACCGCAAATTCAACGGGGCTCCAGGTGCCAGCTGTTTTGAGGGCAACCATGACCTCATCGTGGAACGAGTGTAGGCAGAGACATTTCTCAGTATATAAATATAAACTCAATGCGTAAAAAGTAAATAAAAGTGGCCATACTGATCCGATTGTGGTTCAATGGAAGACCTTTTCAGTGGATAGCTCAGTATCCTATTCTTTGATCGCGAGGCGGCTTTTCTTGTCGAATTCACCTAAGTGGTATTCGTTCATTCCGTGGGACGGTTGACCTCACGAATGCAAGGAAACTGTTGGCATTTTGCCAGATTCTAAGTACAGTGCTTTTGCATTTTCCGGAATGCGTCGACGTGCGTTGGATTAATTGCATCAATTTGGACGGAGTTTTTGCACTGTTGGTGGAAACTTTGTAGTGTGTTATTTTGAAACAGGGGTTCATGGTGAGTCAGTGAAAAGTTACTGGAGTGGCATTGTTCCGTACCAACAGCTGAATTTGCACCACCAGCTTGGTGTGAATCATAAAGTGGCCATCTCACAGGTTTATTCATAGTGAAACTATTCATTGGGAGGATAAGTTTCGTTTTGAATATAACTGTGCCAACATAAATTTATGAACTCGAGCAGGTCAGTTTGAAGTCATATCTTGATAAGCAGGACTTTGCCTGCTAGTACGAGATATGAGTTGTGGGCTCAAGGCGGAGCGTCTCCTGGTGGTCATAGCCGTGCGTTGTGACGAGGTGGTTCACCCCGGTCGAGCGCGAAGCAAGCACCACGGCGCAATCAGGGCACGCGACTGCATCGGTGGTCCGTCCTCGTTTCCGGGACGGTTCGACGGTCGTGGGGGCGGAGGATGCAGCCGGGGGGTCCGATCAGAACCGGCAGGCCTTTGGAACCGACGGGTTCAAGATGCGGTGCAGGTCACCCCAGTAAGGCGACCAGTTTGTGCGGGCTTGGCTTGCGAGGCAATCAAGGAGGCGGACACCAGTGAGGTGTTTTGTCTTGGTTGGTTTGATGCCAACCACTCGTCTTCGATGTGTTTCGCGTGCTTCCAGCTTCCTGGCGGCATCGCCCGCTATTCTTTCTCTGGCGATGCTCAGCGCATCTTTGTGCCAGAGGGTGTAGCGGGTGCTGCACCCGTGGGCGGCATTCGAAGCCACATCGGCGAGCTCATTTCTTGATACCCCGCAGTGGCCAAACACAAACGGCGGGCGTATCTTAGCCCCCCGGCCGGCCAGAGCATTCAGCATCTCGACACACCCCGCAAAAGTGGAGGTCGTCCAATGTTTTGACTACTCGACGCGGCCTTTCTATGCGTTTTCCGAGAAAGCTACGAGACTGTTTCAACCTGATGTTTGCTGATATCGGTGGACCACAAGTGGAGCTACCAAGAGAGATTGCTCGACAGAATATTGTCGAATGGTTGATTGGCAACCCCATGGAAAGTTCCCACTATGAAAAACGTAAAGCCCCCACTGTGGAAGGGGGTCCAAAACATCGGTAGCCGCGTGAGATCGACATATCCCTTCTGCTATGCGTAGCTGTTATCTGGGGAGAGCACGCCATGATGCGTCTCTATGGAATCTGTTGGGTATACACCCCGAGCGAATCAATCCCACACACATTTACATTGAATATGCTCCAACAAGAACCAAAATGCAATGCCAGAGGACCGCTTTTCGGTGGACGAATATTCTTCATGTCGTTTCACTTCTCCACACACTGGTCCAAGAATGTTTTGCAAGCGCAATTTAGTGACAGAGATTGCGGAAGCTTGGCGAGCTTTTCTTGTCGAATCCACCTCAAAGTGGTATTCGTTCGTTCAGTGGAACGGTTGACCTCACAAATGCAAGGAAATCGTTGGCATTTTGCCAGATTCTGAGCACAGTGCTTTTGTGTCGGGCTCTTGTTCCCATATGCCTTCGGCAACAGAGTTACCTGCATGTTTGAGCATGCAGTTTTCTATGATGTGCGTCGTGCACTTGAAATACACGACTTTCGGCAGAAATTCTCTTTGCCTGTGTGTGCGTGGGATCGTTGATGCATGGCATTGGAATAGACTTTCCTCATGAGTCCGTGTACTTCCTCAAAAGCTCAAAGCGCTCCACGTGATATTCCTTAGTCTCGGCTGGAACGAATGCCCACCCTATCATAGTCAGCTTGTTATGCCTGTCCAAGCCTGATGGCACCAGGTGAACACCTCGGAAGTTCGGTGCCGCTGAATGTTGTCAAGATACGACACATTGATGCTGTACATGCATAACTCCAGCTTACCCACAAAAATCACTGCAACAACCAGCAGCTGGTTATTTCGGACAACCGTGGTAGCAAACCTATTTTCACGGAATGTGTTAAACAAAGCACTGTAACTTTCCTCGGCATAGTTCGCTATGGTGACGCGCTTTTGGCTGCACTTCAATCAGAGACACCGATTTTCAAAGGCGATATGCCATCGCCATTTTTTCGGTGGATCAGCTGACTTGATAAAAAGTCACCCGGCTTTCTGGTGAGGGCTGTAGAATTGAAGCTACTGCTCGCCTGGTATGCGAGTATGTGATCTTTTCCCGTAAGATGACGATTTGTGTCATCGTGCATGCATCAGTGGTTCAGTTGACTTGACAAGTAGTTTCGACATGATGAGAGAGACCCAACTTCCCTCTGCTGGAAACCCGTTTCATTCTTTCGAATATAATACCGATATTCCGTATGCATCTTGCTGTTGATTGAGCAAGGCAAACTTGCGCCTTACACAGTACCTCAGGGCAGATGTCCACTTTTTTCAGGCGCCTCTCACTGACAAGCACCCAAAGATTGCCGGCATTCTTTTGGCGCCAAGTAGCCAGCGCAAAATTGTGCTTTATTGCATGCGCTTCCATTTCCGCTGTAGCAAGTTGGCAAGACGGCCATCGTCAGGCAGCTCCTGTTCAGCCAATGTGGAATGGCACTCTAGAAAATCCGCTGCGTCCGGCAGGTACTCGGCGTCGCGATTTCCAGGAGGTGCCGTGTCTGTGAACATTTTCAACGCGAGAATAAGCAAAACAAAAACAAAATTCGCTCTGACGGCGTTGAAAAAAGATTCAGCAGTTCACGATGTGGACACACTTTACCTCGTACAAGAGAAAAATAAAGCTCGACGCATTTTGTGGCGAAAATACAAAATGCGTATACTTTTACCCAAAAAAAATTAGTTAATTGTTTTTGACTTTCAGTAATTATTTTGATTTTTTCATTGATTATTTCAACTACTGAATCTTGCTTACTCGTGCTCAAACAGAATTTGTGTATTCTTTTTCTGATAAAATTCCAGCTTTACGATAACAATGAAAATCACTGAGTTACCCGTAGAGTCCACTTTTTACGAAGACTCTTCGGATGCAGGTTCATCAAGCGACAACGAGTTCCTGAGTTACTTTGATGTTCTTTCACCTCTTATTAATTCCAATTTCTTCCCATCGGGAGAAAGCGACGATCAGCCTTACGATGATGAGCATAAGGGCTTTCTCGCTCAGCGTTGGGAGTCACGCCAACTTGCTACGCTGGCTGATCAGGCGTATGCCAATGAACAGAATCGCTCCCTGGTCATATGGAAGCGACGGAATACGGGGAATTCTTGGGTTCTCGTCTGTCCGACGAGGTTAAAGCAAGGAGTGCTTGACCCAGAAGTCAAGTGCAAAGCCCAGGTATCTCTCGCATTCTCGAGGAAGAAAAGTCACGCAGACCTTCCGTATTATATCCGCCGGAATAGCACTCACCTAGCGCACGCGGAATGCGGTGGCTTCAGAACTGCGAAGGGTGCTCATATTCTCAAAAATGTCACTTTTCAGGCGCTGATTGCCGAAAACAAGAAGGCGTCAGCTGCTACCATGGTCACAATCATGAGGCTGGCCACTCGCAAAGACAAAATTCGCGCGAAGGGATACACCTTTCAGCGTTGCCGCCGTAGCTTGATTTCTGACGATATCAAGTCGGAATCATTGAGATGTCAGCTTATTCAGCCTCTCCGTAAAGCTTGGTCGGCCCTTCCAGAAAACGGCCACGCGGAAATGAGGTCCCTCAATGGCGAGTTTGAAATGGGTGGAGCGGTGTACGCTGCAGGTCTGTACGCCTGCATGCAGGGAATGAACGTGTCTTTCCTTGACATGTCGCACTCCCACTCGAATTTATATCACGGGGTGCACGTGATTCTCTGCGGGCAAGATAGGGGAGGTTCCGTGACCATCGTCGCGCATGCTCTGGTAGCTAGGAGACCGGAGAGTACTATGACAAGGCCTTCGAGATATTCTGCTCGTATAGGGACAGCTTGGGCGCATCAGTGCTGAAGGATTGGCCGAGCCAGCCAGGTCACGTGCAGTTTTCGGACCGCATGAAGGGCATCGCAAATCTGCACGGCTTGCGCTACGAGAAAGCTGTGCACAGGAATTGCACATTCCACATCTTCAATAATGTGCAAAGGAACTGCGGAAAGTTCCCAGAGGGGTTCCTGTGGGCTATTCAGGCCAGCGAATCGGCGACGCAGTACAATGAGAAACTCTTAAAGTTAGAGGCATTGTCTTCTGACGCCGCCCATTATCTGCGAGGCATGAAGCCAGAAGAGTGGTGCCTCTGGCCGCATGTCTGGACACATGCTCTGCATGGACATCGCACCAACGATTACGCGGAGTCTTCCAACTCCGCGATACTGCAAATCCGTGCCGTGTCTCTCCCTTGAATGCCCCTGACGCAATGTTCCAGCACCAGATGGAGCATTTCGCCGACCTTCGCGCATCAGCGGAGAGGAGACTTGAAAGGGGGCACATCGTGACATCGTACGCACAAAAGATGTACGACGCCAAGCGTGATCTTGCGGCAAGTTATTCCGTAAGCTTATCAAATAAACGCTACGGCTATGCGGCGCGGCGAACTAGCGAGATACGAAGTGGACCTTGCAGACTTGACATGCCCCTGTCCGTATTCCGTTCAATACGAGCTTCCATGCTGCCATCTCATAGCGGTTGCCCAGCGTCAAGGGCTTACGCGTGATAACGATACCTGGATGCGCGCAATCAGTTCGAAGTTTCTGCAGAGGGATTATTATGGGACAATGCAAAGCTGTGTTGTAAGGCAGGTTCCAATGCAGCACCTCAGTCCCGACGGAGTGACAAAGGGCCATGCCATTGTTGTGCCGAGGCGGCGAGGACGGCCGAAGAAGAACCGCATAAAAGAGGCAAAACCTGCTACCTCTACCCCCGCCGCAAAGAAGCCGCGACCGGCCCGATGGATGGCCACCTCTACGTGGTGAGTCGGACCAGTACCCCGTCCTGGGGGAAGCCAGGATCCTTCCAGCCTCTCGTCGATTCTTTCGAAGTTTTGTTCGAGTTTTGGCACCGACCCTATTGACGACCGCCGCAAGATGGTGGGTCAGGACCAGTACCCTATTGTGGGGAGGTTCAGGAAACCGGATCCTCTTGGTAGCGAGACGAGAGAACGTCTACTAATTCTTTGTGGTACGAAATCGGTCATATGAAATACGCTTGAAGTAGAGGGCGTATGCATACGTGTCGAAAGACCCGTGCAAAATTATGCAGAATCAAATGCCGCCGAATGTGCTATAGTTTGACTGTACCAGGCACATATACATACACTGCAAAGCCAGTGAGACTGGCAATTATGACATTGCGCGACGCATGGCCGATTCAGAACAGCGAAACGGAGGACGCTTACAAATACAATCGTGGTTTGCTGCGGGGCAAGTGTTCCGTGGCAGCGGATTATAGATGGCGCATCGACTCGAAGACATGGCGTGTGTGTTCTCACTTCAGAACAAGGGCCTTACACGGCTACCGAACCAGCAATATTGTGGAAAGTGCAAATGCAATGATCCCGAGCGCCGTATGGAGCCACTTTTACGCGCTTGACACGTTGCGCATGCGAAAACTCCGAGCATGTACCGAGCGCAAGAACACGCCACCAAAGGATGATCTACTCACAGAGTATGCACAAGAAGCCTTGATGATAATCAATCGAAGCTTGCAAAAAAGGTTCATCTGGAGGTTCTCAATATATGCGCCGCCACCTTTATCAGAAGAGACGTGCTATTCAGATTTCTGCCAACCTCGATACTCTTACCTCTGGTACCTTAGCTACCATGCAGTCACTTGATAGCCTTGGCGTCTGCTAAAGGTGAGTTGAGAAACCACGGAGAGATGGCAAGAAGGATCAATGTGAAAAAGAACACCGTCGCACTTCTCATGCGGACCGCAGGCGTAATGTGAACCGTCGCGACCGCCAAACTCTACAGGTATTCTTTGAGAGCCTCAGTTTCGGCCCAACATCAGTGGTTCCTTCTGACTGCCACAAAGGGCACGCCAATCGCACATACATCGTCACAGCATTGGTTTCAAGAACCTGGAGACTAGCAAAGCACACGGACAACGCCGAATGCTGCCATAGCGTTATCAAGCGCTGCATCAAGGCGCAGTGTTACAGGTTTCTCCAGGACTCTGCCACGTTGCGATGAAGCAATCCAGTGTTGACCCGTTGGAAGGCCACCTCTTCGTGGTAGGTTGGACCAGTACCCCGTCGTGGGGGAAGCCAGGAGCCTTCCAAACTCTCGTCGTGCTTTTGTTTTGGCGCCGACCCTATCGACGGCCGCCGCAAGTTAGTGGGTCAGGACCAGTACCCATCCATGGGGAGGTTCAGGAAACCGCCACTCAAACCGATTCAATCAAAAGATGGCTGAAAAGTGCTGTTGATCTCAGAGATCAACGCGCATCCGGTCTTCACCATTGCTCTTCCGCACCGCATCGAGCTCCCTCACCAACGGCAAGTCATCCGGGGTGTCACACGAAATATTATCTCTGCGAAGCGGACGTTTTGGAGGTCGAGAAAACCAATGGCAGAATGACCCGATGGATGGCAACTTCTTCGTTGTGGGTTGGACTAGTACCCTACTGTGGGGATGGGGAGGTTCAGGAAACCACCGTTTCTTGCCATGGGTGATCCCGGATCCTCATGGTGGTGAGACGAGAAAACGTCCACTCATTCCCTGTGGATTAAAGCACAGGATGCGATGAGCCCACATGAACAGGCATAAAAACAGAGGGCATGTGCATACGTGCCGAAAGGCACGTATGGCGATTGTAACACAGCTGACGATGCCTGGGGCGTCCGGTTGCGCAGTCTTCTCGTGTGTTTCAAAAGCGCAGATGATCAGCCAAATGACATCGCAAAGCTGAGCGATGATGTCGACGACAGTCTACGCCTTCCTCGACGCGGTCAACCGAGGAAGGCAGTGGCCGTGTGAGGACGACCGGATAAACCTGCGCGTGACCAAGAAAGTGAGGATGAGACCTTAGATAGCTCTCTATATCACTTTGTAAAGATACATTGGTACACGGTGTGTCGTCGCAAGTTGATATTCTTACGTTCTGTTCGAGCGAAGATGAGTATCCCTACCAGAAGTGATTTCCCAACGACAAAACCTTGATATGGCCGTTTTGCTCCCATTATTGGGTATCACCGGTAATGCGAAGGAGACAGCCAAATCGATGCGTAGCAGGAAGTGCATTTTGTGGCACCACTGATATTCCTGTCCATGGGTGTATCACTGTCTATCACACACTCTTCACAACGCTCTCTGCGTTGGTTACATAATGCCGCCAGCTGGTTCAAAGATCTTCCCTGCGAGAAGAAAGAACACATTTCAGCGCGATGGTGCATATTGATTCCTTTCGCATTTGGTGAAATGAAAGAAATGGAAATCAAAGAGAGTTGAGCGAGTACTTGGGCAATACCAGATCACCAAAGGAGCAACATAGCTTAAAAATATAGCGTTTATAGGTTATTCCTCACTGAACGTCGAAGTTACTGCTTCTTTTTGTTCTTCTTATCGGTCTTTCTCATGTAGAACTGGAGTTCTGCTCCCTCAAGAAGCTGGCCATCTGCCCGACCGACTTGTCCCGGGCGTGAGGTAATTTTCGCCATCAGTCTTCCGACCTTAAACTGTTGCTCGAAGGATTTTTCGAGGGCATGAGCTGGCTTATGGACTGATTTGGGCGCCTTCACAGCGGTCTCATCAGCCTTTTCTTCTGCCAGCTTTTTCTTTCCGAGTGCTATTCCATATCGTTTGTAGTACCAGTCTCTGAAGGGAGAAGCATCAATGAGTACGACACAGCCCTTGACGAGCGTTTTGGTACGAATCATTTCGTTGGACGTGGCGTTGTAAATTACATCAAGGATCTTTACATGTCGGGTAATAGTCTCTGAGCCCCAGGAGAAGTTGCCTTCGTGCAGACGCAGCGCGCGGAACTTGGTGTTGCCTCCGCGGACGCGAACCTTGCGCACCCTAGTGTCCGGCATAAGACGGGTGTTTGCGGGAAGTCTTCCCATCTCGTACTTCTTCTTCTTGCGGTGAATGGACATTTTGCCCCCGGTAACTCTGCGCTTGTGCAGGCGCGATCGCGTGATTCCCATTCGTAATAATTAAAACTCGCAAGGAAAAAGAGTGATTTAGGTGATGCGCGATAGAAGCGTTTGCCTTGTAAAAGAAGTACCATTGTCAATGCGATTGCAGCTTTTCACATAGAACGACAATAAATCCGACTACAGAAAAGAAGATCCCACAAAATCCAAGTAAGAAGTTTAATGCCATTTCTGTTCGAGACATTTTGCTTCGGAAAACAATGAAGTACATTGTGGCGGGAATTGTCATAACGATGTGGATGCCGAAAAGGGCGCCATTAAAAACGAAAATTTCCGTGATACCTCTTGAGAAGACGGCCAGAAGACATGAAGAGCTCACTATGAAAAAAGCAGCCATAAATCTGTACAGCAAAGGCACATTCCCTTCTTTTCCCAAGAAAAACAATGTCAGAGCTCTTCTGCAAGCCACTGAGACCATTGGAAATCCAAGTGCGAAATGGAGGAACATGAGCAATCTGCCAATGTTGACAAATAAATCATCTTTGCCATAAAGCGCTAGAATATCTCCACCACTCTCCACTGACTTCTCACCAAAGTGTAAGTAACCCATGGAAGCCACTTGTGAATACAGGAGGATAATAATGATCATTGAGATACACAAGCACCTACTCATGAGTTTTACCGAAGGGGTTCTGAGTTCATAGTAAAGCTGGGGAGCATTATAGTGCATCGTAAATGCAACTGAAATTATGGGGAACCCTTGAAATAGACTTCGGCCAATGCTGAATAGCTGTGCATTCGATGCCGGAATAACAGAATTCGCCAAGACAGATGCGTTGACGTATCGAAAACCAATCATAACACAGACGTATACCATTGTGAGAAACGATACCAGCGAGAATACCTTCAGCTCAGTTATCTGCTCCACTGAAGAGAACCCCAGAAGGAGAGGGTAAACTACAAGCACCCAAAAGCTACCCGAAGAGCAAAATCCTTGTGTACCCATCCATGCATCCGCCAGTGGTTTCATCGAATCAGCAATGATGATGATAAATGACACCCCCACTCCGAAAGTGTACCAAAAAATAATTAACTGAATTAGCAATTTCATTATCTTGCTTTCACGGTATTTTGTAGCGTTCTCCTCTTCGTATGAATTTGCCCCAGAATTCCCGCTACATAATGGGGCGGCGATTCTCTCTTTCGTAGTGAAGTTCATGATTCTGGCGAATAGCTTGACGTAGGAATCTTCTTTTAAAAAGTCAGCTAAAATTACTAGTTTGTTCGCACTTAATAAGCTAAGGCCAGCAACAAGCACTATAAGCATTTGGCCTACAATGAGAGACGTGAAATGCATGCACGCAGGAAGTGCGAGAATAGCGCCTCCAACCACAGTACATAAAATGGTAATTATCATTGCATTCGCGGTTGAGTTCCCCGATTTTTCGTGTGAGATTTCAATAGAAGAATCCTGCATCCCCTTGAAAATTCAAATCAAAAACATACCAAAGCAAAAAAACATTTTATCGCCGGTGTGGAAAGAATCAAAGAAAATATGGCCCTGATGAGTGGGAATAATTAAGTCTTGGTTTCTTTCCCAATTTCCAGAAAAATCCAAAAAGAGAATACTTGAAAGGGTTCACTTCTACACTAATACTTCTAATTTTCCATCAATAGTCAAAGTCCCTGATAGTAGGTATTAAATGAAGCAGAGTGAGCGGATTGCTCTGAAGAACACACTCCGAGCTCCATTTTTTTGGATCGCGGGTGATAAGCTTGTACTATCAAGAAAAAATTGTGAAACCTATGGAATTAAACTGCCATCCATTGATCAAGGAGCAATACCAGATAGCATAATTTTCAGTGAAACAAATCCTTACATCCATAAAGGGCTTTGCATAGGAAAAAGCGCAGTGCATGGTCGAGGTATATTTTCCGTAGAAGAGATACCTCCCGGAAGAGAGATCATGCGAATTCCAGCCCTTGTCAGCCATGGAGGAGAGGATACCCATTCAGAGTGCATATTGAAGTGCGTTTATTCTTTGCTAGACACGCTTAATCGGGCATGTGGCGCGAGAAAGGTAATGGAAGACACATCCGCAACACTTTGGGAGAATATTTTCCGGTACATGGAAGGAAATGTCCTTGCTCTTCTCGGGCGTAATTGGAAACCTCTATCATCAAAGAGCGTGGAAACAATTACGGATAAAAAGTGTCAGTCTCTTTTTTATCTGAGCACACAACACGGAAAATATTTCGCGCCGAACGAAATTGCAAGCGTATTCGAATTTAATAGGTTTGATGTGAAGCGGCAAAAGAAGAATTACTGCGGGGTATTTCCAGAAGCCTCGCTGTTTAACCATGATTGCTCTCCAAATGTGGAAATTGAAATTATTACCCCTTCTTCTTTCGGAATAGCAAGCGCAGCTTCTTCTTCGTCTACCTGCATACTGATAGCTCGTACTTGTAGAAAAGTGATTTCCTCCGAAGAGCTCTTTATTTCTTACAACAAGTCAGAGGGTCTCCCCTTAACTGAAAACGCAGAACGCCTCCGCCGTAGATGGAGATTTCAATGTGCATGTCGAGCATGTCGCTATCGCCTGATGAGAGCAAGTCTGTTGATATTTTTTGTGCTTGGGAGTATCAATTACTATTTTCTCCGAAAGTATGTCAAAAAGATGCATGAATGAAAATGCTGGTGTAGATACGACAAATTTCTCATGCTGAGCCTAGTATTGCCTTTCTCCTATGAACCATTCTTTCGACACCCCTTTCGTTTATCTTCATCACGCTTATTTATATAAAGCTGTCAATATTCCCGAAATCGGCTGTAGTACAAAGAAATCAAAATCTTTCGTTGCATTGAATGAAAAAGTCTGTACCTAAACGGGTGAAGAAAGTTCTCAAGCCGGCGAAGACAACTGATGTCACGCTTATTTCTAAAAAAATATGCATCCGGAAGACACATGACGAAGAATCCCTGGGATCAACTCGACAGTTATCTATTGAGGAAATGTTATCAAAGGTAAATCATTACTCTACAAAGGTACAAGAACAGACCCTCTCAAAACTTGAGATTTCTTTAAAATCTAATACACTGGTGAATAAGCGGGATCAAATGTTAAAGGTCTTCCAAACAATTTCCTTCAAGTTACTTTCAGAGAATCGCAAGTTGAGAGAAAAGGCTCAAATTATCCTTGTGCACGTAATGGAAAGTAGCGTTCTAGATACGCTTGCAATTGAGCAAACAATACTGCCCATCTTACGAGCTGTGATGACCCATACAGACCCGGCAATAAGAGCTGACGCATTGCCCTTTCTTGCACATTTCCTCTCCCTTTATGAAGCACGTAGATCATCTCAAAGTTGCTTCTATTCAACGTGCGGAAACTATTTTGAGGACGAAAAACTCCTTTTGCTTATTAGTCTTCTGGATAGCTTGGATGTGGACTTCCTCTCGACAGCGAACTTGCATATTTTGAGATGGGCCCTCATCAGCGTTACAATGCTTTTCGACATTCAGAAGCAAAGCGAGAGAATCGACTGCATGGAAAAACATCATGCCGTGGTTCTTCTGAAGTTTATTCAAGGCCTAATTAGCTTCATGAGCGTCTCATCTACTCTACAAAGCATTTTAAGTTATCGGGAAGTTACGCATGCTGTAGCATTTACACATTCTACCATGGAACAAGGATTTTCATCGGTGCTATTAAAGTGTTTCGCACATTCATTGCCGATACTTTCTGACTTACTAAATTCCAAAAGAATCACCACGAAAAAAGCTATTCCACTAATCAATGCTGCTCTGGAAATTCTAAAACAGGTTTTCGAACTTTGTCCGCAAGCTTCCACTAGGGTAAATACAAGTGTCTTGCTTCAGTTAATTGAGGACGAATTTCAAGGAAAGTACTCCAGTGAGTATGTTCAATTCGCCGATACTATCGTCACACCCTGGCTGATTGAGTTATATTGCCGTGAGAAGAAGCCTAAAATTGCACAGAAGCTCACTTTCTTACTGTGGAGAAGAGCACATTTCGAAGGTCGACCAATCGACTTTACACACTTGTTCTCAAAACTGTTTCCGCATGTCAGCATGCCTTCTCGACCGATTCTCGTCAACGAATTCATTCGAAGAATGGTGCGGACAGCAGCAGATTCGGAAGACTTCATGTTCTTTTCCAATGGGATACTCCAATTATATCGAGAAAGAATTGAGGTGACATTGGATCAAAAAGCCAACATCCTGGAATGGGAGATTGAACTGTTCTCCGACTTACCCTATGTACTATGGAAATTTATGAAGAATCGTTCGCGTCTCGCAGGGTATATTCGTTGTGACAGCGACCAACGGATAGTTGTCAATATATGTACGATATTGTGGCACCTTGTGAGTGGATTTGGTGGCAGGCATGCGTATGCTTCAACGGAGATTCCCTTCCAACAGCATGTGCGCCGCATAACCCAAGGATGTCTCCTTCTTGATAAACAGACGCGCTGTCCATTTGATGGGGATGACAAAATCAAGAAGTTCCTTCAGTGCGTACTTCCATATTGCGGCCCACGTATCTCCGAGCCAACGTTGCCATAGTGCTCATTCAACCAATGCTGAATCAGAATCGGTCGAGTATGCCTTTCAAATGACGGGACTATATATACAATATAAATTTTTCCAATTTTCCATAAATTTCAATGTCTAGCCCTATGCAGATCTACATTCGCGCGGACAAGGTAGTGCCGGTAAAGGTTCACTTCTCACAGACGATTGAATCGCTGAAGGAGCAAATTACCGAAAAGCTTGGAATCCCCGCAGGCTTGTTCAGGCTGAGCTTCGGTGGCAAAAGATTGGACGGAGTGTCTCGCCTTTCAGATATGGAAATCCGTGATCAATCATTCATTGACCTCTCCCTCCGACTCCAGGGTGGTGTGATGATGGAGCCGACATTACAAGCACTCGCACGAAAGCACAACTGTGAAAAGAAAATTTGTCGCAAGTGCTATGCCAGGCTACCTCCACGAGCGGTCAACTGCCGCAAGAAGAAGTGCGGACACACGAATCAGCTCCGAATTAAGAAGAAGCTCAAGTAGAGATGTAATTTGAACGAAATTCGTTCGGAAAATATTGAATTTAAATTGAAGTTTACATGAAAGTGAGCAGTGCGCATTGCATTTTTGAGTGGATTAATTGAACTGCAATTTTTTATCATACGCGATTTGCTATTCTTTACAAAATGAACATGGCCACCGTGGTTGGGTACCAAATCCGCTTTCATTGTATCCACCCTTCGCACATAAATTTACTGAAATATCTGGTTCGTTCGAGCACACAAAACGCAAGATACTGTCTCACTTGTTCTCCATTTCCTACGATTTTGTAGGCTCCACATCAACCATGTCCTTCATCAGTGAGATAATGCACAGATGTGTCGAAGAGGAAGACAATGATATTTTCGTAATTCGCCTGACGATTCAACGAGCGAAGGATGCCGTGCACGCCAAAAATGTACCGAACGCTTCTTCCTTATTACGTCAACTCGACCAACTCGGAAATCTGTGGAAAGCCAAGTTTGCATCACACGGCATGCAGTTCCTGGAGGCTCGGAGACGCAGAGAGGAAAATGCCGTTTTCGCACATAAACCACTCAACAAGCCCCGGAGCGATCATTTGGACACCTCCAAATACGCAGAAGCATTCCCATTCTTCGACACACTGCCCCGAAAAGCACAGGAAGAATATTGTGCCCTCCAAAGTGCAATGTGCTCGAATGTGCGTGGAGTTTTTCAGGCGTCGACCGCTTCCGTGCAGAGGGAAAAGACCCAACCGAAATCGAGCCTTTCAGAGACCACGCAGTCTCTCGACGCACAGAGCATAGTGCCTGTGCAGCATCAGCCAGTGCGCCGAGAGAGCTCGCGCGAACTCGAAACAGAGCCCTTCCAGCCCCCAAAGCAGGTGCAGTTTGCCGTCTGGTTGCGTGCGGATGAATCCCATCGAACGAAAGATAATGTCAATAACGTTTGTAAAAAAGGCTTCCAGGCGCCCCACCGTGACTACTTTGCCGGGTCAATACTCAAGTTTCTGCACGAGGTGATGGCCCAGTACAGGGCGGGCGCGCCAGGCACCGACAGGCGTCTGTGCTTGCAATTGACGGGGGAGGGATGCTTTCATGTTGCCAGTGCCGACGGAGCGGACAGCGGTCAGGACTGTGTCTGTTCGCATGTCTCCCTTGCGTTTCGTTCGGCGTAGCGATGGGTGTCGACTGCCTTGCCCCATGACCATTGGATCAATCATTGTGTTTTTTGTCTGCATCTGATATCTTCTCTCGTTATCGCAATTTCCTCTTTACTGATACCATGTACTCAATGGTACGACGAGAGCGGCTACTCTCCGCTCTTTCTTGTGGCCTCACCAAGCCGAAGGCACCGCTTCTCGGTTCAACCAAGCGATCCTACACGCACTACGCGGGACTCCAATATCCCGAGCTCAAGCAATACAGCTATGGTTATACCTTCGCATGCCTGGCCATGACGATATTCTTCGTTCAATGCGGGAACGTGGATACGTTTACTGGTCGAAACGAATGGAGGCGTCACGTTTTCGATGGATTGGATAAATACAATGGCGTTATTAATGGCGACGAGTTTGAGTACATTGACAGCTTCTTTGACAACCTTCCTGATCGCGCCGAGTAGAAAAAAAATCTTTTGTGAAATGTTCAGTCCAGAAGAGAGATTGAACAGACTTTGGGCAACCCACCTTGTATAAACCGTTCGTGGTTCTCTTCTTTGATTACGCCATGCTTTTTGCTCTGTGCTGCGTGAATGTATGCACCTTTTTGGCGTGCAGCGAGGACAATGCCTCCGCCGAACGGCCACTTCTTGTCATGAAAAAACACATTTCATCGACTGATTTGATAGAAAAGGGAACCGCTTCTGTTCAAATTATTGTCACGAACACAGGTGCAGCTTCAGCTTATCAAGTGCAGGTCGTCGATGAGTTTCAAGGAGATAAGTACGGAAAGAGCATCGAAAAGATTGACGCAGGAGAAACAGTGCTCGTCGGGTACTCGAAAAGGGTCGATAGCCTTGGGGAGTTTTACATCGAGCCTGCCCGCGCTGTGTATCGACTCGACCTGGAGGAAGACAGCCAAAAGTACTCATCGTACAGCACCCAGACAAACGAGGAGCTTCCTGGCGATCTGGAGGAGAAGCAGCCTATTGTGAACGTCATGACATCCCGTCAATACAGCCGAAAGCATCGGTATTACGCAAAAGAGGTGGCGACCGCTGCGTTCTTCAGTCTTCTGACCACGTGCCTTCCCTTCGCTATTTATAAGAGGAACGTTTCTCAGCTGAGCAGTAAGTGAGGGACAGGTGACCGTTTGTAACGACTCCGCGTTTTCTCGTATGGATTTGTTTTTGAATAGGAATTTTGCTTCTTTTCGGATTTTTTGCCTCTTTCAGACATGACACTGGAGGCCAAAGAATCAGGTGGAGCCACGCACCCGCTGCATCAGTCTTGGATTATGTGGTATGATTACCAGCGATTCGTCAATCAAAGTAACCCACGAGACGGCCTCCACAAGCTTTCCACAATCGCTGACGTCGAAGGCTTTTGGAACGTCGTCGATACAATCAAGCCGGCGAGCTCACTTGCTTTTGGGGCAAATTATCACTTCTTTAAGGATGGCGTCAGACCTGAATGGGAAGACCCTGCGAACATCGATGGTGGCAAATGGAATATTCGAATTGTTGACGAAGAGGCCGATAAAATTGATTCTGCGTGGGAGAGAACATTGATGGGCCTTATTGGTGAATACATTTTCGATCCGCTCGAGAGGAAACATCAAGGGATTGAATGTATTGTAACTGGGGCAGTGCTGGCAAGACGTCGGTTAAACACAAGAATCGAACTATGGTGCAACAGATGCTTTGACGACGATGAGACCGTCAAAGATATCGAATGTCGAATTCGTGAAATTGCTGGATTAGAAGTGAAGTTGAGTTTCCATCCACATAAGAAAAGCATCAAAAGCACGATCACCACTCTGGAGGCGGGAAGCGATGTCAAGTAATGTAAGTTTGCTTTCGTATGGATTGAACCTGTCATATACAAGTTGACTTTTTGAGATACATTGGATAAACTTTTCAAGTTTGATTATCAATGTTTGCGACTTGTTCACGTTATTCAAACCAATGGTGCTTGCAGACTTTCGTATATTAGTGGATCAGCTGACTTGGATCAATCCAAAGCGCATAATTTGAGTGCATGAACGCGAAAATCCATTTTTGAAGCATGAAAAATCACCATATCCTCTCGCTTCACGTTCGCATAAAATCACTTTCTCATAACTATTCTGACGATCTCGTAATATGCTTGCCCACTACATTTTCACGTCGAGTTTGTCTTCGCTCACGATGATTTTTTCGTAAACGACAAGCGTGAGAGTTTTTCGCTTGACTTCCGTGAGACTCTCCCGAATAATCGTCAAAAAAGCACCCGTTCGCTCTCTTGCTCTGTACCCATGAGCGTAGTCGCATGGGTATCGCATGTTGATGCATGGGTTTGTGCCGCTAATAGTTCGCCTTCGACCGAGGTGTGCGGTTTTGTTTTGAAAGTGCAATTTGATTGAGCCATTTCTTCAATTTGCACGTATGCACATGCCCTCTGCTTCAAGCGTATTTCATGTAGGCGATTCCATCCCACGTTTTATCTTCCACGACATTGGTTGACGTTGCTCTCGCCTCGCCACCAGGGGGATCTGATATCCCCCTAGCAAAATTCGGCGGTTTCCTGAACCTCCCCACAATAGGGTACTAGTCTTGACCCACCACCTTGCGGCGGCCGTCGATAGGGTCGGCGCCAAAACAGAGAATCGACGAGGGTTGGGAAGGTTCCTGGCTTCCCCCGGGATTAAGTACTGGTCTAGCCCACCACGGAGAGCCTTCCATCAGGTCTGCACAGAGAATTCTTTCACTAAGGAAGGCAAGCACTCCAAGTGGAGTGATCCTCTGAGAGCACATCATCACCACTTATTCTCAACGAATTCACCCTCGTCGATCATCACTCCTTTCCAGATGTCACAATAGAGTACAAATCCAACCCACCACCTTGCAGCGGCCGTCAATAGAGTCGGCGCCAAAACAGAGAATCGACGAGGGTTTGGAAGGTTCCTGGCTTCTCCCACGACGGAGTACTAATCCAAACTCTCAAATTACGCCGCTTCACACTCAGAGCCTTGTTGCGCGAGAAGCTGATTCAAATTTGCGGCGTAATTTGAGAGTCTGTTCATGATATTTACTTCTTTGATGGATGGATAATTTCTGCATTATGGGTCTCTCGGAGAGCGCGAAGAAGTTTAGTTTAGTCAGCTGTTCCACTTACGCCAACCTCAAGCTACTATCAAAGCAATCATGCCGCTGAAAAATGCCAAAAAGCATCGGATCAAAGTGCATTTAAGCGTATCTTCAATTTTCAAGAGTGGAAAACATCCTGTCATTATTCGCGTTAATAGTAAAAACAGCACAAACACAATGAGTATACAGTCTTTTTGCAAACAGAAAATGCCGAATCTGCTATGCTAGCTTCATAAAATCAAGCAAATTACAGTGGTTCTTGAAGATTCCTAGTGAAAAAGATACGCACAGTGGCCCCACATAAGCTGCATGAGATATTTGTAAGAGTCGTAATCAAAGTTATCCGTAAGCGACGAGTGGTCGACAAGGACGAGATTTTTCGGGCTTGCTCCAATCTTTAGGATGAATTCATTGTGTACGGAGAACTGTAGCTCATCATTTTGAGCGCCGGACCTTTGCACAGGAAGAATCAATGTCTCTCCCGACAGCGGACATTGTACGTGGACCTTCCAGTTGTCATGATCAACTCCTATGGCCCGGCCGAATAAAGCGACAGTCTGATTACAAAAGCTTGGCAGCATGCTCGCTGTGACTCGGGGAATTATGCCAGTTTCATTTGGAGTTTCACTAAATTCAGCAGTGGGGGCGTTGTAGTAGTTCATCTGATTTGACTGCACTTTGTTAACAGATGATGGTGCACTGACACTTGAATTGTTACGCTGGTACATGAGTTACGTGGTTACAATGGAATTTAGAAGAAAACAGAAGTCTAAAATCAGTTGGTGCCATGATGATGAATGTGCGGTAGCGTTAGATACAGGCGCTGGTGAAGTAATCTAAAATGTGGCGAGAACGTCCCTTCTTCCTGAAGACTACCAATATAATATTATTTCTCTAGTATTAATATCCCCTTTTCACAAGACGTCGGAGTCTAAAATATTATACTTGTGCTCTCTAATCGTAATACCAGACGTGTCATGTGACAAACGTTGCTGTATTAACACCAAATGAAAGTACAGGATTTTTTTTTTAAAAATAAGTAAACTCATGAAGCTTCAACTGAATGTCTACTATAGGAACGGGTAACGAAAGTATGCTTGAAATCAGTGCACTTTAGATTTTTCCGTTGAGGAAGTTGGTCATCTCTTGCCAACCTGCATCTACCAACGACCCCTTTTGGGCTAGTTAGCTTAGATAGTCTTTAATAACATGCGTATGCATTCAAATTCAAACAGTCAATTTATTTACATTCAGTAGCAGCCAGTTCTTCAATCTATACAAAATTCTTCATGGAGCTACCATACGATCTCACAGATACTACGCTTTCGTATGTAGATCGTCACCTTGCGATTACTTTGTTGGACACCATGCAAACCAACAAGAGTCCATATTCTGAGAAGAGCCTTCTGCATGCACAATACAAACTTTGTACAGGAACGCAACTTTACAGTGACCTTATCGACCTTGCAGAAGACGTGGTCCCAGAAGAGAAGCTAAGTGATGCTCAAAGTGAGTATAAGTTGAAGCAGGAAGCGTTAGCTGCGGAGAGAGACCGCCTGCTTCTTGGCGAAGGAGTATCGAAATATAAGGCGTTTCTCTCCACCGAGGAGAACAAAGTGCGCTATCAGAAAATGTGTGATGATACAAGTATTGCTACTCGCGGACTTGAAGTCTTTGAACTAAAGGATGACAATCTCAAGGAGATTTTTCATTTCGCCCAAAGCGTGTACCAATACGGCCAATACGGAGAATGCCGTTCGATTTTGCGATTTTTAGCCTTCGTTAAACCATCGCAATATCGTTACGACGAGAAGCGTATGTGGGGCCAACTTGCTTGTGAAATTCTCTGTGCCAAACACGGTGATGAAGGAGTCAAGTGGCAGGATGCTATTCGATCTCTAAATGCCATAATGGATTCCCTTGAACACGTGAAGCGCCCTGTTTTTACTACAATCCGTTGTTTGCATTGGGGCCTCTTTACGCATTTACTGTCTGGAGTTCCGCAGGGAAGAGATCAGCTCATCGAGTTATTTTTGAATGAGAAAAACTTCTCAATCATTTTCTCCCATGCGCAACATCTTCTCCGCTATGTGCTCGTTTGTCTTATGACAACTAGAACGCTGTGGCTTCGAGGTAACGCTCACGGGCACCCAATGGTTCGCGAGCTCGTTCAAGTGCTTAAGGACATCAACTTTGAGTATAGCGACCCAATCGTGGAAATGTTCAGCGCTCTCTTCATCATGTGTGATACGAAGAGGGCCATTGACGTTCTCGCTTCTGCCGTCACAACTGTGCGCAATGACGTTTTCCTAAAGCCGTACGCAGAGGAATTTCTCGAGACCGCACGGCGACAGATATTTGAGGATTACTGCAAGACACATGGACGTGTCTCGCTGCGCCATATTGCGACAAGCATTGGCATCGCTTCCGAGGAGGCGGAAAAATGGGTCGTGAACGTTCTTCGGAACTCGAAGATGAATGGGCGAATCCATGAGGAGAACGGCAATGTGTTCGTCGTCACCGAACGGCAAACCATCGCTCTTTCTGAGGCCATTACAGAAAAGTCAAGCGCGATTGTGACACGACTTCAGAGTCTCGTGAACTGTCACATGTAGCGTCCATAGCATAGGTATGTTCTGAAAATCTCATTTTTCTCGAATGGTGAAATCCATCTCGTATATTCCATCGTTATCCACTCTTTTCGCTGTCATGATCACCAATGAGCTTCCATCGACTGCCATTCCCCATTCGTGCGGATCACCAGCGCGTGTTTGACCTTCTGACGCAGGTCTCGGCCAAGTTTGATCCACCGATCGTCCTCCGCATCGCCGGTGGATGGGTTCGAAACAGTTTGCTCAAACTTCCGTGCAACGACTTTGATGTCGCAATCGAGACGACCTCAAGCGAGCATAGTAAGGTAGTCACGGGTGAGATTTTCGCAAATGTTCTCATGGAATACCAACGACAGCGAGGCGGAGAGACGCGCTCCATCGGGGTCATCAAGCGCAATCCGCAGCAATCGAAGCACATTGAAGCTGCAAGCACGCATATTTACGGCATTCCGGTGGACTTTTTACACCTTCGGCGTGAGGAGTATTTCGGTCAGGATCATCGAATTCCGGTCGTCGCCAGTGGAACCATCCACGAAGACGCACTTCGGCGTGATTTTACAGTCAACGCACTCTACTACAATTTACACACAGGGGAGGTGGAGGACTACGTGGGCGGGACGAGTGATTTGGCCAAGAAAGTGCTTCGCTGCCCGTTGGACCCCCACGAGACTTTCCTCGATGACCCCCTCCGAGTCCTTCGCGGGATACGATTCGCCGCGCAGTTCGACCTCTCGATCGACGCTGCCATCACACATTCCGCCCAATCACCGGAGATTCAACACGCGCTGCTGCACAAAGTCAGCCGAGAGCGAGTGAGCAAAGAGATCACGCTGTCCGTCGAACGAAGTGGGCCCCTTCGAACATTTCATCTCCTGCGGGCACTGCTTTGCCTGGAGAGCACTTTTCGCTTTACGCCGGCGGGGCGCACAGCGACCCAATCAAACTTCGCTTCAATGACGATCCCATTGGAATGGCAGCCCGGCGAGCATGATTTCATCGAGAAGCTGGCGGCGCGCATCGAGGAGGTGCAGCCGCCGTTACCCTCTCGTGCAGTGGGCTTCTTTCTGGCCGTTTTTGTGCACCGTGCGTGCGCCGGCGAGGACGTGGACAGAATAGAGTCAGTCCTCGTCGACAGTCTGAAGCTCTCGAAGAAAATGACCTCCGAGGTGCTCAGACTGATTTGTGCATCGATGGCATTTGTGGACTTGCTGTCGGCACTCTGTCGAACGCTCAATTTCTCCGATCCCCTGGCAGTAACGCAATCACTTCGAGAGATCATTCATCCCAAGGGAGTGCCGCTTCGGGTGGTACCGGGGATGCAGCCAGATGGAGTTCCCTCCACTCGAATCGAGCTGTTTACGCTATTGCGAAGTCTGGAAGATGTGCACTACCGACCAGCTCTTCTGTGTGCGGTGGAATTCTGCTTCCATCGTGGAGATGTCAATTTCCATGGGTTTTCCAGTGATTCCTTGTACAGAATGATCGATGAGACTCTCCAATCGGACCCTTCGAAGCTCGTCGAGTGTCACGCGTGGCGGCCGATGCTGCGTGGAAACCAAATCACAAAGCATTTGTCAATTAGTGGTCCGGCGATCAAGTCAGCTTTGCGGAAGATTCTGCATTTAGCCGTCGACTACCCACAGCTCCGTGTGGAGGATATCATTCAGCTCGCGCAGCAAAGTCCATCATATTTTTCTGGTGGCGGTAAAAAATGATGGGAGTTTTCCGTTGATGTGCGGAAATGTTTAGTTTATTATCCTGAGCGATGGGACTGCACTACGCAGATGACCTGATTTGAATTTGAGCGAGTTTACGCACTGAGCAGTTTCACACTGCATCTTCTCGTACTACTTTGAAACAATTCTCCAGAAGAGCTATAAATGTTGCATTTTCTATTTCATTATCATTTGACACTATAATCAGAGATGCACGCAGCTCTTTCCATAACATGTGACGACGGAATCGGCAGGTGTAATCGGTCGACACTTCTTCAGCGAACACGAATGAAACTTTTTCTATTTCGATTGGATGATATGCAAAAGATATATGCCAGCCTTAGAGCCCTATTGTGCTTTTGACCGGATTCATGATACGTTTTTCATTTTTCTCAAGGCATTGGTTGACGTAGCTCTCGTTTCGCCACGAGGGGGCCCTTACCAATGCTCGGCGGCTTGCTGAACCTCCCCAGAGTAGGGTACAAGTCCAGATCCACCACGTTGCGACAGGGTGAGGTCAATAAGGTCGTAGCCAAAACAGAGAATCGACGAGAGTTTGAAAGGCTCCTGGCTTGCCCCAGGACGGGGTACTAATCCCAACTACCACGAAGAGCCCTCCAGCGGGCCACCACCAAGATCGTTGTTACTAACGTTCAAACAGCGCAGATTTGAAGGCAACTCAATTGGGCCAGAAAGCATATTTTACGAAAGGTGAATCGTGTGGAAAGTATCTGGAAGTCCCGTCAAGTCCAACGCGCCATCGATTTTCCGGTAGATGAAAATTGTGCATCTCATATTGCTTGTAGCGATTTCCGAAAATGCCAGTCCAATGGCAAAGCTTTCGAGGAGTATTTTCACGGTGGAGTTATTCTCACTTACTATTCTGTCAACGTGAAGCATTGAGAATTTTATTCTGCAAGTAGAAAAAATCATGTTACGAAAGAATCGATAGACCACCGCAATACTTGAATCATCATGGAGAAAGGCGATGAGAAGATACAAACGATATCCTTTGTAGATCTCTACACTCTCACTGTTGGCGACGAAATCTCATCTCCTTCGAGCGATACCACTGTACCGATGGCATTCCCGCGGAGATCAATTCGTTCCAATGCCGGATATTTGATAATTTCCACGACCTCTTGCTGAAAATTGTTATTCCGCAAGTCGAGAAGCTGCAGTGACGCCGGAAGACTGAGGAGGTCGAGGCGGCCACTCAACGCATTTTCATTGAGATGCATCGAGAGAATAAATTGCGGCAAGGCCTTTCCCGGCATTTCCCCCTCGAGCGCACACCGCGGCCAGAAGACGTTCTCAATGTGCCCTTCTTCATCTACGAACACTGATGACAGCCACACAGCGTCGTCACAGCGCTTGTGGATGAGCGTCTCCCTGTTCTTCAAGACCACGCATGATAACCACAACTGCTGGTGTTCTTTGAGAGCGAGGACTGCGCTGACGCCGAGCACCGTCTCAACCGCCTCACGCGGCGCACCGATGACGCTTGTGAAGAAATTATCACGGAGATCCGCGACCCGCAACCCCTGCTGCGCGTGAGACATCCATATTGTTCCGGTGAGTGTATTTCCCGGGATAAAAATTTCCTCAAGGGACCGCGGAAGGTCAGGGAATTGGAAGTTCCCGTGAAATGTACAACCCGCGATATTGAGCAGTCGAAGCCCTCGCGGAAGTTTGCTCGCGTCGATGGTCCCACTGATGCTGTTGCCTTGAACTTGAAATCGCTCTGCCTTTGGTGGAATCCACGAGAGGTCCATGAAGCCCCGCAGACCGAAGAACCCCCAGGCGATATCCTCGACGCTTCCCGCGCCAGTGCAGCGAATGCCGATCCAGTCGCAGATGTCCTTTCGATGGTACCGCTCCTCGCCCAGGATAAACCGCTGGGAGTTGGATGTCTTTACTCGTTCGATGAGCATCTCGGCCCGCTGCTGGTCGCTCATGGCGTGGTAATCGACGTATCGATAGCTGTGGTCATTCTTGTAGCATGAGGAGTGCATCGCCCATGAAAGACCATGTATGACGAGCAGGAGGAAGGAGAGGTGCATTTTGTAAGAAGGAAAGAGCTGGGTGAACGCTAGAGATACAATGCGTCCGAAGATGAAAATTCAAATGACATTACAGGCGTTCATAGACAAGGGTCAACTAGCAAAGGGAAATTTTATCCTCTATTGGCTGTCCGTATTGACCCGGCGTGATCGAAGCTTCGCCCGATAGCCCTCTTCCATTTCGTGACTGAAATTGTCGTCTGGCTCGGACGCTTTGACGTGGACCTTTCGTAATCGCTCCGATAGGGAGGGACCTCTACGCTTTTCCTCGGGGCGTCCGTCACGCTCTGCCGGGTCGACAATCATATCCGTGGGATCGGGACGGTCTGTGGGAACGAAAACCGGTTGAAATCCGATGTGATTTTCTTTGTATTCTCGCAAGAATGGTTGGAGCGCTTCGTCATAGTACCCTAGCCGTCGGAGTGTGTCATCGGAGGGCATCGCACTCCGTCGAGCCTTGTCGAATAAGGAAAGCGTATCGGCTGCCATTGTTTGTGACGAAGAGAAATGTATAGCCATTTTGACAAAAACATATAAAACCCCATCCAAAGCTTCCCAAAAACCATCGAAAACGCAAACTCTTACCTATACGCGCTTGTTCCCGGCGTTGCGGATGCTTTTCGCCGACGGGAATCGTGGCACACCGTGGACTGTGTACCGTGTGAACTTCACAGTGGCCTTCTTCCCGATGAGGTTTTTCCGCTTCTTCCACCACTCCTTCCGCATATCCTCGTCGACGGCGGGGTTTGCAAAAAACTTCTTGCCCGTGCTCGTCACGCAGCACAGCGAGCCGAGGGAGCCTTTGAACTTGCCTGCTCCCGGCTTCACGTCGTAGATGTCGAACTCTTCTTCCATCATCGGGACGTACTTCATCAGACCCTTGCTTCGCTTGCCGGGCTCGTAGAGACCCCCAGGCGTTCGGACCACGATGCCTTCCATTCCACGGTCCAAATAGCCCTCCAGCTGGTTGTCGAGCTCATCCTGAGTCCGGAATGAGCGGATTGGGACTGACAAGAGGCAGTGATTCTTGAGGCTGCCTTTTTTCTCCGCGTTTTTTAACATTTGCTGGATATGATACATCCGCTCGATGTACGGCATTTTCCTGAAATGATCTGCCGTGAGATTCATGTCGAAAATGTGATATTTGATTTTATTCTGGAGTTTGACGTCCTGGGGCGTGATATGCTTGGAAGTCTTTTTGACTGCACTGACGATTTTCTCGAAGGGCAAATCTTTTCCCATAAAGAAGAGCTCGCCGTCGAGCATTATCTTTGCGGGGTCAAACCCAAGGTATGGGGTCTTGAGAAGTTTACAAACGTCATCGTGCACGTGTGTGCAAGAATCGAACTTGAGGCGGTTCCTCGAGTACAGGCCCTTGAGCGTCGCGACGCAGCGAATGCCGTCGAATTTCGGGGAGCAGTAGAGCTTTGATACTTTCCCCTCACGCACTTGGGAAAGCAAATCATGCTTGCTGGCCGTCCACTTTGAGCATAGCATCGCGGCGAGCCCGTCCTTGACAAAGTGGGCTTGGCAGACGCGAAACATGAGATGAAAGTATCACAACCGAAGCAAAACGGTACTCCAGTAAAGCTTCCAGATGTTTCAGAATTGAAATGAATAAAAATGTAAGAGTATAGTCAATTCGCCTCTCACTACCGACGAATGCGTGGGCCGGGAAAAGGGCTACCTTTCGTGCAGAAACGTATGGTCATGGGAAATCTCCCCCATGGGCAGAAGTCCCCGGAATGACAAGCGAACCGTCAAAGTTATTTTCAGTTACGTTGATGAAAACCAGTGAGGATGGCAACTTCCGGAGATCGACCACGCCAGTCAAAGAGCATCCTGCGAGGATCAGTTGCTGCAATCCATCAGGCAAATTCTCGATATCGACTTCTCCGTCGAAAGAGTTGTGCGATAAACATAGATCGACCAACCCCTTGGCCATGCCTCTGAATTGAATTGATCCGGAAAATTGATTGTGCGAAAGGTTGACCTGACGCAGAGGCCGCGGAAGGGAATCCAATTGGATATTCCCGGAAAAGTAGTTTTGCTCAGCCCTGAGGGTTTGAAGATTCTGCGGCAAATTCCGCAAGTCAAGTGTCCCAGTCAGACAGTTCACAGCCACATCGATGCGAACCAATTGTGGAGGAAGCGATTTTGCACATAATTCACCTGAAAAATTGTTGCCGCGGATATCAAACTCCTTCAAATTGACTGGGAGACTCTCGGTTTTGATTTCGCCTTCGAAGAAGCATAATTTCAAAGTCACAATTTGCAACGAGCTTGGGAGAAAACCCAGCTCCACTGACCCTCTGTGGGGGTATCGAAAGTCGCTAAAGTCATTTTCCCATTCAATTCTGACGATTTCTCTGTTTGCATCGTGTGCCAGACCCGGCCAGTTCCCAACGTCAGCGTACCCATCGTGCACATCGAATATTTCCCTTTTTTGCTGAACCTGATCGAAAACGAGCTCCATCAGCGCTTGCTGTGGCAAAGATGCCATTCCAACCCTCCCGATATGGGAATTGTCTGATGCGACGAATATGAGTGGGTGGAACATTGGGGAGAGATAAACGTTCGAAGGAGCTTCATCCCATATGAAAAAGCGTTCCGAATAGAGAAAATTAAAATCAAATCTTACTTCCCACACCACACAGTCTCCGCACCGTCCCCATTCGGAACCTCCTCCGCTGAAATTCCATACGCCGCCAAGGATCCCGGATCAACCTCCCATGCGTGGAACATCTCACGAGCCAAGGCCTGTGCGGTCTTTTCTAAAATAAAATTCTTCTCAATTTCTCCTTTCCGAACAAGCAAATGCCTGCGAAGCCTTTCCCCATAAATCGATTTCAGCTCGCCACCGGGCGTATTCAAAATGAAGTTATCGATGCCGCCGGCCTTTTCGATGGCATACCTCGCTTGGGGAACGTGTGGGATTTGTACCCAGTGATCGAGGATATCGCTAAACCAGACGCCGATTTCCATGCCGGGGTGTTTGAGCTTTTTGAACGAGTGCCCAAGGGATCGCGAGGATTGCACGCGACAGCGAATGCGTTCATACATCCAAATTTCTTTGAGCTTATGGGGGTGCGTCGGGTAGACGCCAGGGTGGGGGTTGCACATTTTGTACGTTGTCCGGCGACTCAATGCGCCGCCAAAGGCTGCCCACGGGGGAAGGCCCATGGACATGAGGCGATTGACGTAGCCGCGCTCGACGCCACGAGGGGCGGCCGACGTGGGCATGTCTCCTTCGAGCACAGCACAGGCGAGTCGCGTTCGCTGAATCATCGCATAGTAAGGATTCGAAAAGTCGAAAACGGACGGAAATAATGAACGTTTCACGAAAAACGAGCTTCAGACCACTCAAAACCGCAACGTTTAGTCTACTCAAAATCCGCAGCATAATTATTTGTTTCAAAAATATATAACCGCAAACGTTTTTCTTCTACTGTTTTTTTTTTCTCTCATTCGTCCTCGCCACACTGCATCTCAACTTCGCCATTCGAGTTCATCCACGTTGACTTGGTGAGATTGTAAAAGTACAACCGCTGATCAGCGCCAACGACAATTTTTACCTTTTCATCTTCTCCGAGCTGATTCGAAATCATCAGTCTGCCGATTTCCGTCGCCAGATTTCTGTCCACCCATCGCTTCAACGGGCGGGCACCGTACTCCGCGTCATATCCGGCTTCGATAATATACTTCTTTGCCTCGGGGTCCACGACGATTTCAATCCGTTTCTCGACCAAATGTTTGTTCAGATCCAACATGATGTTGTCGAGGATGCCTCCAAGCTCTGCCATGCCCAGCTTCTTAAAGAGGACAATATCATCGAGTCTGTTCAAGAACTCTGGCCTGAAAAACCGCCGAACGGCCTCCATGACTTTCGCCTTCGCCGATCCGTTCACCACCGGCGACTCGGAGTGGTGGTGGAGAAATTCGGCGCCGATGTTGGATGTCAGGATAATAACAGTATTGGTGAAGTCGACAGTGCGGCCGTGGCTATCGGTGATGCGCCCATCGTCGAGCACTTGGAGCAGGATGTTCAGCACGTTTGGATGGGCCTTCTCGACCTCGTCGAACAGCACGACAGTATGGGGGCGCCTGCGAACGGGTTCAGTCAGCTGGCCACCCTCCTCATGTCCAATATAGCCTGGCGGGGCACCCACCAAGCGCGAGACGCTGTGTTGCTCCATATACTCGCTCATGTCAATTCGGACCATATTCTTTTCGTTGTCAAAGAGCTCCGATGCGATCGCCTTCGCGAGTTCGGTCTTCCCGACGCCGGTCGGGCCGATGAACAGAAATGAGCCGGTCGGCCGTCGTCTGTTGGAAAGGCCCGCGCGGGAGCGAAGGATCGCCTCCGATACTGCATCGACGGCCTCGTCTTGGCCTTTGACCCGCTTGTGGAGGACGGCGCTGAGCGACAGCAACCGGTGCTGCTCCGTTTGGCTCAGCTTGGTCACGGGAATGCCCGTCCACCGCGCGACAACCTGGGCGATGTCGTTCTCTGTCACCGTATTCTGGAGCATGTGGGTCTTTTTCTCCCGGTCCATCTGCTCTTTCGTCGACCGGATGAGCTCCTGAATTTGCGGGATGGCATTGTAGCGCAGGTCGGCGGCGGCTTCCATGTCGTGGTTCCGTTCGGCTCGTTCGAGCTTTACCTTCTTCTCCTCCAGTCGGTATTGCAATTCATTCAGCTTCGTCACAAGCCCTCGCTCCGCCTCGTATCGCTCCAACAGCGGGTTCAGCTGTTGCCGGATGCGGGTTAATTCTTGGGTGATGACGCCGAGCCGCTCTTCGTTCTCTTTGGTCTTATCGCGCTGCAGTGCTTTCGACTCGATCTGCAGCTGTCGCTCGCGGCGTTCCAGCGTGTCAATCTCCTCGGGGCGAGAGTCCAGCTGCACTCGGGTATTCGCGCACGCCTCGTCAATGAGGTCGATGGCCTTGTCGGGCAGGAAGCGACTCGTGATATATCTGTCCGCAAGCTGGGCCGCCAGGACGATCGCGTTGTCAGTGATCTGAACGCCATGGTGCGTTTCATATTTTTCCTGGATCCCACGGAGAATGGAAATGCAGTCGGGAACTGACGGCTCGTTGACGTAGACTGGCTGGAAGCGACGTTCGAAGGCCGCATCCTTCTCGACGTGCTTTCGGTACTCCTCCAGGGTGGTCGCCCCGATGGTTCGAAGCTCACCTCTCGCGAGCATCGGCTTGAGCAGGTTGGCGGCGTCCATCGCTCCTTCGGCCTTTCCGGCACCGAGAACGAGGTGAATCTCATCGATGAACAGAATAATCTCGTTTTGATGCTCTTTGATTTCATTCAGCACAGCTTTCAGTCGCTCCTCGAACTCCCCTCGATGCGAGGCTCCAGCGATCAGTGCGCCCATATCCAGTGAAAAAACACGCCCTTTGAGATTGCTTGGGATGTCACCACGAACGATGCGCTGGGCGATGCCCTCGACGATTGCCGTCTTTCCGACCCCCGGCTGGCCAATGAGCACAGGATTGTTCTTCGTCCGCCGACTTAGTACTCGAATGGTCCGGCGAATTTCTTCGTCACGGCCAATGACGGGATCGATCTTACCCTCTTCGGCGAGCGCGCACAGGTCTTCACTATACTTGGAGAGCGCCTCGTAGGTTGTCTCCTGGTGGGCCGACGTGACCTTTTTGCCCTTTCGAATATCCATGACGGCTGATTTCATCGATCCGCGGTCAATGCCTTCCTTTTCGAGAACGGCGGATGCATCTCGCACCTCGTGGATGCTCAGCAGAAGATGGTCGACCGCCAGAAACGAATCTCCCAGCGAGTTTCGATGCTGTTCGGCGGTGTTGAGCACTCGTTGCATCTCCCCGCTTGGCGAGGGATTGTTCGGCGTGGGTGTTTGGGACGGGAGGGATTTGCATTTGTCGCGGAAGATGCGGTCCAGATGCGAGTGGTTCACGCCAAATTTCTGGCAAATACGCGCACCCATTCCTTGGGTATCAGTAAAAAGGACTGCGCACAGATGCATCGGCGACAGAATGCCGGAAGAGTTTTCCTTTGCGATCGCGACGGCCCCAGATAGCGCCTTCTGTGCCGCAACAGTCCACTCTGCGTTTGTCATTTTTTTTACAACAGAAAAAAGTCGATTAGCAGCAGCGACGAAAGTACGGAAAAGAGGAAGTGATCAAAATAGAGAACGTATCAAGATGACGCTTACAAGCCTTGTACCTGCTTCCTTGAGACAGTCGATCGACAGTGGTCGACTGCCCTATTCGCGTGAAAATGTGCCATGGCGGCCAAAATGAAGTCTGTTCCTGACGCTTTCAATAGGATGAAAATCGATGTCGTCTTCTTACAGAGGGCTTGCCGATACTTATGTCTACCTCACATACCCACACTCGCCCCTACAAGTCATACCCATCGCACAATTTTACAATTTCGTTGAACTCATCATCACATGGCCCTAAAAGTTCCTCGCACAAGTAGGAACGGAGGGCGTCACCTGAAAGATCTTGGGTTGTCTCGGGTATTGAATCATCGCCCTGGATAGGATTCTCCGCGGCATCTGGAGACGACTGGGAGGAGGGTTCCGCTTCAATACTCGCCTCGGATAAAATATCTTCTTTTGAAGGTGGTTCAACCTGTAGGGCGGGCGTTTTTCGGCGGCGCTTTGATGGACGAGTGCATTCCGCCTGCTCTTCGGACAGTGCGGAGTCCGTACCGCTCGAATCACTGCCGGAACTGTTTTTATGCATCCTTTCGACCTTCTCGGATTGACCGCATGAAGCGACAGTCATTTATGTCGTAGAAAGATACCCATGCCAAGGCTTTTACAGATTGTTTTCTCAAAGTGTAAATTCAAAAGTGTCTCGAGAATGCAAAACATGCTTATTCAGCCTGACTATACAGGAGAAGATACATACAGAACCCGCTTCACCAGATGTCGGTGTGCATCATTGCGACTATAAATCCACAAGGCTACTCACACTCCACAACAGACTCCGTTCCGACGTAGCCAGTATCCCCGAGAGAGTCTCGGAGAGACGATTCATTCACTCCAATGGATTGAATAGCCACTTTCAGGTTCATCAGGCCTTGAGAGGTCACTTTGGGTGCGCTTTTCTTCTGCATCACACGTGGTGCTGCCAATGGGACTCCACTGATCTGCGCTTCAAGCTCCGCAAGGTCATCAAGCCATAGCTGCGTCGGAGTCTTTCGCTTATGTGCCGCAATCCGCCGATCCACCGCAGCCAAATCTGTGCGTTTGCTCGCGCCATTGCCCAGCGAACTAATGTCCATCTTCATCAACGCTTGGATGTATTTTTCTTCGACGCCATTTTCCTTCAGCAGTTCGGTGATCTGCAAAGTTGAATTTGTGAATGTAATTTTTTTGCTTTCGAGTAAATCCAGAAAAGCGATGTGGGCTTCGAGTGTCGCTTTCTTCTTCTTGAGCTCTTGGAGTACTGACGCGGATCGCAATTTGTATATGTCCAGGCGAGCTTTTATGTACGCCTGCATCGCATCGTCGAGGGATGCAAACTCTCGAACATTGGTCTCGTGCGAGCTGCACACCGGCAGCGCGTTTCGCTTTCTCCCCACGAGTCCCAGGAGTTTCGGCAGTACATGCATGTAGCCTGCCTTCTCCATGATGTCCAGCAGCTGTTCGTAAAAGTACACATGGATATCAACGTTCCCACCCCTGTGGTACTCAAGGTATGTAAAGACGATTTTATTCTCCCTCAATTGTTCCAGAATTTGCGTATACGGCGTTGTCCACGTCCCGATGGGAAGCTCAGTGATGTGAATGCCGTTACTGCCAACTCGGCTGAATTTACCATACGTTCGATAGGAAACGTCGTTGCCACCGACCGCCACACTTCCGCGGTAGCCGACGAATGATGGGTTGAGACGGTATTTCACGGTATCCACATTTTCCAGAATGCGGCGAAGTGCGCGAATAAGGTCGATTGGGGCTTGCTTGGGAAAATGGGACCGCCAGCCATATGCGATCGAATCACATCCATTGACGAAATGCACCGGAATAATTGGGCAATAATATTCTGGCTCGGCAACGATGCCTTCACATTCTTTGTATGAGAGGTGGGCATCATCTTCTGGTCGAAATATGTAATTCAGCACGCGGCCACCGCGCGCGAAAATATATCGATCTTTGGCATGGTCGTCTCCGCCTTCTGCTCGCGTTCCAAAGTTCCCCTCTCCTCGAATGAGCGGCAGATTGTTGGAACCAACGAAATTCTGGGCAAGCTGGACGACGCACTTGCTAATGTTTGCTTCACCGTGATGATAGGCGCTGTGGTGGGAAACATACCCAGCCAGCTGAACCACCTTCTTCGATTCAGACTTTCCACGCAAAACGCAATGTATTATTTTTCGCTTTATTGGGTTGAGACCATCGATATAGTGAGGCATTGTTCGATGAAACAGCTCAACGGCGGCCTTGAGATAATCCGTTTCAAAAAACTTTTGAAAGGTGAGTGGTGCATTGGGTTCGAGACTATCTCCGGTCTCGCCGCTCGCCTGCCGCGCAGTGTAACCAAGAATCCATTTTTTCCGGTCATCTGAGCGATCGAGGTCAAAAGCCTGGCGGAAGTAAATTCTGTCTCTTGCTTCGTCATAGTTGAAACTCCGAACATGGGAATCGAATTTTGAAAAATAACGCTTGACTTCGTCTTGGTTGTGGGATCCAAGTCCTTTGTAATACTTGATATGATGGCGACCACTGACTTTAGCGTACTTTGCCTTTTGCTTGTCAAATTCCTCCACGCTGTAAAATTCGTGCGACTTTCCAGCAGCTGTGAGCTTGATAAGAGGCGTTACGAAGTGGCAAATTCTATTTTCCGTCATGAGCCGTGGGAGAAACTTTAAGAACAAATTACACAGGAGGGCTTTGATGTGCACACCATCATTGTCTTGATCTGTCATGAGTAGGACCTTGCCGTATCTCAGGCCATGCGCCCTTCCTTTCTCGTCAACTGACGTTAAGCATCTCAGAAGGTCACGTACGACCGAATTGGTGTACTCGTCACCTTGGTCGATCTGCGTTGCATTTCGTATTTTTCCCTTCAAAGGAAAGATGCCATAGTAAGCCTGACCAATGATGCTTAAACCAGTCAAGGCAACAGACATGGCGCTGTCCCCTTCGACGATAATAAGCGTACACCGCTCTTTTTCGTCGGAATCGGCCTTTTCGGCATCGACGAGTTTTTCTGCGAGCAGATTTGGTAGATTATCGCAGGCAGCGGAATCTCGCACCTTGCCTAGCTGGCCGCTAATGATTTGCACTATTCTGGTTCGTACAACAAATTGCCGGGCAAGCTCTTGAAGGTCTGGCAGATCAGTAACAGATGAGATGGGGGATTGCAGCGCGCTTTTGTTCTGCGAGTCGAACTCTGGCTCTTGTATGCGCAAATTCAAGAAGAGAAAGATGTTGGACCTGATGAAGTCCGGACTGATGTGAAGAAACGGAAAGCTCCTCTGCACTATATCAAGGATGTATTCGCAAATGATGTCCATCACGTACTCCACGTGTGTTCCACCGTCATTTGTATGCACGCTGTTGACGAAGGACACCTGCTGAAAGCCATCGGTGCTCACACGAAGAATAATTTCGCATGACGCGGACTGCGCATGCACCGAGGAAGCATCGCCAGGGTAGAGAATGGCGTATTCTGTGAAGTTTTTGGTGAGGAGTTTTTCTCCGTTCCAGTGCAGCTCGAGGCCAGGTGCAAGACCAGTAAAATCATAGAGCCTTCGCTTGAGAACTTTGTACATATCTGGGGTCAGGGATTCCATCCCGAAAAATTGGTAATCTGGAGTGAATGCGATCTTTGTGTATCCCGGAGTGTGTGGTTCGTTTTTCCGTATTTGTGGTTCATCCATTGTCCGCATGTTGTTGTGCCACTTCACTTGACATGTTAGACCACTTTTTTCATCACATGTCTCGACCATAAATTCTTTCGACAGAATGTTTGTGAGTTTAGCACCGTATCCAAAGCGACCACCCGTAAGATGCGTCCGAGTCTTTCTGTAGTTTGATGAAGTAAGTAAGTGCCCGAACAGCATTACGGGCAGCCACAGGTCTGATACCTTGTGCCTTACCACGGGAATTCCCGAGCCGTCATTTCGTATACAAATGGAACCATCCTTACCTACCTCGACGGAAATGTTTTTGCACTTCCCAGGCTCCTCTGCGTGATTATCGGCCGCGTTCACGAGTATTTCATCCACGATCTTATACAGGCCCGCACTGTATGATATATCCTGATGCTTCATTGATTTTGCTTTATCGTCGTAAACCCAGGCTTGCTGATCAACGTTCGCTACTGATCCTATATACATGTCAGGCCTATGCAGGATGTGGTCATGCGGGCTTATCATCTCGTAAATCTCTTCAACTTTTCGGCAACACTTGGAAGTGAATGCCCCGAAAGATTTCAGAGGGGATATCCTCAACATACTATGCTTAGCAAGAAAGCCTTGAAAAGGGGAGACATTTCGGAGGAAAACTGCAAAATCAAGACTCACTTGGCGTGACTGTTTCACTGCTGCCAACATAATCGATTTTCTTGAAAGAAGAGTTTCGTATCGATGTGCACTATAAAAGGATGAAAAGCAGTTGAATCACCATGCAGTATGAGATGTTACTCAGCATTGGGCTCAAACTGATCATTCATGAGCGTTTTTCGGTCACTTCACATATTTGAGGCAAATATTTTTCTATGAACTCGAGGACTGACTCGAGAATATGGCAGCACTCCTTTGTTTCTTCCGGAAGCCAGCTTGCAGCACGTGCAATAGATGGAAAATGAAACGCAAATCTCAAGAACGCATCTACACCGAGATTTTCGCTCCATGACACAGGATCATCGGACTCCTTTCCTGAAAGTTTTGTGATGAATATTTCACGTTCATCCTCATAGAACAAAACGCTATCTGCAACCTTGTCGAAAAGTCTTATGATATCCTCCAGCATCCGTTTCACGTTATCTTCAAGCTTCAAAGTGGCCTTTGATTGAACGTAGAAGAAGCACATAATCATTCGCATCGAGTGTACCCGGCAGAACTGCGGAAAAGCATCTCTATTCGCTGAATTCGCAAACTTGGCCTGCATGTCGATGTCGTGCTGAATGAGGAAATTATGGAGTGCATCTGGAAACTTGACAACATCTGACTCTTTATCTTTTCCAGCTGATACCACCAAGGGTTCGTGAAGGTCAGAGACACAATCTTTCTCAGATGCGAGCTGGTCTCCAGTAAGCGCTTCACTCATTGGCGAAGTGATCCCGAGCCTATCTTGGATTGGCTGAATATATGCGATGGCTTCTGTGTATATTCGCTGGGCTTCTTTTGAATAGGCTGGCTCCCTTGCGTTGAAAAGCAAGCAGTTTTTTATCATCAGCTCAAAATCAGAAAGCCAATCAGAGAACCGTGGGTATTCCAAAGCCTGGTTTCTGTATCTCATTCTAGTTGTCCAGATGCGCTTAGGGCAAACTTTCTTATATTGCTCTGCAATCACAGGAAACTGAACAACCGGATCGTATAGAAAGAGATTCGTGCGGTCTATGGCTTGAATCTGATTAATAAGTTTGCTAACCTCCGCCTGCACCAAAGCTACAGATTTGCTTGGAAGCTCTTTCTTTGTACGTCTTTTCGTCATGAAAATTAGAAAAGCCAAGTGAATATATGCTACGTGTATAACCTCTACTTGTGACTTTTCTTCTACCTCGGGTGGTTAGCTTGACGAATGAAACGTTGTATCAAAGTAGAAGAAATGTACTATGCATCGTACAACAAATATTCGCCAAATGACCGTTGAGAAATACCAACCTTGCAATATCAAAGGTGTCGAATCTGCTTTTGACCAACTTTTATCGAAAAAAATCCCTTCTTTATTCGGGAAGAGCTTCCTCCTGACCCGACACAAAGCAGCTTCTTGCAAGGTTTTACGATGTTTTAGGCCTCTTTCAGTTGACTGAAATGATTACTATCAGCCTACTATATCTACTCTACAATTTTTTAAAATGAATAGTGGTGCTCTGCATCGTGTACAATTATAGTCTAGGAAATACAACTGTTCCTCCACATTTGATACACTTTAAGTATGCAAGATGGAAGTCTTTTCAAGGGGAAAGTCCTTTGTGGACCGATGGTTCGCATTAGCACCCTTGGATTTCGCTTGTTGTGTGCGAAAAATGGTGCAGATGTCGTGTACAGTGAAGAAATCATAGCCAATAAACTTTGCAAGTGTGTCCGTGAAGTAAGAAGAATTAGCAGGGACGAGTTTAAGGATTTTCTGCCAGACAATAACATCGATAATCAATCGAACACCGTCATCGATCTAATAGAATTTGTTCATTATGATTGTAGGCAAAAGGAACAAGGAAGAAGAGCGGTTGTATTTTCAACTTTGTCGATCGGAGAAGGTGCAAAAGTAATTGTCCAGATCGGCGCGGCATCAGCAGACATTGCCCTTGCTGCTGCTAAAGTTGTGCAAGCAGATGTTGACGGAATCGAGCTAAACATGGGATGTCCGAAGAAATTTAGCACAGGTCAAGGAATGGGAGCTGCTTTAATGAGCAAACCAGATTTAGCAGTCTCCATATTATCAGCATTAGTTCAAGGTCAGTCGCTACCAGTCAGCGTCAAGACTCGCTGTATGCAGTCCACTACTGAAAGTGTAAATCTGATACGAGCTCTCGATAAGTCAGGAGTACACGCGATTGTTTTACATGCTCGTCAAAAGGAGCATCGCTACACTATCGCAGCATCCTACGCCGAGTTTCGCTGCATCAGAGTTATGCTTGGTACAGAATTACGCTCTTCTCTCATCTTAAACGGAGATGTGTCGTCAGGAGATAGTGTCTCTGACCTTATGGAGAGAACTCAGTGTGATGGCATTATGGTCTGCCGCTCCGCGATGCATGATCCATCGATTTTTCAAGATCTGCTTAACAATGATATGCAAGCGCCACATCGTACACCAGAATCAAACATAACTTTACCTCTTAATAACAAGGGTATTCCTCGAATTTTAAGCACAGTCAGGACTTTCGTTGAGTGGCGGGCTGCTTTCGGTGCTTGCTTTCAACAGATCAAATATCATGCTCTACGTGTACTGCAAGAATACCCAGAGGTACATGAGCAATACGAATTATCCTTGAAGGCGAAGGATCAGCGGAAGCTCCTGTCGTCTTTTCTAGGCCAAGATGAACCTCTAGCTGAGTTGCTTCACTGAAAATAGAAATGTATTCCATACGTGAGGTGTTTAAACTGCAAGGTCTTCCCACCGCGTTGAAAAACCACCACGCCCACACGCACGAACTCTCCGGAAGCCTTTACATTTTACAACCTTACAGTAGATCAACCGGCTCTTGTGCTGGCGCAACTTCCTAAGAAACCCAAGTAACTGGGCAATTCTTTTGGTGGACCGCTGAACTTGACGAAATGGCGGTTTGCACTTGACGGGGTTTGCGGTGTTTGCGGGGTTGAACTTGACGAAATGAGTAGCACCCGTTTGTATTTGCATACGAACTCCTTTTCTGGCCCGATCGATCTCATCCACACCCTGCAAAAACTATTTATAAAATACAATCTACGCATGAACAGGACGCTTGCACGCTGCTCCGGCAGAAGGCTAATAAACGCACAACTGGAAAAACAATAAAAATACCGTGGCTGTTCTTCATGCTTTCTTTCTCATGTTTTGAAAGACTTTTCTACATCCACTCCATGTCCGCGTTGACTCTTCTGAGCACCACAAATTCTTCCCTTGGGCGCCTTGATGACGCATCGCTTCCCCCAGCAGGCGCTGATGGAAATTGCAATCTCAGGCATAATGAACAAAGAAATGATCTGTGGAGATGCCGATGAGCCCAAAGACATCGACGAGTGGAAAGGAGTGACACTTCCGAACGATCAAGTTGGTGTGATTAAATAGAGATCGTGCGAGCTCACAGGCTCACTTTGCCCGGAGTGGTTACCGCCCTCAGTGAGGAGCCTTTCTGTACTTCGGAATAGGCTGCTCCGATGGATGGCCACTTCTTCGTGGTGGGTCAGGACCAGTACCCATCCATGGGGAGGTTCAGGAAACCTCCGTTTGCTACTATGGGGGTCCCGGATCCCCCTGGTGGCGAGACGAGAGAACGTTCACTCATTCTCTGTAGTACGAAGCGCGGGACGAAATTGGCCCACACAAATAAAGATAAAACAGAGTGCATGTGTATACGTGTCGAAAGCACGTGCAAATTGAATAATCAATTAAATGTTGTTCAATCAAATTGCACTTTAAAAAAAGGCTGACTGGCACACTCGCGTTGACATCCTTACCAGTAGCGATGAAGTGGTTGGATCTCGGCGAAAGTGCGTTCACCGGATCGATCGATATCGAGGGATTGCCAGAGAATATGGGACAGCTGAGTGTATACTGTAATCAACTGAGCAGGCATTAAGAGCCTGGAAGCCTTACGGAAACGCTCACACACTTCTACGCAAACCAGAATATGTTCTGGAAGCGTTGATCTGACACAATTGTCGGCAACCTTGATATTTCACAACCTTGCAAAAACTCAGCTGGTCAGCCGATGCCTCACAAGGAGACAGTTGAAAAAAGGCGTGTCTCGTGACTACCTGATAGGGTGAAACGCAAGTGTTCTATCAGGGTGCGGATTGACATTCTGTTTACAGCATTTCCATTGTTTTCGCACCAATAACGCAAAGGCGCTATAGTACACCCCATTCAGAAGCCTCGTTATTACCGGGCTTACTCCGTCTCTTTGCGACGAAACCTCGAACATCGTCATAAATGTGATGGGAAACCTTCAGCTTACGAAAATACCCAATGGTAACTGTGAAAAAATGGCCTGCTCGTAGAAGTTTCTGCATTGAGAATAGATGAATTATCGCCTCAAATTCTCCAGACTGAGGCTGTTCCATTCACACGATACCCCAGACATGACCCCGATCAGAAATGGGTCACAGAATGGTTCAGCCACCGACCAACGGCGCAGGCAAAGCAGTGCAGATTTTCAGTTTTCAAGCATGGCGTCACTCCCTTAGTGAGCAGTATCAGATTAACCGTTCCACTTGTTGTCCGCTCGCAAGCCTCTCCATGGTGAAGTTGTATCAAATGAAAGATATGGACAAGCGGAGTACACCATTCCGCGTCAACGGTGATGGATAGCTTTTGAGGATGAATGGCAAATTACTCATTATACGATCTGGAGTTCTCCGGATACTCGGTGGTTTTCTTCAGATTTTCCCGTCGCTTCTGGACGACAGCCACGTTATCAATAGCAAACGCGACGATGGGCCTGGTTTTCCATCCCCATACATCGGGGTTGTTGTTGAGTCCTCGGAGGGCGTCCAGCGCACTGGAATGGTCAGCGTACTCAACAAAACCGCAGCCTTTGGAGAAATCGTTTTGCTTGTCGCGAAGGAGCTTGACTTGCCTCATCCGACCGAACGGCTTGAACAGCTGCTTGACATCCTTCTCGTCCATATTCAGCGGAATATTGTGCACACTTAAACGCGTCTTGGACATGTGAAAATTTGGGTTCCGAAGTTTCTTGATATTCACTTTGTATAATTCCCTGCGCTTGACCATGTCAGGCCGTGAGACGTCATTCCGGCGATCGTCGACTTTCCCCTCCATGAGTAAATATAAATTTCTCGATCCAGTCGAATCATCCTGCCTGTCTTTCTGATCTGAGGCTTCTTTCGGCCGTTCCCTTTTGCTCACTGGGGGACGATCTGAGACCTCATAGCATTCTATTTTGTCCTCATTGAGCATCACGAAGGGAACTGTGTTGGTTTCAGTGCATTCGGCACAGTTTTTCCTCGCCTTCTCCATGACGTTCTCGGCTGACCTTGTGGATTGAAAATACACAAACGCTGTGCCCAAATGTGCCTTCAGCTTCCCGTGGCGGACAAGGAGAACTTTCTTCAGGACGCCAAATCGCTTCATGCGCCCGCGGATGTCGCTTTCATCGTATTTGACGGGAATTTTTTTCAGGACAACACCTCCCTGTGGCACACTTTTTTCTGTAGCCGGCGTGGGCGATGCGAGTCCTTCGGCGGCTGGTTTCTCTTGATCATCGACCTCCCGAGGCTTCTTCTCCTGCTTCATTTCGAGCTTCATTTTGGAAGCGAGCTTCTCTACCCAATTTGGCCTCGGAGTGCTTTTTCGTGAACTTTTCTTCGTTTGTTTGACTGCCATTGATCTTGTTTAATACCGAACCTGCATTGTAATATGTAGTAAGAGGTGAGTGGGAAAAAGGAAAGTTGGCTGGGCACTCAGAATGGCTGTTGTTATGCTATCGCCTTTTAGGCTTTCGCCAACAATACGTTGGAATGACCGTGGTAATTGAATGCCGTCATACTGACATGTAAGTAAAGCTATCATAAAAATCAGCGGAATCAATAGTTGTGCGAAACGGAATGGCCCACAATGGAGACCGGGAAAAAAGGAGTTTTGATGCAAATGACACCTTATACTTGGCCCTACATAATCATCGATCAGTTTCTGCGTTCGAAAGAGAGGATAGACCCAGACTCACTCTCACAAACCCCTCCTCGCAGCCGAAGAACGAGGTGAAGGGTGCTTTCTTTCTGAATGTTGTAGTCTGACAGCGTGCGCCCATCCTCGAGCTGCTTTCCGGCGAAAATGAGTCGCTGCTGGTCTGGTGGGATTCCTTCCTTGTCTTGAACTTTTGCCTTGATGTTTTCAATGGTATCGTTTGCTTCCACCTCGAGTGTGATAGTCTTGCCAGTCAGAGTTTTGACGAAGATCTGCATGCCACCACGCAGCCGCAGAACGAGGTGAAGGGTGCTTTCTTTCTGAATGTTGTAGTCTGACAGCGTGCGCCCATCCTCGAGCTGCTTTCCGGCGAAAATGAGTCGCTGCTGGTCTGGTGGGATTCCTTCCTTGTCTTGAACTTTTGCCTTGATGTTTTCAATGGTATCGTTTGCTTCCACCTCAAGGGTGATGGTCTTACCAGTCAAAGTTTTGACGAAGATCTGCATAGCAATAGTATGAGATTATCCAAAAAAGCAAACTGTAACAAGATACGCCTTGGAATACGAGATTTATGCACCGGTTTATCTGAGTTTACCGTGCTTTTCTACTTCCTATCATTCTGGAAATTAAATCAAAGTGTGTATGGTCGAGTAGAATGTGCTCCGGTTATAAAGAAAAAGGATGTGATTGAAAAAAGACTATACGAGTTTATACGAAATATTTATGTCAGCCGAACTAACAATTGTCCCTTACCTTTTGCGGGCTAGAAGTCCTGGGACACGTCCATGGCGGCCAGAAGTCTTGGTGTGTTGACCACGGACGCGATGTCCGTAGCAGTGTCGAATACCACGATGAATTCTTCCCTTCTTGAGTCTCTCCAAGTCCTCACGAACCTTGTTATCCCATGCAACGGAGGTCACATGCTCTGTCTTGCCGGTCTTGGGGTCCTTCTTACGGTTGAGCATCCAGGATGGAATTTTGTACTTTTCGGGACTAGCAATAATATCGGCAATTCTGTCGAGCTCTTCAGGGGCTAATGTACCCGCGCGTCTGTCTGGGTCAATCCCAGCCTTCTTTGTCACGATCATAGCCATGCGGACACCGATTCCCTTGACCATCCGAAGGGCGTACGGAACTTTTCGCTTGCCATCGAGATTCGTATTCGACATACGAATGATGTGTGTAAAGTTTGGAGTGATTACTGACAACGACATTCTTAAGTCTTAGTAAATTTGTCAGAGTGAAGCGTCAATAATACTAGCGATCTGTAGGCAGACACCATAATTCGGAAATGAAGCTAAGATTTATCATATTTCATACTATGCAAATAGACTAAAGCTTTCGCGCTTGCACGAAGTTATACAGCTGGGGTGTAACTCTGATAGCAGGCTTAGCTGGCTTCAGAATATATCCTGTGCTGCAGCTTTCAGTAGCAGTATTGGTTGCCTTTGGGTTCTTAATACGCTGCTTAAAGGCTTCTTGACACCGAGAAGGTCGAACATGCTCGATTCTCACACAAATACGCTTGCGAAGTACGCGATCTCTGACGCGCTTGTTTATGATAACTCCAACACCCCTTGGTGTGACATTCCAAACTTTGCCGGTTTTGCCATGGTAAAATTTATGAGGCATGCCGTCACGGATAGAAGGATCGGCTACTACATCCACGTAATCACCCATCTTGATTGAAGTAAGGTATGGACGAATCCCGGGCTCGCCGTGTCTTCTGAATTTCTTTGCGAACAATGTTCGAGTGCCGTGGCGAAGTCCGTACGAACGTGTCATGACGTAATCTAATGTGTGAAAACAAGTTTCGACAGATCGTTATCCATAAAATATCCTTCTAGAAAATTACATTACTAATAATATCAATTGCTTTGCCGTTTCGTATTACTAGAGAGGTAAATGGTTCTTCTCAGTGCTTCCTTAGGAATAATGGAGTCCAAACGTATTTTTACAAACGAAAATTCGGCAATGTTAATTCGACGAAGAAATGCGCCACATGTCACATTCAATAATGTTACTTTATTGAGTACCCGAAAACAAAAATTTCCTTTTAGATTTTAATCCGCAACCACGGTCTTAGTTTCAGCAAGTAACCCTGCAAGTTTTCTGAAAATCTACATAGCTATCGCCCATGAAGAAAGCCGCAGTTTATTCAATTCTTTCGTAAACATTAAAGCCTTTTCCGGGCGCCACCAGGAATATAAACAGCACCTAACACGAGTACTCTGATTAGAAAATTCTTGGAAAATATGTCTGTTTCTAAAAATCTATTAGAAATTCTCTTAATGGACACACAGAAAGATGACCTGGGGCGCTCACCGGAATTTCTTCCTATGAAAATTCCCTTGAACCTTGGAATGCTAAAAGCAGCTGCTAAACCATTATCAGCCAATTCAAGTGAGAAAATTGAAGATTTTCCGGAGCATAGAGATAACTACGGAGCCACGTTTGGTGATTTAACTGCTGCGGGGCATAACTCTTCCACAGAGGTACCAATAAGTATACCTCAAGTAGATCAGGATGCAAATGAAAAAAATAAAGATTCGAAAGAAATCATTGTGACCGTACCGAAAAGGCCAAAGTTCGTGAAGTTTCCGCAAAACTTTGAGGACCGCATATCTAAAACTAAATATAAGCTTACGCAGGTTAAGGCACTTAAGCAGATCAAATCAGATGGCAAAACTGTGTCCACAGGGACTTCCAAAGCCAATTACATTGACCCGCGCATCGTGTTTGCATGGAGTAAAAGATATTCAGTACCAATAAAGAAACTTTTTTCGCAGACGCTGATTAAGAAGTACTACTGGGCAGCAGAAGTCGATGAAAATTTCAAGTTTTAAGAGCATGACCCTTGTTATTTTCCGTGTAAACTATAACATGCTCAACCCATATTAAAGAAACGGTCGTTTTTCTGAACAAAACTTTTTAGTCCATCTTTACATAGTAATACCATGGAAAATGAAGATGTGGCCGCTAAGTGTAAGCTTCTCAAAATGTATGTAGGCGACAAATACCTTACGGTGAGTCATCTGAAGCGACAGATTGAAAATCATTTGAAGGACACCCTGCTTGCGTCGAATGAGAAAGCAATAAATCAACCTACGCTAAATACGAATGATGTAATTCTCCCGGGATGCAGGCGTATAGGCAAAAGCCCTGATAGCAACTACGCATATTTCATCTTCGAAGACGACGTGGGTTATGAAAATGGTAAGTCTATTTTATGTTCTGTTCAGAATAAAGGGAAACGCTGGGTCGACGTTCTGGTAGAGGCTAGTGATTTAAAAAACTTTACAAAGAATAGCTCCGAAAGAGAGAATCATGCAAATAGAGAACTTGAAAAGAAAAGGCAACTTGAAACTACACAAGAAGACGATAGTTCTTCTATGGCCGTCTCCCCATGGGCTGACATTCCTTATGAGCAGCAGATAAAGCGAAAAAGAAGACACTGTATGCGTGTACTTAAGAGAATCGCCTCGCAAGTAATTCCCGGCGAAAAGAAAGTTGAATCCGAAAAATCTAATTGCTATTCAGTATTAGAAGTCATCCCATCGGTTAAGCCCGAAAGATATAGAAATCGGGTGGATTACAGTATAGGAAGTAGAGATGATTCTGAAAGTGTTGCTCCAAAGCCATGTGTTGGCTTCAACGCGGGTGCATATAAGAATGGCTATCGCAAAGTGACAAAGCTCTCTCCTTGCGTAATAACTCCTGAAGTGCTGCAGAATATTGCCGGAGAAGTTGAACTTTGGATGCAAAGCTGGTGGAAAAACCACCCACTTGTTCTGAAAGGCTATGACAAGGAAACACACCACGGATTCTGGAGAAGACTCTCTATGCGTATTTCAGCGGATGACCAGATCATGATTGCACTGCAAACAATGAGCAGCAGTTGGCTCCATAAAGCCCTCGTGGACAATGAAGAGTGTAGCATTGATTCGACTGCCCTGTTTGCCGTTTTGCAAGAGGATTTCGCTCAAGTATTTTCATCGATGTGCACTTCGCTTCAATGGCAGGAGTTCGACGGCATTAGCAATGCAGCCCCATCAGACCTCCCTTATAAATCTCTTCATGGACCGTTAACGATAGTGGACCACGTCGATGGTAAAGGGTTTCAAATCAGTGCAAACTCCTTTTTCCAAGTGAACACATCGGCCATGGAATTGTTGGTACGAAGACTGTATGCACTCCCCTTCATTCATAAGAATACCGTTCTTCTCGACATTTGCTCAGGAACAGGTCTCATAGGACTTTCCCTACACGACAGGGTCCATCGAGTTATCGGAGTCGAAATGACTGCGAGCGCTGTCGACGATGCCCGGGAAAACGCAAGCAACATGCATGCAACCAATGTGCACTACATTTGTGACAAAGTGGAGAACTGCTATGAGCAAATCCAATCCGCCATATACGAAACGATGCACTCTACGGAGACTGCACTCGAGGGGACCGAAGTGGTGGCCATTGTTGATCCGCCTCGCAGTGGACTGCACAAGAATGTCATTAAATGGCTTCGCCGATTAAAATTGATCAACAAACTTGTCTACATATCATGCGACCAAAGTGCACTTGTTCGTGATGCCGTGCTTTTACTGAAACCGCCGAGCATCGCATACCCTGGTGACCCATTCAATGGAACATCTTCTTTTGCAGTTGACTTTTTTCCCCATACTCCACACGTCGAGCAAGTTTTCATCATGGAGCGTCAGTAGCTGCAGGGTTGGTTTTCTCTCATTCGCTGGTTGGCATCCTTCATACATAATGCGTTCTTGTATAATCATGGTAGGGGGATACAAAGTGGTACTGGGTAGCAGAAACCCGGAAGCGTCATATCCACCGCTTGAAAACTCGTCGAGCTGATTATTTGTCGATCTTTGCCAATGTATTTATGTATCATAAATCATGAAGCGACTTGCCAAGACAGAAACTCCCATGTGGACATGTTCAAAGCGACGGAAAAGGCCAATCATGAAATGTTCAGACTTGTTGGAGGGTCCGCTACACAAAGCTTTCTGTGCTGCCCCAATACGCAGAGCTGTCAGCGTATCTGGAATCACAGAGTATTGACAAAGAAAATTCCAAGCTGATGTGGTCGATTTCTGAGCTGGGCAAACGTTCAACTTCACCAGCTGGTGAGACATGACTGGTGGTGGCCTGTGTGTAAGGACAGTCATTCTCGTCTCGTTCGGCGGTAATGACCCCAAGGGTCGATAGGCCCCTTCCCCAGAGACCCCTCTCCATCATGCATGTGTCACGTTTCATGTGGGTATCGAGCTCTTGATAATGATGCCACATACAGCTTCCCGATCCTTTAATTACAGATTTGGCATCCATCAAGGTGAAGTGGCCATTGCTTGGACCAATTTTTGCACAGACCTCGTGAATAGGGGCAAATTCCTGGTGTAATAACAGTCCAGCGCCTTGAGAGGTACCTTCGGTAACCGATGTACCCTTGATTACTGGAACATCCGTCCCTCAAGTAAGCTTCTACCTTGACTCGACTAGCCAAGTCGTGACTGTCAATTCATCGAGTTTTTGAGAGTGCAGTTTAATTGAGGCGTTTATTCAATTTGCATGTGCCTTTCGACACGTATACACATTCGGCAGCTGTGTGAGGGAAACCTGTCACACTCGACGGAAGATAGGGCAAATCAAGCGTGCCAGTGTACTTATTTTTGTTTTGCGCCGTGGAGAATTCTTCGATCTCCCCTTCATCGTTGCATATGACCACTTTCCACGTGGAGACTTCAGCGGGGTCATCTCGGCTTCCGCATATTTCTTCGGCCTGATCAAGCCCGAAGATGAGAAGCTCCATAAGGCTTTGTTGTGAAAGCGTTGATCGGTCGACTTTGCCAATGCTGCCGTCGACACTTGCAAAACAAACTGCCGCGTACATGTTGAATGATACTTCTCAATTCAAGCTTTAAGAGTAAATGGCAACTGAAAAAGAGCTGGACATGATGTATTTTCGAATATCAAGCCCCAAGAAGCTCTACCTTTGACGCCACGCCATTTAGCCTTTACTCTATAAAAGAGCTCACTCGACAGCTTATTCGTAGAAGATGAATAATTTTTGGCAGCTGGCTGAGATCGACTGAATCAGAAAAGGAGTTTTCACTATAACAAACTAAAAGCCCACGCTTGGCGGTAATCTCCTCAAATCTAAAGACCAATTGAGCTGATTTGACACGTGAGCAACTTGTACGTGCCTTTCAACACTTATGCACATACTCTGTGTTTCTAGCGTCAGTCTGACGGACCGATTCCATCCCGCGTTTTATACAGAGAATTGATGTCGCTCTCGCCTCGCCATCAGGGGGATATTCGGCGGTCTCCTGAATCGTCCCACAGTAGGGTACTCGTCCAACCCAGCCGGAAAAGGTGGTCATCCATCGGGCCAGCAGTATATTCTCAGCTGATCCACGTGTACTCTTACGTCTACCATCTTCCCTTGTAGCCTTTCAAAGTCAATCAGCTCTGCAAAGGCATTCTCTCCAATGCCCACCAATATCATAGCAACGGGTATAGATATCAAGTCGAGTGTGCCACTGAGTGATAATTCGCGAAAGACAACGCCGCAAGCACTCGAATACGCGATAGAAATGCCCTCGATCGCTAAAATTATCCTTCGCATCACCTATACAAAGTTACCTTCGTGGTTGTATATGCAATATTCGTGGTATACTCGGGTTCCTCGGGAAAAGCCAGCGGGTTGACCTGCCCGAGTGAGAGAAGCTGGGAACCGTGACATGCCACACAGAGGGCGAGAAGAGGCATGTATGGAGTGTACATGACAGAAAGAAAAGAATATGAATTCTACATTCGAACGAATCTCGTGCAATGTCAATGGGATTTACGCTTCACACACTCAATGTCAGTTCAAAAGTCGTCATCAAGGCGGAATATTTTCATGGTCTGATCAAGGAAGTTACGGACTTTTGTTTCATCCGAGTGCTGAAGGGTCCCATGGGGGGCGCCGCTCGTCGCGCTAACCACGACGACTGTAGGGATCTTTTTGACCCCGTAAAATTCTCGGACCTCTGGATACGCATCGTAGTCACACAGGAAGAATGTGGCATCATCCGCGTAATCCGTCGCCATGCTGGGCAATACCGGCTTGAGCTTCGTGCACGGCGCACACCACGTGGCAGAGATGACAAGCACTGCGTAGGAAGCGTCCGGAGCAGATTGTGTAGCTTCGGCAGTGCGCGCGTGGAGTCGTTTAAGTATGCGATTTCGGTTCGCAGAGGCTTCGTTTATGAGCAGCGGCAGTGCGAAGGGGAGGTGTAGGGGGAAGGGAAGACTAAATTTCGGTGGCCCATCGGCGTCAGTGCTCACTTTGGCGAGTGACGATTTATCCCATGGTTTCTCCATGCACTTCACTCCGCCGCACCAGAGCTGAACACAGGGCAACCGTGTGGACACCTCACACAGTGCAACTGCGTTTTCGATCACTGCGCAGTCGACCGTTGCGCGGAGAACACGGAGATGCTTCGACGAGCCATCGGCATGCAACTTCTGCTGGACTTCACTCAACACCGGAAATATCGTCGGCGACTGGTTCGTCCACGGAGCGTTCATGCACAGGAGGACGTGATAATGCGTTTCCAAACCTTCCACCTCTCCACTGAAGCTATCACCAAAGTGCTCCTTGAAGAATTTTTCGGCGTTTTGTGTTGCGTCCAGTAATTCCTCCTGGCTCTTGATTGCGACTATTGGCTTTTCGGTCGATACGTAGCCGTTGCCATAGACGAGTGCACATGTGTCTCGGGCATCAGTGGATGCTTCGCATCTCGCTCGCTTCCGTCCGGCTGTTTCATCATTTGTCAATTGCATAGTTTATGTTTCAAACAAAAACAATTCAATATATTTGACAAACTATCAAATCACATCTGGAAACTTTCAGTCAAAGCAGGTGGCAATCGAGTCCGACCAACGTTCTCACCAGGCTATCAAGTTCCAATGGTGCCTTCAACTGAGTGCGTTGTAATTGGTTTGTTCATTTGCCTTCTGTGCTAATCTTCTGCTTCCGGTGGTATTCGTGTGGGCTAATTGCATCACACGCAATTTAAACCACGGAAAATTTTAGAGTAGACGTAATGCTGATCTCACCGCCAGGAGGATCCCCCATAGCAGTATTCAGCGGTCTCCTATACCTCCCCACAGTAGGGTACTGGTCCTGAGCCACCGCAAAAAGGTGGCTATCCATCGGGTCAGTTTTCAACTGATTTTTGTGTATAAATAGCTCCTCCACATTACCTGGCAAAATTTCCAAATCGATCGACCCAATACACGAATCGCTTCCGAGATTCAACCGCCACATCACAGTTGATTCTGAAGAGCCGATAGTTGCTTCAGCGATGCACCGAACCATTCCAAGTGGAGTGCCCCCTTGAGGCATAAACAACTTGTATGGCCACCCCTCGTCAGCCGTCAATGTTTTTCGGCTCATTTCGATTTCCATAAATCTTCTCCTTGGTAGTGAAACCCTCGATAACCACCATGGTCCAATCAGCTTAGAGAAGTGTCGGCTGTATTCAGAACGAGAAGGGGGAAAGGGATTCTCAACGCATTTCTTTGAAGGCGCGGAAGCGTCTCCATCTGTTTCAGTCATGCCATTTTCCGCTTGGGGCTATTGACATTGTGAACATTGCGTTTCCTCATCATTAGTGAGATTCATTTCACCTAGTCTACGTGGAAGCTCGCTGGAATCGATTGTGCCATTATCAACAAGGTTTGAGGCAGATTGATGAGATCCACTACGCCAAAGAAAAGTGTTCATATTGGCGTTTTGCTTTGTATCGGGAAGCGTCTGAGGGAAAACACTCACCGAGTGACTCGCGCACGATGACGTCCGATCAGACGATGAGATATTTTCCATGCTGGAATTGGAAATGCCATCGCATTTTTCACCGCATGAATAAATCGTCAAGACTAGAAAAAATGCGATAGGCTGAATGCCAGAAAGCTTAATATTCCAAAAATGCAATGAGAGCAATTTCGTCCACTGTCTGCAAGGACACAATCTCCCAGCTTCCAATCAAACTGGGCTCCCACGAGTCGCTTGTAAAGTTACGCAATCACACCGTAGCGCAATTTTCAAGTTATATTACGCAATTGTTTGTATTGACATGCTTTGTGTTTGCACGACGGCTCAGCATTGTCGCTGCAATATTAAGTCACCACACTCAGCTCGAATTTTTTTTCTGGCAATTTTCATCAGCTCAGCCATTGTGTGATGTCTCAGTAGTCTCATCCCCTCCGCATGACGATTATACCCTTGCTTGGGCTTCTCATCGAGCACCTTCCATTTCTGACAGGCTATTTTCGACTTGTATAGCATGTCTTGCCAGCCTCGGGACTTCGCGAGTGGATCCCTGCCAGGCAGAGAAGGCAGAGAGTCCCATATCGATCGCTTGTACACATGAAGCCCGTCGGTATGCCCCTTCCGAATAACCCGCTTTAATTGTACATTCATCTTCTTTATATGCTCAAAGCGCTTCTCGTACTCTGCTTGGATTTTGTCTGGGAGCAATTTGTACATCTTTGGGGTGTTGAATGTTTCTGTATGGCGTATGTCGAGCACTTTTGACTTGGGATTCGCTGCCAACAGCAGAGACACTTGGTCTTGCTTAAAGAGACGCATGGGACTCATGTATCTTGTTCCCATCACCTCGCATGGAAAGCGACGAACGAATTCGTTAAGGCTTTGCGGATCTTTTTCTATCTGCAACAGGATTGCACCGGCCTTCAAGTGGGCCTTTGCGTACGAGCACCCAGTCCTGCGGATTATCTTTCGCATCATGAGATCACGGAGAGACCACACCACCATTGCACTTGAAGCAAATGAAATCAAGATAGGCGTAATATAAGTGATAAATATTCCTGGAAATGGAAAAAGCCGATGGAAATTCATCAAAAGTCTCTTCAGAGACTTAGATACACTTGAGTCTAGGCATACGTAGTGTGCGCAGAGGAGCAATATGCTTGTTCATAAATGTGCAGTATGATCGAACCGTGGCATGGAATGGCTTTGGCGAGTAAAATTTGTTTTGCGTGGGATTACTACACGGCGAACAGAGTTTCATGGCGCCCGTTTTGAGGTAGGGAAGATAGCTGAATTTCTTTTCAAACGTCTTGTGGTCAAATACGCCTGCTTTTATAGACGAATGAAGAGCCTTAATCACTGCGGCTTCGACTGGAATGTAGTCTATCTCCGGCAGTTCGCCAACGGAATCAGTGAGTGTAGCCTTCCCGGGAGTGTATTTCATTGAGAATTCTATTGAGGACGCCGCGAACAGGCGCACAAGATGTTTGATTACTTTATCTTTGTCTGCACGCTGCGATATGATAGTAACAAGCTCTCGAACAGTTTCTTCCGGGGCTCTTACAGTAACAATCTCGAAGTAGCCATCTGGAGGCGGAATCCTAGAGTAGATGTCGTTGCATGAACTACTAGTATAATAGCTCTCCCGGAGGGTATTGAGCATTTTTTCCATTCGTAGTAATCTTGCAGTGTCCGAGTTAGCAAGCTTATCGGTAGATGTGGCTACATTTGGTGAATTTGATGGTTTTCCTTGGAGACTCATCGATGCAATTCGTTTGAAAATGAGGTCTTGCGGGGTTTCATTATTCATCCGCATCCATTCTTTGAGGAATTGGGTCTTCAGAATCGCGATAGTGGAATGATTAATATGCCGACCAAGATTGAAGCCTTTTTCATAGGGATCTTCGATAGCCACGAGATACTTTTGGCGCATGGGCAATGGGGTATTCGAGTCTCTGCTAGCTGGCTCCTTGGCTTCAGTCTGGCTTTCCCAACCGAGTAAGGTTTTTGAGGTTTCTGATGTTCGGTTGATGGTGATTACCGAATTATTCCAATCAAACGTTTCACCAAAGTATCGGAAAAACTCCATCATTAAGGACCCCAGTGTATGACAATTGCATAAATATTCCCTACTGATATAGAGAGAATCATCCTTCAGTAATTGATCTGTGGTATTTTGGGATTCGGTATACAAATATTCCTGCAGTTCTAGCCTTTTCGTGATACATTCGTCTTTGGTGATTTCATTTGGATCAATATGATTTACCAATTGGCATCGCTCTCCGTCGGTGCCTTCACGGTAGCTTTTGTACAAGAGAAAATGAAGCCACATGATGTTAAAAGCATATGTACAAAGCATGCCGCCAGAGCTATTATTTATGCCAGCTTTCTTACTCCAGGACTTTAAAAATAGAGCCCCCACCTTGATAATTGTGGCCCCTAGTTTATTCGCTTTTTCATTGAGCCGCACTTCTTTATTAGGATTGAAGTACTTCTGCAAGAGTTTAGAGTTTCGTAGTCCAAGTAGCCTTAACGATAGGTCGAAGTCTATGGAGAATAAGGATAAAGGAACAAAGCGATAATTCACATCAGGGAACTTGCTATTCAGAGATTCTTTATTGACATCATTTGCTTCTGCAAGGTAAGTTGAGTGGTAGTGGTTCATTTGTGCCTCGATGTTTAGAAGAACTTCCTTTCTTACTTCCGAAGCATCGTGTCTGACGAACCTTACAGACGCACGACCTATTCTTTTCTTATCACGCAAGCAAAGGAAGCATTTTAAAAAAGTGCCATTGAATCCAACGCTTGCATTATTACAGAATGCATTGTGAATGGTGACGTGCAATGTGTTTTGCGATAAGTCCCATAGAAAAAAAGCGCTGTTTCGTGCTAAAAAATCATCGATTCCGCTTCCCTCACGATTTAGCTTGTAATTTTCCATTCCTTGGTCGATTTCCTTGTGTACAGCTTCCTGAATTTCTATGCGAGCTGCATCTATATCTTTTTCCGGTAAATCGCAAGAATTGAACATGATAGAAAAGCTACGTAAGTATATATCCATAGTGTGTCGTTCTTTGAAAGTACTGGAAAGGGCAGCAGACTGTTCACCGCCCTTTCGAAGCAATTTTCCGGCACGAACTGCATCTTGGTTTTCTCCAGCTACGGGAACACTTGAGTGTACGCATTTTGCTGTCATGTTCTGCGGCCAGGTAACTTTTTTAGAGTACGGAGCACTATGATCGAATTTTTTTGTGTGTTTCAGTATTGGAACTCGAGCCCCAAGGATCGGTATTACATTTCCCCTTGTGGAAGGGGACAGAAGCTTAATGGTTTCTGCTATTTTCAGAAGCAGAACCTTTTCTTCTCTTTTAGCAATATCTATGTTAACAAATTCGCCATTCGATGATTCTTCTTTTTCCAATGGCGTAATCGAAAAATCGATATCGCCATACCCATCCCACCAATTATGTACGAAGCAAGAGCCGAATATATTAACTGCATAACGCTTTTCGATTTTGCCAGAAGCGTGCAAGAAATCAATTATGCTTTGTAGCTCTTCACGGGCTTGAATAACTGTTTTACGGTTGGAGCTACATTTTTCGGGTTCTCTACCAACACTAAAATCCAGACTAGGATAGTAAGGCTGGAGCATGTAAGAGCCCCATCTAGTTGCTCTGATGATACACGGACTTCCTGGTAGTACACAATACGAATTACCTGATATTTCTTCCTTTGTACAAAGGTTTTCAATGGCCTTCTTGGGTGGGCTCGCTTTTTTTGGGGAGTTCTTTTTACGTTTTTTGCTAGAAGCACAATCTACTAGATTTCTAGCAAACATTCTTCAGAAAAATGAATATGTGCATAAGAAAATAAATTTAAGTACGATAGATTGATTAACCAAAGAGTATTCTGCAATGATGCGCTTAAAGTATTTCTTCTCAGGACATTTTTTCAAAATCTCTGATCAATTAAGGGAATCTTGCAGTTTTTTATTCGATTCGGGAAATGATCTGTCTTGGATTATTAGCAGATTCTGACATTGGGTATATCGCACAGTTGGTACTATTCCTCACTAGCTTGTTCCTAGGCTCTTTTTTTCTACGCTCATTTATTGGATGCAAAACACCAAGCACTAGAAATATTCTTCTTGTAGGTCCGCCTAGTTCAGGGAAAACATGCCTTTTTTATCGAATTATTGGTAAAGTACCACCTGTAACGTATACATCGCTGAAAAGCATCAAATCGGAATTTCGTCTCTCATTTATGAAGGAGGAATTGCCGTCTTCTATTCGACTAAGAGGAGGATCTGTGATTGCACACGATGTTCCAGGAAGCAATTTCTCATCTTCTCAAATCCAAAAGTTTCTTACGAAGAACGACTTATTGGAAAGTATGGAAGGAGTTGATTTTGTTTTCGTTGCTGACGGAACTATGCTTTTAAATAATCTCTACCAGGATGAAATATCGTCATGTCTATTAGATCTCGCTAGGCTGAAGCAAAGGAGTGTGCGAACAAAAACGCCAGTGCGCATCTGTGTGGTTTTGACACGATCAGATAGCCCTTTATTTATGCACTTTGGTAGTGCAAAAGACTTGATAAGGAAGAAATTACACTCAAAGAAACAATTAAAAGAGGAGTCTAATGAGACAGGGGAGAATATTTCTGCTAACCTAGGGAACCTCAAAGATGATGTTGAAATAGAATTCATCAGCTCCGGTAAGAACGAAGATTTACGCCCTGCACTTTTGAAATGGCTGCTCGATGCTTCCTAACAGGCACTGTAGCATTATTTTGTGTCAATGTTATTGGGCTTGAGAGTAGACCGAATGTTACTCTTTAATATTTTTTCATATAGTAATCATTTACCATGGCGATCGGTAAAAACAAGAAGACCACTGGCCGCAAAGGCGGTAAGAAGAAGGCAACAGATCCAATGCTCCGCAAAGAGTGGTACGACGTGATTGCTCCCGCTACTTTTAACACTAGAAAAGCGGCGAAAACTATCGTCAACAAGACATCCGGAATGAAACTCGCGGTTGATGGACTTCGTCACAGAGTTTTCCATACTTATTTGAGTGATTTACAAGATCAACCAGAGCACGGACACGTGAAAATAAAGCTTCGCGTTGAAGACATCGTTGGCCGCAACTGTCTCACTCAGTTTTACGGAATGGATACATCGGTTGATAAACTCCGATCTATGGTTCGCAAGTGGATCAGTTTGATAGAGTGCGTTGTTGATGCCACGACAACTGATGGATATCGCATGCGGTTTTTTGTCCTTCTTTTCACGAAGCCGCAAGATAAGCAGGTTTGCCGAAATTCCTATGCTAACTCATCCCAGAAGAAGGCGATTAGACTTCGTGCAACGCAAATTATCCGCGAAAACGTCTCCAAATCAGACATTAACAACGTCGTAAGAAAACTGCACACGAAGGTGATGGCTTCGGAAATTGAGAAGAGTGGATCACAGGTCTACCCTCTCCAAAACGTCATCATCCGTAAAGTAAAGACCATCAAAATTCCGCAATTGAGCAATCAAAAGCTTCTGGAAGCCCACAACAACGATGTTCCGGAGTCGAAAGAGGACATTGGTGAAGCAATCACCGTTGTTGAATGATTGTGTGCGGTGTGTTCACTGACTACATATATGGAATATTGACATAACTGAACGAGCTGATATGATAGTAAAATGGCACTAGACTTTCAACTGCTTTGCGGGGATTGCTCATTTTTACTTCTCATTTGAAAGATTTTTTACAAAGTCAAAATGGAGAAAAAGGTCCAAACTTTTGGCAAAAAGAAGACTTCTGTAGCATGCGCGACCGCCTTCCGAGGCAGTGGCCAAATCCGCGTGAACGGCAGACCACTGCACTTGGTCCAGCCAGCACCACTCCGTCCAAAGCTTTTTGAACCAGGAAACATCGTCGGCCCTGCGCGGACTCGCGACATTGATATCCGCATTCGTGTCCGCGGTGGCGGTCAGGTGAGCCAGGTTTATGCTATCCGTCAGGCCATATCCAAGGCATACGTAGCGTACTATCAGAAATTTCACAACGAACTCGAAAAGCAAGAGATCAAAGAGTCCCTTCTGAGATTCGACCGAGCACTTCTTATTGCAGATCCTCGACGCAGGGAGCCGAAGAAGTTTGGCTGCCACGGAGCTCGATCAAAGTTCACCAAATCATACCGTTAATCGCTACTGCTTCGCCGGACACTGGCAGATTATGGATACAGGCATATACTTCTCAATAAGTATTTTACGATAATACTCTTTTGATGAGCAATCCAATATTCCTCTCTAAATGATATATTTTCGGTATTTTTTGTTCATTTGTAGATTACGTCAATGGAAATCCCAGAGCAAATCATGCACTTTTCATGAAGGCCCACCGACGGCGAGGATATACCAAAGTAGAAATGTTTTTTTGGGGTATTTGGCACTTATACTTGGAGTGTGTTAGAGTTTTTTTTTGTGTTACTGATTGACTTTCGCCTCATCATGAAGACCAAGGAGAAGACTTGCAAGAGACCCATTGTGATCGATTTGAAAGAACACATTCTCGGAAGGGCAGCTGCCGTCGTCGCACGTCAGCTTTTGGATGGAAAGCACATTGTGGCCACAAAGGCGGAAAAGCTCAACATCGCCGGCCCTGAGCTCCGTAACAAGCGAAAGTTCCTTGACTTTTTGCGAAAGAAGCACATTACCAACCCCAAGAAGGGACCTTTCCATTTCAGGTCGCCTCGCATGATGTTTCATCGCGTCGTCCGCGGCATGCTCCCGAAGGACAAGAGAGGACAGGCCGCCCTGGCCCGCCTCAAGATCTACGAAGGCCTCCCTGAATTCATCAAAGGACAGCGCATGTGCCTCCCAGGCTGCCTCCGACCAACACGATTCACTCCCCACCGAAAATTCACCGTTCTAGGCGACATCTCCAAGCAGGTCGGATGGAAGCAAGGTGGCATCGTCGAGGAATTCGAGGCACGCAGACACGCGAAGCAGTCAGAACTCGCCCACAAAGCTTCAGCGCAAGCTGCAGCTGAGAGCAAAAGCCTGGCCGCCGCAGAGAAGAAAATGTCGAGCGAGGACGTGAGCATCCTGCAAAAATATGGATTCGCGCTGAACTAATCATGCATTACACAATAGCTCGAAGCAATTAAATCTTAGAATGGCTATATACAAATTAATGTCAGATGGAATCGTTTTGTTTTGCTTCCTTCAGCTGAAAACCCATATGATCCCTTTTTGCACTACGCCATTAGACCATGTTCTTTCTCTCCCGCATCAACTTCCCAAAGAGCGGCTCGAGTACTTTGGAGCACAAGGGCCGGCTCGTTGGCCCAATCCCGGTTTCGCGAAAGCTGCAGGGTCGTCGAGTGGCGTACCAATCGAGATTCATCGACATTGGCCCGCGCTGGTCGTCCGTGTGGTGCGCAGTCCAAGGCGGGCTGCACTCGAAGCGCACGTTCCGGCGGAAAGACCCGATGGACAGGCGGCTGCAATGGAAGCCGATCGCCCGGGGGTATCAAAGCCTGTATGTCAGTGAGCTCACGCGCGGGCTGCACAACAAGCGGGTGCCTCGGCCCCGCCTCCGCGCAACCAATCCCGAGATGGGGCGCATCACGCAGCGCTCCTTGCACGACGGCTACTACTTCAAAGGACCATCGAGGTTCAACAGGGGCCCCTACTATCCATCCACAGATGGGCGCGTTTTCTAGCCATCTGATACACCCCTGTCGCGAAAAAGGCTTTGCCACCAGCCCATTTGCCTGTACATAAAAAGATCATCGGCTCGCTCCTCGGAAAAAGCACATTCACCCCATTGATATGTCTCTTTCATTGCCTCACAACAAAACATCCAGATATTCTCCTATCTGCACCCTTTTTCAGTATGCTTCGTATATGTCGAGTGCTGCGCGCGCACATCTCCATGGGGACCAAAGGGGAGAGCATCGGCAGGCAGCTTGATGTCTACGCGCGGCGGGATCCCCAGCTGGCGCCGTATCTCCTCCGACAAGTCGACACCGAGTTTCAGCGAGGGTGCCGGAAGGTGAAATATATTTTCTGGGTCGCACTTTTCGTTGCGTGTTTGCTGTATGACATTCGGGTGGAAGCAGAGCTTGGGCATTTCCTCCAGCCGTACTTTGAAAAACTCGATCAGCTCCGTGCGTGCGAGGTGGCTGACTATGAAGATCGGCAGGCGCACGCAAGAAAACTGCTCGATCTCCTTGAGCGGTTCAAGAACGATCCCGCTGCGCTTCGCCAGCTGAAGGCCGAAGTCGGTAAACTGCGGAAGGAAGTGGAGGGTTGAGACTCGCTGTTGTTGTTGTTTGATATACGCGTCTTGTCGTTCCCCCTTGTGCAACCTCCGCTGCTTGGTGTCCCCTCTTCCGTTCCCTTGTCATAGAGGAGAGTCAATTGTCACCATTTCTTTGGCCGTTTTCAAGTGAGCAATTTTTAGTATTCCAACGCATATCTCCATCCAAAGCTCAAATGCTTGCGCTCGCTTTCATCAACACCGCCGACCCACATCTCGGCCGGCTCGATTACAATTCCCTCCCCCAACAGACGTTGATGGAAATGTTCATCGCTGGAATCACAAACTGTGACGTAATTTGTGGCTCCCGCGAGGAACCGTATGACGTCGTCCAATGGGAAGGCGTTGAAGTCGACGATGCAACCGAGGACGTCATCAATATACTCTGGGATTCGCAGATTCTCCGCGGCTCTGTCGACATGCAATGGCTTCCGGCGACCGTCGACACAGTTGCCCTTGGTGGCAACAGCCTTACTGGCACTGTCGACTTAACGTGTCTGCCGCCGGCATTGAACGAATTGTCACTGGATGAAAACGAATTTTCTGGATCATTGGAGTTTCGAAAACTTCCAGCATCTCTCAATAAGCTGGACGTATATCAAAATACCTTCACTGGGAGCATCTGTCTGACTGAGTTACCCATTGGGCTGACATTCCTGAGTTTATCGCAAAATCAGCTGAGTGGTTCATTGGAATTACGCCATTTTCCGAGTGCCATGAAAATTCTCTCAGCAAGTACGAACCGATTCACAGGAAGCGTCGATTTGACGCATTTACCCGACGCATTCTCTGAGCTCGTAATAAGTAACAACAATCTGAGCGGTTGTGTCGATCTAACGAAATTGCCTGCAACCCTGAAATCGCTCAGCCTGTCGGAGAATATGTTCAGCGGGGCTGTCGATCTGACTCGATTGCCGCAGAAAATCACGTTGTTATACCTCAATAGTAACAATTTTTCCGGCGAGACAAACTTCAGTGAAATCCCGAAATCAATGAAATTTATGAACGTTGCAAAGACTAACCTATCGGGGAAAATCTATAGAAGCCAAGCAAAATCTGTCATATTCGACGTTGCAAATTCCAACGTGCGTATCCAAAAAGTAAGGCGATAGAGAATATATATAAAAATGACAAGCAAATTAAAAATTAACGGAAAAAAGGAAGCACCAGGCAGCTCGACGAGGCTTGCGAATAAAACTGTATAGGGAAAGCGAGTGCAATTTTCGGTCAGAATAAGCGTACATTGCACACTCATTCGGTATATTTGATTAAACAACTGTATGATTACTTCATTCTTGGTATTCGGCACAGATTGGACATTAGCCTTGTAAGCGACAAATGGTTGCGCGTGGTGTTCGCTCTTGGGCTCTGGGAAAATCCTACTTTGGCGCCCTTTTGATTGACTATGACTGGCCATCACCTCCTGCGCCGAGGTGAGGTACTTGGATTCGCCTTCTGGAAGTATTCCTTAACGGGCATCGATTATATAAGAAGAAGCGAAAAGGGGAAAGACCATATCGTGTGAATATGTTTTTGGTGGATATGCCCAGTTGGGTCGCAGTGAATGAACCACGTTCTGGTCTATTCCGTACACGGAAAAATGATGCGAGCAGAGGTTGGGAATCCGCAGTGAACAAACAGAGATGCTCGTCATTACCCACTGTGATTCTCTACGGCCAGCAGAAACGTTGGCCAATCCTTCGGATAAGCCGGACATTTGTGGCTATTCGAGGCTTCATTCGAGTCGCTCTCGATGAGAGCTGGAGGACTGCATTCGATCCAAGCAATCTTTGCGAATGGGGCAGTCTGTAAACATTTGGATATTATGAGGAGTTGAAGAATTCCACTGAGGTGTAGAGTCTCGCCATTTCTGGAAAAGCGACGATGTGTGTATTAAGAACCAAAATTTCGTGAGATTTGAAAGACCACTGGTTGAAAGCTTGCTGCGAATATCCCGTGACAGATTTTATCCCTCTCCATCGAATATGTTAATGTTTTCGCACGTCGAGCTTTCTTCACCGTTATCTTGCAATGTGCGGCATCGGGATCGTCTTTCGTACCAGACACAATGCAGTCCATGCATGTGCGTGCGAGGCAAGAAATGAAAGTGACGGCATCCTCGAAGATGCGCGCCCTTTCGGTCAACGCTTCGGAGATTTCGAAGCCTTTCTTCTCGACCGATTGTCCCATAGAGGGCCAGATAGTATTCGGCAGGTCGAATGTGAACTTTTTGATGCGTCGGGTGAAGTAACTTCCAACGTCACTGTCATTTCGAGCGTCTTGAATATGCGCAATCAAGCGATCGTGCAGCAACCAATCGTCGACGAAAACTTTATACTTCAGTGGAATGGTGAAATATATCCATATTCTCGACAATCCTCGGATGCCAGTTATGCATGCCACGACTCCAGCGGACCATCGGCAGGGCCACCACCGCCTCTTGGATCGAGTGACACGCTCTGGGTCCACCGCCACATTGAACGAATCGTTGGAGCAAATCTGCACAGTCCAAAAAGTAAACTCGACGCAGCCTCACCGCTCGATGCTAACGCCCAAATGTGCATCGCGGAGAAAATCACTCATCAAATCAGGGATTTTTTCGAGAATCCCCAGATAAAAGGCGCATATGCGTTTGCGGTCATCATCCCGCGCCTATCACTCATCATTTATGGCAGAGATAAGGTTGGACGGCGCAGTCTCGTTCGACTCATGTGCGAAGTCACCCACGGGCATCATCAATCGCGGAAGTTTCTCCTCGGATTATGCTCGACTGGCTATGCGATTCACCAGACCCTCCCAGACGGCACTCGCATTCACATCTCCACCGAGGACGTATCCGTCGAGGGTGTCCATTGCCTGCAGCTTACTTCAAATGGCACGCATACTGAACTTGCACATACTGGCGGAGTTATCTCTTCCGTGGCGGAATGGACCCGTCCCTTCCTCCGAATGCATCCGCTCACATCAATCCCGCATGCATCGACGGAAAAGTGCCGCATGGAGATGGAGGCGTTTTTCGAGAATCGCGGCAGTCCATTATGGGAACAGTTACCAGTCCAATCGTTCACACATCACGGGGCGCGAGACACGCCGATGCGGGAGACGAGATGGTATTTGCACGCGCTGTATGATGCCGTCGCGGAACGGATTCTGACGGCGCCCGTGTCCGCGGCTGGATCGGGGGAATCGCACGTTGGGTTACTCTTTAGTGGGGGAGTGGACTCTATGCTTCTCGCCGCGCTCATTCACTGGGCAATCAAAATCGAATTCCCCGCAGCGGCGTCGAGGCATTTCGTCGTCGAACTGCTGAATGTGTCGTTCGGTGAATTACCAGAACGCTCGCCGGATCGCATTTCCGCACGGCGGGGATTGGCGGAGCTTTGCGCTGCCTTTCCAGATCGAGTGTTTCGCCTAGTGCTTATTGATGCGTCGGACGTGACATTGTTGAAGCGCGTCCAGTCGGAATGCTCGGATGGTATCGACCAGCGGATCCGGTCATTGGTTTTGCCGTCCGATACAGTGATGGACCTGAACATCGCCACTGCGCTGTGGTTCGCGGCCGCTGGAGTCGGTGCGATCGCCCGTCCATCCGACACACAATCTGCCATAGTCCCTTGCCGCTTCCATCGGACAGCTGCCGTTGACGACGACACATTCACCGCAAATGTCGAGCCGATCGCTGATCCGCCGGAAAGTTGCTTCGCCGAGCTCACAAATGCACTTACCGCTGAGTACGCCGCGAACGACAGTCATGTTCGGAAACTTCCGATAAGCGTCTTTGGGAACGCGCCGTATAGCATACCATACAAAAAGTACGGTTTTGCGAAACTCGTGCAATACATGAGAGCCGCACAGAGCGCTGGACTATGTAGACTAACGACGGATGCACAGAAAAACCATTCAATCGAACCGGTCATTGATGTACAGCAAAGCCTCGTACGGGAGGCTCCGCAGGGGGATTCTTCATCAGTGCCGCTCGTGAGGGCACGTGCCCGTCTGCTCTTTAGCGGTCTTGGGGCTGATGAAACACTGGCGGGGTATAGAAGGCATCGGACGGCCTTTCACAGCACACGTGACGCCGAGAAGCCACCGCTCCAGCGTCTCCTCCACGAGTTGGATTTTGATTGCGGAAACTTATGGAGGCGAAACTGTGGGCGCGACGATCGTGTGGTGAGCGACCACGGAAAAGAACTTGCGCTCCCATTTCTTGATGAGAAGGTCATCGGGTGTATCCAGGCAATTTCCAGCCCCTATGGCATGGAATCGGACGGTGTTCATGCGAAAACCGAGGCTCTATGGGATCTGTGTCAGCGTGATGGCATCGGTGACAAAAAACTTGTCCGAACCGCAGCGAGGCTCGCCGGTTTGAGCGAGAGTTCGACGCTCGTGAAAAGAGCGATTCAGTTCGGCTCGAGAATAGCCGTACGCAAAGTGAAAGGGGAGCAGAAAATATAGGATTCGGTTCACATTCGAACGACCTTTGCATTTCGATCACGTTTGTACTTTCCATACGATACGTCTTCTTCGCTCTTCACGGTTGTTCCGGTGGTTTACTGGGCGAACTCACACATGACTTGCAGTTAGTCGATCAGCGTGTGTGTTCGATACGGTTGTTGAAAATCGATTCGCAGGGGGCTCTCTAGGGCTCCTATTGCTCTTGCATAAATAATGCGCTTGCACGCTGCTCCGGCAGAGGGCTAGTAAACGCACAACTCGGAAAGCAATAAAATACCTTGGCTGTTCTTCATGTTTTTGAAAGACTTTTCTACATCGACTCCATGTCCGCTTTGACTCTTCTGAGTACCGCAGATTCTTCAGCTGGTCGGCTCTGTTGACTTGGCAAAACTTCCCAGAACGCTCCAACAACTTCATCTCACAGGCAATCGATTCAGTGGATATTTGGACCTTACAAGATTACCGCCAAGTATGATCCGTTTATGTGTTAACCAACACTCCTTTTTAGATACACTTGATTTCAGTCAGCTACCGCACTCAATCTCTCTGAGAATGAACTTGAGGTTTCTGGTACTGCGTACGGAAGGAAAAGACTGATGCTTGATTGGTATGCGCTCATGCGCATTAAAAAAACGCCCTTAGTGGAACAGTGTGGGTGCCACATGGCTTTATAGTAGTCCTTGATGGGAATGACGAACTTACTGTGGAACGCATTGAATAAAAAGCCGAATTTAATTAACAGCAAAACGATAGCAAAATACAATTTGAGATTTATTAAAGAAACGCGTGATTATTTCGAATGTGGCTGTCTCAAGAGGTGACCAGTAAGTGTTTTAAAAAGGGTATTTGCTCCGTATAATTCATTATAAAATCTGCAATTGACGTCATATCCCCCTTCTTGTCTTCGCGCTCGACGAACCAAGCCGCCCGCCGTTGCCCTGCCCGTTTGAATCTTTTCAGACCCGGCGAGGTAGCCAGGAACCTTGCTGAATAATTACGTGAGTAGGCAGAGTGGCTCGCGTCTGGGCACTGGCAAAAAACACCTCAAGAGAGGTCTTTTGCGTCGGTCTATTGTCTTGCAAATAGGCATTCAAAGCCCACCGAGTTCATATTGGCGCGAAGGTGTCCATGTGTCCTCCGATGATGGATGACAAAAGGAGTAGTTTCCCGAGAATACACGGGGAAGAAGCTGTCGAAGTTTCGGACAGGTCTCGAGTCGGTGGCGTTTTGCGATATTGGCTCAAAATAAAAGCACTCGCTTGTTTGTGCCTTTCTGAAGGTTGGTGTGGAGATCCCTGAAGCATGCTGCAATGTATCGGACGAACAAGCCCGAAGTGCCCATGAAGGGTTGATAATTAAACGTTTTCCAATTAAAGTGATTAGGTTACAGCGTGCTCTAACAATATGTGAGATGAGACATGAAATTGTGTACTTTTGAGTCGGATTAAGTTTCGTTGGTTGGCTTATTTCAAATGTGCCGACGACAGAATAGGCAGGGAGGGGGGGTTAGACCAGATGACACATAATGTTTGGAGGCTCAACTTACCAAAGCAAGCTAGAAAGGGTACGTGAATTGTCTCGATGGTGCATGTAAGTATTCTCTTTCCCCCTTTGTATTTCAAACTAATAGATGAGGTTCGCATTGCTCTTCCTCAAAACTGTGGACCAGTCCCTATCACACGCGTGGATTCGCTGAAAAGACCTTAAAGTGTCAACGGCGCATAATTTTCGAGGCTCTACTTGCCCAAACAAGCTGAAAATGTACCCAACGTGTAGTCCTGATGGTCCATGTCTGTCCTCTTTTCCCGTATTTTACTTTCAAACTAGATGACATTTGAATTGCTTCTCCTCGACACTGTGGACCCTTCGCTTGGCCGGCTCGACTACGCCTCTCTCTCGCAGCAGGCATTGATGGAGATGTCCATCGAAGGAGTCACCAATAAGCAATTGATTTTTGAAGACATTGATGAACTACCAGAAATTGAAGAGTGGGAAGGCGTGACAATCGAAGATGGTGAAGTCGCAGAGATTGACTGGTACAAATTTGATATCGGAGGGTCACTGCAGTTAGAATGGTTGCCTTCCTCAGTGAGGGAATTCGTGGTCAGGTGGTGTCGATTCACTGGTACAATTGCGTGGGCATCTTTACCCGCATCTATGGAGAGTTTAGATCTGGGACACAATACGCTCACTGGGCCGATCGACCTGGAAAGATTGCCAGAAAGGATGGAGAGTCTACATGTTTCCCACAATAAGTTAAGCGGGTCTTTAAACCTAGCGAGTCTTCCAGATACGCTAGAAGCTTTGGTCGCCGACGACAACAAGTTTTCCGGAAGCATTGACTTAACTCAATTACCGGCAGTCTTGGTGTGGCTCGATCTTTCAAAAAATCAGCTGAGTGGTTCAGTTGTGCTGATGCAACTCCCAGGCAGTCTCAATAAGCTCCATCTCGCAAATAATCGGTTAAGCGGATCTCTCGACCTGACGAGGTTACCATCAAGTATGGCACGTTTCAATGCTGGCAATAACTCTTTTTCTGGAACAGTCGATCTCAGCCAGCTCCCACAAAGACTTAAAAAATTATATCTGTTCGACAATCAACTTTCGGGTGAGGTTTTTATTTCCGATAAGCTCTTTAAGAAACTTAGTGTTAGGGGGACAAAACTCATCCTGCGGATAGAGTGATCAAACCCGCCAAGTTATTTATGCATCGGCAGGTTTGACTGGTCGACGCTTTCGCATATTTTTCGGAGGCTCTACTAACCAAAGCAAATTAAAAAATGTACCCAAAGTGTAGTCCCGCTCGTGCATGTAAAAGTGTCCTCTTTTTTCCCTTCTTTATTTTCAAACTAGATGAAATTCGAATTGCTATTCCTCGACGCAGTAGATTCTTGGCTTGGCAGAGTGGCTGTATAGGCCGAAGATGGCAGGCCAAGCGTGACCCTGACAGCGATCACTTCTTTATCACTTTCGATATCGTGATCGGAGACGCCGAGCCACTGGGGAGCCAAGTGCCTAAACGGTCCTATTACTCATGGGACAGAGCGGATTGGAAAGAATTCCGCCGCCGCGTTACAGAGGACTGTAAAGAGTTTCCAAAGAAAGGCACCCCTGACCAACAAGCGAAGTTCCTTTCACGGAGCATCGCAAAGGCGACAGCGGAAGTAGTCCCCAAAGGGGGCTTCACACATCCCCATCAGCTGGTCTGCAGCCTTAGAGGATGCAACCCGCAAATGCGAAAGACTGTTGAACCCGTTAGAGGGCGCAACCCCCACCCAGCGACGGCAGCTTCTTGCTGCAACGCAAGAGAGGAAGAACCTCCTCGACGTACACTGTAAGAAGGAGTGGGGAAAGATGTGTGCGGACATGAAGCCAGCAAACTCCACCACGTGGAGAACGCTTCAGAATATCGTGTCGGCAAGACCGACACCGACGAACCTCGTCGTAGAGGGCGGCCGTGAGGTCCCCTTAACAACCGCGGCGAACCACCTTGTTTCCTTCTTCAAGAAGAAGGCCGTCAAACACCCGGAGGCCAAAGAGCCACAAGCGCCACCGCGCCCAACCAGTATGTTCCGCGCTATAAGGCGGCAGGAACTCGTCGATGCGCTTCGGTACATTAAGTGTCACCGAGCGTGCGGTCCGGACGACGTATACAACGAGGCCCTGTTGCAACTACCACGGGCGGCGCGCACAGCGCTCCTCCGTACGTTCAACCGGTCTCTCTCGCGCGGGATCGTCCCTCACGAGTGGAAGCGCGGAACTATAGTCTCCTTCCTGAAGCCCGGCAAACCTGCCGGCAAGGTGGAATCGTATAGGCCCATAACGCTGAGCAGCACCATCGCAAAGCTCATGAAGCGGATTATCCATGGTCGCCTCCGGCACCTAGTTACATCCGAGAACCAGGCTGGCTTTCGCGCGGGCATGAGCGCCACGGACGTCCTACTGTGGCTGCGCGCCCAGGTGCAACCCACCAGCGCCAGTAAAACGCCACGGACGTCCGCTGTATTTGTGGACTTTAGCAGGGCCTTCGACTCGGTGGACCACGATCTGCTTCTGCTGCGCTTGCAAAAGCTCAACGTGGATCCACACTTAGCTCGCTGGACCCTTAACTTTCTCACTGACCGCCAAGTGCGCGTCAGAATGGGGCACAGACACTATTCGCGCACTGAAGTCTTCAAGTGCGGTGTCCCACAAGGTACAGTCCTCGGACCACTCCTCTTCAACATATTCATGGAGGACCTCTCCGCTGACTTAAATCGCTCAGGGGCACTGCATTACTTCTATGCGGATGACCTGACGATCGTCGCTCGCGGACGAGATCGGGAGTTGGTCCTGAACCAGGCTCTTGACATGCTCAGCCACTGGTCACGCACCCATTTAATGGACGTGAACGTGGGCAAAACAAATGTGTGCCACTTCCGTAGCCGCCGTGATGCCCCCGTGCTTCGTTACCGAGGCATGGAACTCGAAAATGTTGAAACCCCCAAACTTTTGGGCGTCACTTTTAGCAAGCATCGCGGCTTCACCACACGAAAAGCATGAAAAACAAGAGTCTGAAGACGCTCATCAAGCTCTCGGCGGTCTCTAACACACTGCTTGGGGCGTCGCGCGACGCGATCCGGTGTCACCTAGCACTCGTTTCGTCGTCCATGCAGTACGCTTGCCTGGCATGGTTTGGCATAGCGTCGGACACGGACCTAGCCACTATGGACAGTGTGCAAGCGCGCGGCGCCCGCCTCGCATGTGGACTGCCCGCAACAACCGATTCGTTGCTAGAGGCCAACGTGCCATCAGTGTCCGAAAAGGCCAAGTATCTTACTTTTAAGGCCTTCCTGTTGTCTTCCCTTCGTGGCGGCCCTCGAGCCGCAAACGTCGCCCGCTGCTTTCCGCCGTCCAGTGAGATCGGCAAGCTCCACACGGCGATAACTGCAGCATATGGGTCAGTGGAGCCGCTCGCGGATGCTCCAACGCTCAACCATCGGATAATTATCCGTCCCTGGACCCTTGAGGCAGTCACCAAAGAAATGGATGATGCCGTAAAGAAAAAGGTCTCAGGCGAAGCCGTCGCTCACCGCCACCCGTCCGACTATGAGGTATGGACCGACGGGTCATACATTGAAGAAACATCTTCGGTCGCCGGGGCCGCCCTTATATTCAAGAAGGGCAGAGCGAATTACCAAACAGTCTCTGTCGGTGGAAAGGGGCGCTCGAGCTTTCGCTCAGAATGCCTGGCTCTACATGCCGGCTTACGTCGCGTTATCGCCGACAAGCGCCTCCACCGTGGTCAGCGTCTCCTAATCGCCACAGACAGTCAGTCGCTCCTAATGGCACTTAAAAGCCATGCAGCATGCGAGACCACCTCCACATCCGCGGAGTGTTTCGAGATGCTCAACAGCCTGGCTGGGCGAGGTGTAAAGATTAAACTGCAGTTTGTCTTCGGACACTGCGGGGTACCGAGAAACGAGCTCGCCGATGCAGCTGCGAACTCAGCACATGAGAGCAGCACCAGCTATACCCTCTGGCACCAGGATGCTCTGAGCATCGCCAAGGCAAAAATAGCGAATGACGCGTCCACAAAGCTGGAAGCACGCGAAACGCATCGAAGACGAGCGGTCGGCATCAAACCGACCAAGACGCAACACCTTACTGGTACTCGTCTCCTCGACTGCTTGGCAAGCCAAGCCCGGACGAACTGGTCGCCTTACTGGGGTGACCTGCATCGGATCCTCAACCCGTCGGTGGACAAGTGTTGCCGTTTTTGCTCGGGCCCCCCTGCGCCATCCCCGCTCCGACCAAGCGCTGATACGCGCCGGAAGCGGGGCCGAACCACCGACCCAGTCGCGTGCCCTGAGTGCGCCGTGGTTCTCGCTTCGCGCTCGACCGGTGTCAATCACCTCGTCACAACGCACGGTTATGATCGCAAAGAAGCGCTTCGCCTTCTACAGCGTGAGCCGCCTGCGCCGCCTCGTGTTCCAAACGCACCACAAAGGTGCCCGTACTGCCCGAGGACATGTCCTTCGGTTGCAAGTGTGAACCGGCATGTTGTGGCGATGCACCGCGATGAAGCGCGGATCAAACGAGCGCGACCCGGAGATGCACCTGCCGCACTGCCTGCAGCAAACGACCACTCGTGTCATATGTGCAGCTTTGTGAGCAGCTCCAAAGGGGGACTCACCTTGCACCTGCGTCGCACGCACGGCATCGACGGAAGAGTACCACGAGGTCATCGCCCGAGCGACTGCGAGGAGTCCGCTCAACACCTCATCTTCGACTGCCCACGCTTAACCGCTCTGCGGATAAAGCACGGCATCCGGCCACAAGGAGACAACCAACAATGGTTCGAGCGACGAGTGCCCGACTTCCTCTTGGAAGCCTTACATCTGCTCCCCAGCCTCGGGTACGAGGACGTACGGCTGCCAGCCAGCCCTACTATCGGAGAAAACCTTCGCTCCGGGCCACCCGTCAATACTGTCGGGGATCGGCTAGCCAGAGTGACGCCTTCCGTTCGTTCTTCCTCGAAGAAACGCGTCAGAGAAGCAAGCTCTTTGGCATGTGCAAAACGCACAATCTCAACAAATCCCCAAAACGGGATTCCCAGAACAAGAACTGCCGCTACAACGGCGGTGGAGCCCCCTCTTGGGTGCGCCCCCGGTCCCTCAAGCGGAAAGAAAAGGCTGATGCTTGATCGGCATGCGCTCATGCGCAATAAGAAAAATAACTTGCGGGTGAGGTGTTCGCTTCTGATGGACTCTTGGGCAAGGTTAATGTTCGGAATACTAAACTCATCAAGCGGTAGGAGTGCTGATAAAAAGCAGTGGAATGTACTGTGTCAATAAGCGATCCTTATACACTTTGCATGCTCGAGTAGCTTCTACTCTACTAAAGGATGCTTCATCCTACAGCGGTGTCTTTTATCTCGTGGCGAGAGTAGCAAACCATCGCCGGATGTAACTGACCTGAATAGTTCCCTCAGTTGGGGTACGTTCGAAAGGCAAGTCATTTATACCGATATAATGATACAACGTGAACGCGTGCACCTCATTCGCTCGGGGGAAGGCACCGGCGATGACTAAGGCCAAATGGCCGAGAAAATTAGACTTCCTCAGACGCGGAGAATGAAGACTATGAGCTTACTAGAAACCTAATGGCATAAGCAGCCACATGTTCCATGTAGAGTTTTGCACCAGGGACCGCTGCTTAGTTCTTCGCAACAGTATGAGGCAGCTCCTGTCCTTCCCAGAAGAGATACTTTTTTTATGAGAGTGCATTTGAATTGAAATTTTGTTCAGTTCGCTTGGGCCTTTCGGCGTTGTTCACATTGCACTCTGTTTATAGCGTCGTCCAAATTTCTTCTCACGTTTTAAGCAACAGAGAATTAGCTAATGTCTTTCTCCGAAACAGAGAATTAACGAGGGTTTGGAGGACCTAGGCTGCATTACAGGGCGGCTACTGGCCCAACCCACAAAGTAGAGGTGGCCTTCTATCGGGTCAGCACTCACCTGCTTTAAGCAAACGTTCAAAATCTTCTCTGGCAATGTTTCCAAGCCGATCGATCTAGTAAGCCCTCTGGAGTTGCTAACAAAGGCTTCCAAGAAGCCTTTGTACGTTCGTGGAGCTATTTCTGCATATACCACAATGCAAATCATGCTGGCCACTAACGTAGATGTGTTTCCTGGATACCAGGGGCAAGGTGTAGCAATTCCTTGCTGAGACTCAGCACCCTTTGCTTTACACTGATCTTCGAATCTAATCCCTCATGTTGCTCATATTTTCGCCTCGCCGATACTTCGAGTACTCGTGTCGATCAGTCAATTCTTCCACTTTTCACAACTTCCGACTCGCAATGGAAGGAGGAATCAATCCTAGTCAAGCGGAAAAGGAGACTGCTTTACCTCTTTTACCAACACCACACATACCGTCGATGCCCACATATTGTGCGACTTTTCAGATAAAATCTGACAGCGCTTCTCTTCAAAAATATTTCAAAGTCATGTTCTGAATGATTTGGAGCATTGGGAGAGAATTTTACCGAAGTCGAAGGATGTCTCGGCCATAGAGTCCTTACTGCACCAAGGCCTTTTCATCAACATAGACATGCAAGACGCATCGGATGGCAGCCTGATCCATGTGAACGTCGGGAGTCACTGCTCATACCATGTTGACACGGACATATGCGGGAGGAGGATACGGGCCTCCACAGCTCTTTTCTGATCGACAAGCCCATGAAAATTATGCATTTAAATCCGGAATCTCTGCAACATGTGGAAATTACCTCTCGTCCTTCAGGTGGATAGTAACTTGAATAATTCAACGAGCACAAACGAACATGCTCAGTTGAGTTTTCACTGCCATCGAAACCGCCAGTGTCATTCAGCACCACCTGGCCGACCGACTACATCAAGTGCCCGCCGAGATAACATCGAATACCAATAGAAAGTGAGTTCAAAACGGAATTGAATGGATAGAATCGCTCGACCGACAAAGCAACCCATACACACAGAGCCGGGAAGTCAATTTTACACGACCACTGCACCGTGCACGACGGCGGTGTTCGCCTTGAAAAGCTGCAGCACCTCGTCGACGTCCTGTGTGGTGATGGTGGTGCGCCCGTGGGCGGCGGAGAATATGCTCGCGGGGGAGAGAAGGTGTAGGGCGAATCGCAGCGATGTTTGGCTTCCGACGGCGGAGAGCTTCTCCAGCGCGGCCGCTTCGAGCTCGACTGCCTCAGTCTGGCAGCGCGTCTGGACAATGTGCGCGATGTTCTCCCGCGAGTACTGTTCGGTGCGAATGATGAGCAATCGATCGAGAATCTCCGTCGGCATCCCGTGCGGCCCCGACGTGTCGGTCCCGCGGATAGTGCACACCCCGCGGTTGGTCGCGAGGACGACGATCGGCGTGAAGGACGACTCCAGCACTTTGTTCAGGAAGGTGAAACACTCAATGTCGAGCATGTGCACCTCGTCGATGAAGAGCACCCCCGGGACTATCTCGGCCGCCCCCTCGTCGATCATCGTGTTGACCATCTTGTTCACCTCCAGCCGGAGTTTGTCGGTGATTTCGGTCTTGCGCGGCTTCAGCAGGCCCGACAGCGCACTCGAGGCGCCGCTGCTGACGCTCTGCGGACTCGCGTTCGCCGCGTCAATGTCGTGCAGCGACACGCGCTGGACAATCTCCTTCTTCTTGTAGATGTCGCCCTTCGGGAGCGGGACGTACTCCTCCGCCTCGAGGTCGTGCTCCGCGGCGTAGGCGTCGCACCGGCCCATTTTCTTCACGACGCCGCTGGTCGCCTCGATGTAGATGACGTCCCCCACCGCGACACTCTCGCTCTCGAGGTAGCGGTAGATCGACGAGTCCATCTTTATCCGCTTCTGCCCCTTGGTGGTCCGCAGCCCGAGGTCGACGTGCGATATCGTCTTGCCGTAGCCGCCGTGTGGGTTCTCCACCTCGATCGGCGTCACCTCCGTCACCTCGCCCTCGTAGACCTCCTTGACCTCGCGCACGACGATGCCGATCGACTTGCGCATGCCCTCCATGAGCACCTCCGTCTTTTTAATCTCCGAGCTATACACTTCGCTCCCCACGATGGAGGTGAAGGGGATCTTCGCGCCGAGCTCCTTCGAGATGCCGATGGCGAGCGCAGTCTTCCCTGTCCCCGATGGCCCCGCAAAGAGCACTGCGCGTCCCGCCATCTTGCGATTCCGGACGAGCTCGACGACAAACCCCGCCGCCTCACGGGCCGCTGCCTGGCTCACGAGGCCCGCGGCCTTGTGGATGCACTTCCCACTGGCGTCGAGTCCCAGGCCGGTGATGTGGCTGTGTGACGAGACGCGTTCTTTCTTGCGCTGGGCGAATGAGGTGGTCACGTCGGTCGACATTGGGGTAATACGATGATGATTGAGAGAAAACAAACAGAGAGGGATATAACCGCCGCGAGGGCCGCAAAACGGACAGCTTTTCCATTTATGTCATAACTGAATAATATACTCAACTCGCGTATGCGCGCCACAGTCGCTTATGAGAGAGGGATGAAGCGTTGGGCATGGCTTGCGCCCAGCCCTGGTCGCCCGTGGGTGACTGGCTTGTAAGTGATGGAGAGCTCCCCGAGGTAGTGTCCAATCATCTCGCCTCGAACCTCAACGCCGTTGAACATTTTGCCGTTGTAAATTCCAATAATATTTCCAAGCATTTCTGGGACAACGATGACGTTTCGGAGGTGTGTCTTCACTGGTCTCGCTTTCTCTCCGACGGCAAGGTTTTTCTTCGCTTTGCGGAGCTTGGCCATGAACTTGTTTGGCTTCTCGTTAATGGAGCGTCTGAAGCGTCGGCGAGCGCGGGCGGTCACGAGCTGGACGAACTCTTCGTGGGGGAGGTCGAGGAGGTTGTCGACGTCAATCCCGCGGTAGCTCAGCTTATGGAACTTGCGTGACTTTTTGAGTTCGTCGTATCTCTCGCGGTCCTTTGTGTTATCAGACATACTGATGGGAATAATAATCTCGGAAGGAAGAATAAACGAGAAATAAAGCTGCACCAACGGAAATGGATTCTCCTTACACCAAAGGTACTTTCTGGGAGTGGCGAGACACGCATCACATGACTAGTGCGCTGGTCATCATACTGGAGATATAAACGAATGAATCAAAGACACCAACGATACAAAAGGGCATGCGTGGAACCCACGAAGTTTGATGCCAAATTCATAGGATTACTATGGAGAATACACATAGGCTCGACGCCTGATGGTTGTCAATACTTGAAAGAACGCCCAACATACCCGGCCCAGCACTCGTACTCGAGAAGGGAGCAGTCTCTGTTCAGTCCATTGTTTCCCCAGCCGAAGAACGGGCCTCCTGATGAAAATTTCTTCTTCCGCGGGCGTTGCGTCGGATCCTCGGGCCCTCTGTCCTGACAGATTCGCACAGGGGTCGTCCATCGGAGGTAAACAGTCAGTCCAATTAAGCTCGCCCAAATACCTGTTTTCACCAGCTCTTTATTTAGGGCATTGATACAGTATTGGTTCTGGATTGGATCACTCGGGAGCGGAATTCTTCCGACACGACAAGATGCCATTGTAAAATGTTAACGAAAATTATGGAAATACGCGTTACGTACGAGCATAATAAATTCGAAATCAATCGTCGGTTAGCATCCGTGTGAGAACTTGCTTTACCGAGTTTTTGTACAACATACGCTATTTTTAAACACGATGGAGAAGGGTCTAGAGAGATTCAGGATAAACAGATGTTATTCTCAGTTCACAATCGTGACTTTTCCTGTTTTCGAGTCCTTTTTCCATGCAGGTTTTCCCAGGAAAGGGCACTGCGCACAACGAAATGCATCTCCTAAACTGCACGATCCACATCCACTCGGGATCTCATTTGCATTGGCTGTCGGGTCAATTGTTTTGACATTCTCCATATCTTTTCTGCCACAAATGCAATTCTTGCAAGCTTTTTTCCGAGTGGTACAGTCTCCGATCTGGGCTGTTTTGGGAATTTTGTCATCCGGGCCGAGCAGATCGTCTTCGCCTAAAAGTTCTTCGTTGTCTGAGCCAGCTTGCGTGCTTGCTTTTCTTGACCACAAATTGAAGCTTGTTTCGGGAATGTTCATAGTAAAATTAAACGTGACTGGGGAAGGAAAGGTAACGGTTCAACATTCAGATAGTATTGTCATAGTAAGAAGAAGACTTTCATACGGCGGATATTGCTTCAAGCATACTCATGCTTGCTGTGGATCCAACATGTTGATATATTTCGAAAGCTCATCAGCCGTATAATCGTGAAAAGGACAATCCTTACCTACAACAGAGATTGAAATGTTATCAGCGGTGAGGGTAACATCCTTGGAGCTTGCAAGAAGTGACTTTAACGTCGACAAGATTAGATCATCCAAACTCATGTCTTCTAATGGGGCACAACTTTCAAGACAGCTTTTTGCGAGTTGATTCCGGACTCCCATGGCAGATAGGAAACACGGAATTATCGCACCAGATGGCCAGCATTCGAAAAGGTGGCTTCCAGATTTATCATGTCCTATGAGGAGAAAGCCCATGCCCAATGGACGTTTACTTGCCGTTAGCGTGTATGAATGAACCTTTGCCGAAGTCAAATTCATGAGCTCAGAGATACTTACTTCACTATCTTGCATATACTCATGGTCGAGTGCCTCAGTTCTCATGTATTTTGCAATTTTTCTTGCATCCGATATGAGGCCAGAAACACATATGCCTATATTCTTCGCAATAGGAAAGGTTTTCTTTTGGAAGCTACAGAACTCGTTTTGTGGAGATCTTTTCAAGGCACAAATTACGCAGTGTGTTCGACTTTTTGAGGCGACACAGGTGCTTCCTTGATGAATAGCTTCAGTTGCGTATTCTACTTGATAAAGTCTCCCTTCAGGAGACCATGTGGCAGCATCCGAATCGTATATGTTTTTGAACATTTACTCTGCCATAAAGTACACAAAGATATAAACCATTCAAACACTTCCAGGGACCTCATGAACATAGCTAAAGGCACGCCAAGGTCCGTTATAAGCAATTAAAAAATAAGGTTACACAGTATGTAAGTTGCTCAGGAATTATTTACTACCTGTTTCTCTGGCAGCCCTTCTTCTTACCTCCGCATCTAACTGGTGAGCTACTTGAGATTCCTCCGTGCCGGTCGTAAGCATAAGTTCATGTGCTGCTTCATAAGCAGCCCTTTGAGGGGTGTGAATGACGGCTTTGACACTTTTTTGAGCTGTCGAACTCATCAAGCGGTCGACAAGAAAATCAGATGTAGTGTGCCGTGATTTTTCTGATAGATTTACCGCAACTGCTGCAATTCCAAAACAAGCAAGGTTGCGTATTAATTTCAAATGTTCTTGCTTCAATTGAACATCTTGGTTCCACCACCGCGCTAAGCTGCTAAAAAGCGGAATCGGGTAGATGTGTGAGTACCATTGGTTAAAAACTCTATCGAGAAGTATGCTCACAGGAACGCCAGCGGCTAAAACTTTTAATATTTTTTCCAGGGGAGGCGGTGTAAAGGTAAAATCCTCAATGCCTTCAATGGCTTTTTGGAATCCTAGTATCGCTTCTGTGAAGGTGGCAGAAAGTGTCATTGCTTATCACTAAGAGGATTTTCTAAACACAATTATTTTATAATAAAGAACGTTACTGTGGTTCAATCGGTATTTGCCATTAGGTCCAAAAGAAGTTATCTTTCGTTACGATTTTCGCTGTGAGCACTTTTAATTTCCCAAACTTAGATAATTTATTACTTTACTTCACATTAAGCATCTCAACAAAAATCACCAAACTAATTATAATAACAATAAAAACTGTTCTAGGGATTTTTTGGAAATACTACATGTTGAAACAGGTGTTCACAAATACTTTAGGGGACTTGTAAAGTCAGTATATAATTATACTGCGATACGCTGGTAGACACATTTGCTTATGATGCTCTTGTACTAGTTAGAGTTTTTTGACTAAGAAGCGAGTTTATCTCTTCGAAATGGGAGAAGGATTTTTAACATATACTACCACAATTATAGCTCATTTGACGATTACATTAGGTAGATGTCGGCAAGCACAATATCAGAAGGCGTTATTCGCGGACTCAACAGAGGAAGAAAGTTGAAGAAGGTCACAAAGCCTGCTAAGGTCGAAAGGCCACAAGGTGTTATCATGAAGGCCAAACACGCCATTAAGGCAGTCATTCATGACGTTGTTGGGTTTTTGCCTTTCGAACGACGCGCGCAAGAGTTTTTGAAAATTGGGAGAGAAAAGAAGGCCTTGAAGTATTGCAAAAAGCGCATCGGAAGTCATCACTACGGCAAAAAGAAGAGAGATCAGCTAGCTGAGAGCCTACGACAAAAAAAGAAATAAGCACTATGAAATTTTATAGCACAGTCAAGTAAAAGAAGTCGCAAATCCAATCCGCACCAACTCTTTTTAGTATCCACATCTTTTTATTCATATTTTTCTTACCTTTGAATGCATAAATCGTGACTACTGAGGTGAAGGCGAAACGGCTTTCATATCACAAGGTGAAGCGATTGCTGCTATCTTTTAGAGAAACAGCGGCCTGTAGGAGATAATATGTCGATGAGTAGACGACCTTTATGAGATTGTAAGACCCATTTAATCCGCTTTGTTCGTCAGAATCTGTTTATAAGTAGGTGTCTTGTAACATCAAGTTAAATAGTCAAACATCAATCAATGGCCACAGTTGGAAGATGCAGTGCCTGTATGACAAGCAGCGTTCTAAATACAGCAGCACGCGCGATGCATACATCGGAAAATATGTCTCTCAAAGTGAAGCTTCTTTCTGAAGCAGCAAAAGTCCCTAAACGAGCAACGCCCTTATCTGCTGGTTATGACCTTTGCAGCGCAGTAGAAACAACTGTTCCCGCAAAAGGAAAATGCATTGTCTCGACTGATTTGTCTATCGAGGTTCCGCATGGTACATATGGCCGTATCGCTCCTCGGTCTGGACTTGCGGTGAAGCACTTTATTGATGTTGGAGCAGGAGTGGTTGATGCTGATTATCGTGGGACCGTTGGGGTTGTGCTTTTTAATCATAGTGATAAAGACTTCGCAGTTGACGTGGGTGACCGAATCGCTCAGCTCGTTCTAGAAGTCATTCGAACCCCTGAAGTTGAAATAGTTACCTCTCTGGAAGCAACCGATCGTGGAGAAGGAGGATACGGTTCCACTGGAATTAAGGGCGCATAGATTTTGTATTATCAATATCAAATCTGAGACACAATGCCATAATGAACACAAATTTCAATGCAGGAAGGTGATTTTGCTTCTGTTTCTAAGCTATTCTCTTTGGAATAGAATTGTTAATGCCTTTGATCAGAGGTAATTTTCAGATATTCGTGCACATGGCTCGAACAGTGTAATTGCGCTCTCCAGGGTTGACTATGACTGGAGCATCATCTCTTGGTTTCACAACAGTTTCAGGAGCGCACATTTGATGGTTATATGCACTTTGGAATACTCATAGACTTTTTACTTTCCGAAGCGTCATTAGCTCAGTTGTAGTCTAGAGAGCTCCAAAGTTCTCGGTGAACCTATGTTTCTCTAGAGCCCATCCTTGAAAGCTTCACTGTTTGCGAATGAAAATCATTTTCCACCGATACGACTCGTGGCGTGATGTCATTTTCTCAGTCGTTTCACGCTTTCACCTTTCCCTCTTTCGCTGAAATAATTCTCACGCGAACTCTAAGCTACGGCACTCAGTTTTCGCCCAGGAAATTGCAGCAATAACCTTGCAGCCAAAAGTGAGAACACGAACGCTTAAGCCAATTCTCATTGTTGCCAGCTTTCTTTGCCAATGTGCACACACGAATTGCAGATGAGCACGAATGTCGAGCCAGCATTTCTGCTTTTTGTTTTGATTTTGAAAGTGCATTTTCATTGAGATGTCTGTTGAATTTGCACGAATGCGCACCTTCTGCTTCAAGCGTTGTTCATGTTGGCTAATTTCATCCCGCGTATTATAACAGACAGAGAATTAGTTGACGTCTAGAATTTTGTCGTCTCGTCAACCAGGTGGATCCCGCCCCCATAGCAATATTCGGCGGCCTCTTAGGCGAAAAAGGATACGCCGCTGCAGGTGGCGGCCAACGAAGTGGAGATGCGAATCTTCCATCAGACGCCGCAAGACCGCCGTGAACGATCGACATCCCCAAGTCTGCTAAAAGCCCTTCGGATCCAGCAGACGCGTTCAGCAGGACTCGCTGCTCACAGCGAGCGTTCCCAAGGCAACACAGCACCGTCTCGGCAACCCCCACATGCGATGCACCCGTGGAAAGCTGCCTATCGACAAGTACTATTTGATATCCTGGGGAGGCGTGGAAGCGTCTTATTGAGCGAGGTTCGCTTGTAGGGAACCGAATAACGTTTGAAAGCAGTAAACAGAATGACAATCCACATCTCGCCGGTACCATAAAATTTCTGAGCTTTGCCTCCCGATTCGCTTTGTGATCAAGCGATCCTCGCACGTTCGCATGAAACTGAAGAATCACTCACCAATGCGTTTATGAAAAAAAGATTGCCATCATCGCATTGCACTCTTGTTGAGGTTCGTGACGACAAGTTAAACACAACTAAGCTTCGGCAAAAAATGGGTAGGTTGCAGAAGCTCACAAATTCCAACCAAGACCAATGTGAAAGCGTGTTTGTGTACAAATACTCGACTTGACCTTACTTTGGTCCCGGAATGGAACATCAACAGGCGTCAACACTATTAACATGACGGCCTGAAGCTTCACTTAATACAAACTCCCCTTCATTTAAAATGGCATCGCACCCCCACACACGCTGGGGTTTCGAATACACTCATAAATAGTGTGCACTTCTGAAACGCACGCTAGTCGATGGGAATGCTACGCGTGACATTATGAATTTTCTGCAATCACTGGTTTGATCACCCGAAAGCGCAGAACCAATGAGGGAATCACACATCAGCTCGTTGATTGTCTAACTTTCCACTATGATGCCTGAATGTATATTACACGTTGAGTGACAACGTCTGGAAATAGGCAGACCTGAGTGATATGATGAGCGTCGGCTATCCCCCGGCAGTCAGCAAAGCATCTGCCTTCGGAATGTGTCACAGCACGGGGCTTTTCTAAAGTAGACATTCAAAGTTTTTTTTCAAAATTACACAAAAGGAGCGTTGATACACAGAGAATAGACAACTCAACCCCGGGGAACAATACGACAGCGTTGACTTGAAACTACAAAATCAACTATTTCACGCCCCATTCGACAGACAACACGGAGTGGTGGAATGGCAGCCGGTGAAGTTTCTTCAGCGCCTCCTCGGCGCTCCGCTTGCTGGCGAACGTCACGTACGCATGCCCCTTGCTCTTCTTATACTCCCTCCCGGCGCTGTCGGTGACCATCACCGTCGGAATGTACAGCTTGGTGACATGGGCGATCTTCTCGCAGAGCACACGCAGGGCGTCCTCGAGGACATCCTCGCTGAGGTTGGAGATGCGGAGGGAGCACACCTCGTTGGACTTGGAGAACGACACCGCCGACGAGGATATGGTCGACGAGCCGCGAGCGCGAAACAGTCCTGGGCCGGAGAGGACCGGCTTGACGTTCAGCGTGTCGTTGCTCGGCTTGGACCCGACCGTGTCGATCAGCTTGGCAGCCGCGGCGGCCTCTTCCTCCATCTTCTTCCGCACATTCGCCCGCTGCGTCTCTCGCTTCAGCGCCGATTCGAGGTCGACCAGCGCCTTGGCAGTCATCTTCTCGGCGTGCGGCAGCGCGGTCGTCCCGCCCTTCATCTCCGTGACGAGCTCCAGCGGAACGTCCTTCAAGAGACTCGTGGCGAGCTGTCCGTTCTTCGTGGCGGCTTTGCCAAACTTCTTCCACTCCCGCTGTCGCTGCTCGGCGGCCGGGCAGATGAAGTCGATGTAGGGCTCCCGTTTGAGGTGCGTCGTCTTGATGACACGGCGGCCGGCGTTCGTGAAGAACACCTGCGTGGCGAGGATGGTCCCATCGGGCTGCACAACTTCACTCGTGTTGGACGCCATCTTGATTCCCTCTGGGAGGGCGGCGGGGGTCTCGGCGGCAACTGGCGCTTCCGTCGGCGGCCGCGGGGCCTCTGCGGCTGGTTCGGAAACGGGCTCTGTCGTCGGCGGCTTCTTCGCTGTGGCGGTGCCAAACCGCTCTGCCCAGCTAAAATTGTTGGCTGGCTTCATGGCGCTTGTATGGGAAAATGGGAATAAGAGGAAACAACACAAGGAGGGAGGAAGCGAAGGGTGTCGGCTGGACTACTCGATTGGCGCATGACTAGAAATATATCGAAGCAAAATGAAATGGAGATGCAATATCCGAAGCGTTGCCGAGTTGAAAACGACTCCACGCGAGCGAACTCAATGTACAAGGTAGTTACAAGACGACTATTCACAATTTTCCCGCTCATATTTCTCACGCAAAGAAGTACTTGCTTTTCATAATTTCCTTCAGGTCGAGATTGCCCTTCTCCGGGGGGTCTTTAAGCTTGATGCCGTGTCGCCGCAAGTCGGGGGCGAACTGCTCCTCCATCTGCTCCTTGAGCTCCCATAAGGGGTCGCAGTTCGTGTAGAGATTCGCAAACTCCTGGCGGAGGACTCGGCTCAAGATGGGCAGGTCGCAGGCGTGCGTCCAGAAGGAGTCGTGCACGGCGGCGATCTTGAGGCCGATGCGGTCCATCTCGAGCGCCGTCATGGCGAGATGGCACGCGTCGAGGGAGTGAATCAGATTCGGGGCGAAGGCGGCGAGCTGGCGCTTGCTCGCGTGATTCACCTGGCTGCACTCGACGCGGATGGTCCCCTGCGGCGTGAAAATGCTCGTCAGGATGCCCTTCGTGTAGGGCTGGCGCACGATGAGCCCGAGCGGCGTCGTCCACTGGAAGCACTGCTTCGACATCTCCGGCTGGCACTGCCAGATCGTGTCGATCGTCTGGTTCATCCAGTCCCGGCACTTCCCGGCCCGCCGGAAGGTGATCCCCAGCGCCTGCAGGAGCTTCTCGCGCAGATACCTGGAGATGTCCCCAATCATCGAGTTCGACCACAGGTTATGGGCCTGGTTCTGCACGCTCAGCTCTTTCTCGATCATCGCCAGCATGCCGTAGTTCGTGACGCCATACACCTGCGTCATGACGGCGGTCTTGATCGTCTTTCGGGTCAGGTGGTTCGAGTCGAGGTTCTTCCCGGTGCCGATCACCCGCTGCGCGACGATGTTGTCGTGGTTGGCGTCCTCGTGGATGAGCGGGAGCATCGTGTTCATGACGGCCGTGTAGACGTCGTTGGGCCGGCTGGTGGGCACGAGGTTCACCCGGCGGCCGCCGAGCTCGTCCCGGGCGATGGCGCTGTAGTGCTGGAGGCCGTTGCACGTCCCGTCGATCTGGACGGGCAGATACGACTCAAAGTTCTCCACCCCCTGGCTGTGCGAGAGGGCGTCGTGGATCTCCTTGCACGCCCGAAGTGCCTGCAGCGGCTCGCTCCCCTCCTGCCACAGCCGGTCGCCGCCGAGGGGACTCTCCGCGCTCTGAATGATGTCGTCCATGTGGTCGTCGGCGTACTGCACGCGCTCCTCGAACGAGAGCTTATTGTTTCCCATCATGTTCGCGAAGTGGATCTTTAGCCAGTAGAGGCCGTGCTTCCCAAGCGGCTTGGCGGTGGAAAAGTCCATGAGCGCCCGGTGGGGGTCGGACCCGCCGGGGTTGGTGTGGCCGGACAGCGCGTACATCCGCCCCCGGAAGTCGAGCTTTTGTGGGATGAAGAACTGCGGCTTGTCGACGATCGTCCGGACGGTCCGCAGCGTGATGAGGTGATTCCGCCGGTTGCCCGACACGCCGCGCTCGAAGTAGTGGTCCAGCGAGTGCTGGTTGCGCCGGAGCTTCAGCGTCACGGGGTGGTAGAGCAGCTTCTTGTTGGCCTTGACGTCCTCGAGGCTCTTGCAGGGGATGTAGCCCGTCGACATGCTGAGGCTCGCGACGGGGAAGAAGGACGGCATGATCTTGTGGAACCCGTAGCCCTCGAGGACGATGAGCTCCTCGACGTGCATGATGAAGCGGTTGAAGCGCCAGCCGACCCTCGAAAGGCAATCAGCCGCCTCAAGCATCGGCGGCCGCGTCCGACTGAACGCTCGCGCCATGGACCCCATCAGCGCCTGGCTCGGCAGCATGCGGTAGATGCCACGGTCGTCAGCCTTCATCCACGGCTTGTGCTCAAACTGGATCGGATGGACAATCTTCAGCTGGTCAGATTGCTTTCTCCACGCGAGGTTTAAGATGGTAAATTCCTCCGGCGCGTTCGGCAGGATGAGTCGTTGAAGCGGCGCGTCGCCTTTCTTTCCAACGACGCCCGCAGACGCCGTGTTGGTCGTCAGGAGAAAGGTGAAGACCGTCGTGAGGAAGGCGACCGTCCGAGTGGAGACAGGCGCGGTCGTGCAAATGTCCTCGAAGTGCTTAATCTCGGCGAACGTGAGTGACTGCATGCAAAGGACCCTTTCCTTCTGGAGTCGATCGAGCCTGGCAACGACATTTTTGGCCCGCAGGTGGAAAACCAGATCGTACGACAATCGAGTCAGAAAACCCGTGAGCGAGAATGTCCCGCTGGCTTGACACGCCATGTCGGTGATCTGGTAGTAAATCAGCCTGACTCTGTCTGGGTCGGGCGTTCCCGCGTCCACGCCGTAGGAATGCGTCATGAGTTCGATGGTCGTGAAAAGATCAACCGACGCGCTGCCGGAACTTCCAGCGGTGAGAAGCCCACTGTACGTGTTGAGGGCTTGGAGAATGTCCTGGCTCCGCGTTGGCTCCTTCTCTCGCAGCGCCTGGGTGAGAAGCCTCGCATAGGGGCGCATCACCTTCTGGCCGTCCGCGCTGCCCGAGTCCTCGTTGGCCCACGTGCGGAGGACGCGCTGCATCGTCACCCCCATGGTGATAGTCTCAAAGATGATTGGGTCGATGTCGCGAAGCTGTGGAACGTCGCATTTGATGAGCTTTTCCCAGTGATCCATTTGGAGGGCGAGCTGGCTGACGAAGGGCGGCGGATCAATGGCTTTGTCCGAGAAATGAACAAAGTTTTTCTTGGCGAAATCGAGGTTGTCGAGGGAAATGTTGAGCCAGCTATTGTTTGTCTGCGAGATTAGCCGTTCGACGCCCAGCTCGACGACATCCATCATGCCGATCATATTGTGGAGCGCCAGCATCGGGCCTTCTTCAGAAGGCTTTTTGTACACGCGCCGCTCGAGGAGCAGTGGCTCGAGGTGGGAGGTGAGCGAAATGAACGCCTGACTGCTGATGGCCATGAGGTATTTGGCGGCGAATCGTGTGAAAATGGCGACAGTTTCCCTCATCGGTGTTTCTCGAAGCAGCTCGAGGGTCAGATCCCTTTCAAACCGGAAGGCACTCCCGGCCGCCTCGGCCGACACGGTTTCGTATTCCTCGTTCACGGCCCTCAACAGCCGTTGCGCCATCATTCGCGCGGTGCGGCCATGTCGCGACAGCGAGTAGACGTTGAGGTCGGGCGATACGAACTCCTTGCGGAGGGAACTTTTACAGCTGTGCTCCAAATGCTTCGCTTCGAGACTTTGGTCGTTCCAGCTGCGCGAAAGAACGGCCTTTTTTGTGTCCTCCTCAATACGGCCGAATTTCCGGGCAATGTGACTGAAGCCGTAGGATCCATCCGATTCCAACTCAGCATGCGAAATAATCTCGAGGAGGCATTTGAGTTTGAGCTTTTCGTTGTTGAACATGGCGTTGAGTTGAATTGGTGCCGCCCGAGCCCTTCGCTTCGTGTTGAGTAGGATCGATATATCGCTGGTCCCCATAGCGTACAGCTCGCCAAGCAGGTAGACAGACACTTTCACCTCTGGTCGCATATCGTCCGATGAGACGACGGAGAGGTTGTCCACGTCGAAGAATGACTTTCGAGTTTTCTTACGAAATGGCTCTATGTGTTCTCCTACCTGCTCGAGTTCAGGGTCGGTCTCGTCGCGTTGTTGATTGGTTTCGCCGCAGTTAAATTCATCGAGATCAGACTCAGTGATCTCTTCTGTGAGATTGTCGAGGTCGATGACACCGCCGCTCTGGGGTGTCATCAAGCTACAACTCCGCTGTGGGTGGCTGAATTGGCCAATGGAGCTGGATATTCGGTGGTCTCCCAAGATGGACCGCGCGCCTTTGCGTAAAAAATACATTTGATGACGCACTCACAAAGTATCGAAGAGAATATAACAAGCAAATAGCGTCTGCAAGCGGGAAGACTGAAGGAAATGTGTGTTTCATCGAATGATGAGACTTGTTCGTGTCCTTCGTGGAAGCATCTGCCTTCTGAAAGCTTCGCGAAACGAGTGAAAGTATATTTACATAATGGTTCGATAATGTGTCCACGAGTGCATGTGCATGAGTGCATTGTGGAGTGAGTGAGCGATTTTGGATGCTTTCACTGGTGGAGGACTCGAGTGGGGAGTCGTGCAGATCCTGTGGAGGCTCCTATAAAAACGACATCTGGTTCATGTCGTCGGCAACAGGTGATAAACCAAACTGATTCAACCAGCATGCTTCCTTCCGGCAGGAATCGCCATCCGCCCACGAGAGCATTTCAGAGATCTCGTGCGTTTGGGGGTTGTCTTCGAATGGAGCACTCGCCACAGCGACTTTTTTCACAGAGCTTCGTTTCGTCGTCGAAGTTCTCTTGGTCCGATGCGTAGAGATTCTCTTCCTGGGGGCCTTGGGGATGGAAGCGTCGGTGGCGGACGGATGCACAGCGCTCCACGGATTGACTTCTGTGGGTTGCACTGTCGGTGGGGGCTGAGGTAAAGGAAATCCGGATTGTTTGATGGAGCCAGAAACATGGACGAGTGCAGGTTTGTGTTGGTTCGTTCGCGTGGTGAAGATGCTCAATGCATGGAAGGCAACATTTTGCTTGTCGTCCGTAGAAGTGAGCTCTTTCAAATGACAGCATGCTTTATCGTTGTACTTTTCAGGCACGCTAAAAAAGAGTGGAAGCGGATATTTTGAGCTCGTTGACCTGTGCTGAAGTTTCCAACTGGATGCCCAAACTTCATTTACAGTATCGTATGCCTGAACTCGCAGCATGTCATTCGGAATGGAAAACGGGTAGAGTTCTTCTGCATGCCAGTCCTGGCTTACCAGCACCCACCACCGCTCCTCCAAGAGAAATCCACTACCCCACCAGTGTGGAGAAATCGTTTCGCCGAGGTTGGAAATTTGCCGCCAGCTTTCACGGGAAAAGTCGTATTCCCATAGGTCGTTGAGAGGTTCATGGAGCGCGCCGATGCCGCCAAAAATGTAAAGCTTGTCATTTGTAATTACAGCTGAGTGACCAACTCTGCGACATGGCTGTGGGGGAGCGACATCATGTGACAGGGAATGTTTTTCTGTGGGCAGTGCTCGCCATCCGCTTTTCTTTGACCACGCATACAAATACGTTGAGAGGAAGCTCTCCTGTTCAGGCTTAGTGGACTTTCCCTTTCTCAGGCAGAGGTTGAAAGAACTTATTCCACCAAAGAGTATCAAATCGCTGTTGCACGGGCGAACGGTGAGGGAATGACCTGCCATGGCAGGTGCCCGATCACCAAGAGGTTCGAGCTGTTTCCATTCCCCGCGCAATGGCACATTTGATTTCGGCGAAAAAATATATTCGCGAGTGTAATTCAAAAATAGATCAAAACGCATGAAATCTGAAAGGGGGAGGCCCATTCGATCAAGCCCGCCGTATAAGTAGAGCGGGATGACCGATAGGCCATCTTCATTGCACTCAGGGATTCCAAAACACACAGCATGCATGATTCTGGCAGACGGCCAACTGGCACCTTGGGGAAGACACACCCATTTCAGCAGTTCTGGACAGAATATGTGAAGATCGGTTAGAAATGATTTTTGAACCTGGTCGTATCCTCCATGAACCGCGATAACTGGTTCACATGGAGCGACGGAGGTGTCTGGTTGTAGTGCAGCTTGCGCTATTGCCCCCGCGAAGCGCTCTCGAGGCGCACTAGCAGGGACCCTTTCGACAGTACAACGAGCGCCGCTGCTTGGGTGTAGGAGCGGTGTAATAGTCGCTGTATTCATTGTGAAGGATAAGGAAACGAAAGCAAAAGCTGGTAACTACAAAAATTCGAAAAATTGCAACTAGACATATTTTTGAAAAGGGTACAGAGTTCTACGATGCTTTTTTACAGTGGAGGAATCGATTCCCACTGCTGCGTATTTAGGAGTGAAGAATATTTTTTCGGAGCTGCTCCAGCCGAGCATTGCAGAGATCATTTAAAACCATTGCCCCATGTTTCCTTTCAAATTTGTGAATGACCGCAACTAATTCTAAAATCGCCTTTGGAACCGTATTCATCTTAATATCCGTCTGTAAAAGGATTTCCACGGATCGATAACTAGCATCTAGTTCTTGGAAAGCACTCTGTTGACGTACATGGGCAACCGCTTTGTCGACAAAAACTTCGTTCAAGGTTTTATTGATCTCCTTTACATCTTTCTTACTTTTTTCTTTCAAATCGCGAGAGAATTTGTATGCTTTTTCGTATGCATATCTTTCAGTCGGTAGAAGTTGCTCCCATAATACCTTTATGTATGAAACATCATAATCTCTTTGCAGCAAGACCTCCCGCGCAAATATATCAAAAGGTGATTCCGGAAGAATTCCGTACTTGGTAATCCATGGTTTGGCAAATACTTCACGTTGAATAGCCTTTTTAAGGACGATGGTGCTATGGGCCTTCAGCTTCAACTCCTTTGATTTATCAAGAGAAGTATCATTTCGAGCAGGTGAGTGCACAACTTGTGATTTCCTTTGCTGACTCTCATAAGTTAGTGCGACATTGTGGAATATTGGTTCCCCTAAAATGTGGCGTTCCAGGTCGTGTTCGTTTTCCAGCTGCCGATTATTTTCCCTAAGGTACTCGTCTTCTTTCGCAAAGAATTGGTTTACTTCTTTTACCTCAGAGTCTTCTAAGCAAGGCTGCTGTTCAAGTGGTATATCTGGCATAAGATGTGCCTTATTTTGGCAAAGCCAGGAAAATCTTCCGATTTCCCTGCGATAATCACTGTCCTGGGAATATCTGATACTGTTCAATTCTCTTTCATAGAAGCTTTCTCCTAAAGCATTATAGTCGACAGGAGACTCGTAAGACAGGTATTTGTCTTCGGTTGTCAGCGATTGGGTAGTGGAAGTTGAATTAAAGCGGTATAAATTCTTACCATGCCGAGATACGCACTTGGCAATATTACATGGAAGTATATTCATTAAAAGATTGATCCGTTCTTAACAAGAGAGAATGCCGCTTTAAAGTGTAAAAGTCTATTAATTCGCACGGGCAAAATAAAGCAACCTAGAAGCGTATCTTTACTCATAACTCCTCGGCAGCACTAGAAAAGATGAGGAAAAGAAAGATGCATCTAGTATTTCCTTGGCGGTCCTGAGAGCACAGTATCCATGAAAGTTTTTTAGACTCGTTTTACTGTGAAGGAAGACTCGAATGTTAGAAATACGAAGAAGATAAAATCAGCTAATTCTGTCTACCAGTCTAAAAATAAATTGAAAAGAGCAATTTTATGCAATTCATGAAGAAAACAGCTCCTTTATATTCTCAAGCTATCTGTGGTAATTATTTGCGGGATCAAAAAAACTACTTGTGCATTTACTGTATAACTAAGCACATGCGACTATGTTTTCCATTGTTTACTTACTGTGCAGTTGTACTTTCATCAGAATGCTAAAAATCTGCAGATCACTGCTTAGTGATAATAGTTTTTTGTCGAGAAACTGGAAATCCTTACCTAAGCAGCAATATGGATTAGAAGGTGCCTCTATGCATCAAGAAAACCGCGCATCAATGGGCAATGTTCCGCAATTTCAATCTTTTGAAAGTGCTACCTTGCCAAGGAGCAGATCTGTTGTTAACACATGCATTAATATAGTGCCAGAGGGTGAAGTTTGGGTTGTTGAACGACTTGGGAAGTACTTACGGACCCTCACTTCTGGCCTTTGGGTGCTTATACCCTTCGTCGATAAAATTCAATACGTTCATAGCACGAAAGAACAAGGCATCCAGATACCGCACCAATCTGCTATTACAAGAGATAATGTCATGGTTGAAATAGACGGGATACTATTCACGATAATTGTTGATGCCAAAAAAGCATCCTACAATATCGATAACGCTATCTTTAACCTGATCAATTTGGCCCAGACCTCCATGCGATCTGAGATAGGTAAGCTCTCCTTGGATAATCTTTTCGAAGAGCGTGACGCCTTGAACAAAAAGATTGTAGCGATTCTGCAGAAAGAAGCATCTGAATGGGGTGTCGAATGCAAGCGCTATGAAATACGAGACATATCTGTTTCAGATATTGTGAGAAAGTCGATGGACTTGCAAGCTGAGGCTGAGCGCCGTAAAAGGAAACTCATTCTGGAGAGTGAGGGAGATCGTGAAGCGTCAATCAACAAAGCCAAGGGTTACAGGATTGCGATGGAGCAAGAAGCCATGGCGAAAAAGTTCATGAAGGAGACAGTGAGCCGTGGAGATCTGACATCAGCCTTGAACAAACTCGAAGGGGTGAAGGCAACGATGCAAGAGGTGCGCAAATTGCTGATCTCTGATAAAAAACCTGAGAGCATGAAGGACATCAGCGAAGCTACAAAAGATGCGATGCAGTTTATGTTAGCATCTGAATATCTGGAGCAGTTTGGTAAAGTTGCAAAGGAGAATAACTCAGTTGTACTCGCAGCCCCTCTATCAGACCCCCAATCGATGATAACACAGGCACTGACACTTACGAAGGGCTTGAAAAGATAGAACTGATCTGAGTGAGCGGACCCGTACCATCCTTATTTTTTATTAAATTTGTGTAATTAACAACCATTCGTCCTTTCATAGATATCTGCCAGGTCTTCTGAAGTTTTTGTTTTCAATGTTACTTTAATAGACAATCACATGGCTCCACAATGACGCAAGCAAAACTATAGGGATCCTTTATCCCACCCTACATATGCGAGCTCATAAATGCTTAGTGTTGAAACGAGTCGAAATCACCCACCCTCTGCACTGGATATCAAACATTTGTATTCCTTTTTATTGCTCATTTGTAGTAGATTGCAATGGTAAGTGAAAACGCACGCGCACTCCGAAACCTGTCCAAGGAGGACCTCATGACCAAATTGGAAGAAATGAAGAAGGAGCTCCTTCAGCTTCGATGTGGGGCGAAGACGTCCGGAACACATGCTAAAGCTTGCAAACAGCGTGTCATTCGAAAGAGCGTTGCCCGACTTCTCACAGTCCTCAACCAGAGAGAAAAGGAAAATCTCAGAAAGTTCTATGCTGAGCCAGCGAACGTGAAGAATACACCAAAGTTCCTCAAGCCGAAGCTCACGAAGGCCTTGAGACAAGCGCTTACGCCAGCCCAAAAAAACGCAAAGAGCATTCGGGCACAAAAACGCGAGCGCGCATTTCCCAAGCTTCAGTATTACTTGAAGGCGTAATCCGATTTATTGAATACATGAACGATACAGAATAAAAACCAGTATCTAAAATTTTCTTTGTGCGCCTTCTTTTAAACGAGCAATCCCATTTTCATATTCTCTTTCTTTCACGATACACAATGCAAAGAGCAGGTGTCACAAACACACTTGAGAGCTGCCGTTTTTGGAACGACTCTTTTTGGAATATTCCTGACTTTTGCATGAGTATTTCGCAGCTTCAAAGTGTGCTGCCTGATCCTTCCTTCCTCAGGAACAGCGTGTAGAGCTCACCGAAGTTATAGCAGTTTCCCTATCCATTCAAATGTTTTCAATCACCGCTCGATATCTCACCAAATCCATTCGTCCGCTTGGCAAGCGCGTCCTCATCCGCCGCACAGAGGCTTTGAAGGAAACCAAGACGGGCATTCTTATTCCCGAGCAGGCACAAGGAAAGCTCAACGAGGGCACAGTCATCGCAGTGGCGGCCGCAACCAGCGATTGGAAGCCGTCAGTAAAGGTTGGAGATACCGTCTTACTCAATGAGTATGGAGGCACAGCTGTGAAAGTCGACGGCGTCGCGATGCAACTCTTCAACGAGGATCAGCTTCTCGGTATAGTCGAAAAGTAAGGCGCAGACAGATACATAGCACGTTTTGTTCGATAACCAAAATTTTGCGTGAATGATATATGGAGACCTGAGTGAAGCAATGTATTTTGTATGAGAGTTGTGGGAGACGTGACTTCACCCATCGCGGCGGATACATTTTGCCCGTTTTATTAGATGTCATCCTACTTATGCGCATGACATGTGGACGACGGACAGCGGATTGCTCCCGATTTACCCAACATACTTTAATGGAAGAAACTACAAATAAGCAAAAAATTCTGGAAATCGACACAGCACAAAAGGCCTTGGACAATGGGAAGGGAGTGTATGTTGATGGCAATGGAGTTTATTCGGCCGACTGGTGAGACCTTTATTATCTTCCAACCTCATCCGACTTCGAACCTGGTTGCCATCATTGGGGATGGAATTCTCTTCCCAGCACGTGTGCTCGGCTGCATCAGCGTATCAACTTGACGAGATTGCCATTGGACAAGCATCACTTGTGGCTCAACGTGAACGGCTCAGTCAAGCTCGGCTAGCCACCAGGAGCTGTAGTCTCCCGCTTCAATGCGCATTTCTCATGTACGCACCTGGAGACGACCAACATGTGGTCCAACTTTGGATGGGTGACTGGGTTGACTATTCCCGCTGTGTGCATTCTAAAATAACACGAATGTTTCTTTTCATCGCAATGGAGTCCGCTGACTCCTCACTTGGCCGACTTGACTACACTTCTCTCTCGCAACAGGCATTGGTGGAAATGCTGATCGACGGAATACGTAGCAAAAAATAGATTGATAGGGAATTTCATGCGCCCCGGGACATTGACGAGTGGGACAGCGTCCGAATCGAGGACTGTGAAGTCGTTGAGGTCGACTGGACATCGCATGGCCTCAAAGGAAAAATCAGCGGCCTGATACTACTGGGACCAGCAGGCGAAGGCTTGCTATCCACTTGGTGTACAGGTAGGCACATCTACCACCACGTGGTGAATATCCTGGTGGATGGTGGCCCGCATGATTTGCATTGTGGTATATGCAGGAATACCACTACGAAAGGGCGAGTACAGAAGGTTCCACATCAGTCGAGTGGGCTGTTGAAGCTTGGAAATCTTCCCAAGTCGAACATCAATGAAACAAATTACTATAGGAAGCGTTGATTTGACTCGATTTACAACCACAATGACTGAACTATACATACAATCAGCTGAGCAGCTGTCGCTGACCTCAGGATGGCCACCATGAGTCGATGGTGGTTGGGTCGGACCTGTACCCAAACACGATTCACCGAAATCACCTGGGGGGGGGGGGGCATGTCACGTGATGCCGGGTAGACAATCACATCTACCACCACGTGATAAATATCCCGGCGTGCATGGTGACCAGCATGATTGTACTGGTACATGCAGCACGAAGCCACGGCCCGCGATGACATTCTCGCGGAAAACTTTCATCAGCTGAGCGGCTCTGTGGACCTGATGAGATTAGCACTCAATATGACCTATTTGTGTGTATTCGCTTTGCTGGTGCAGTTGATCTGAGTCAGTTACCACAAGGACTGGTAGCATTACTTCTCTCGACAAATGAACTTTTGGGTGAGGTTTTCATTTCGGATAAACCCTTCCACAAAGTTCATACTTCAACAACACAAGTGGCGACAGTCAAAAATGTTCTCCCAAGCTCATTCATTTTGGTAGAAGCCGGATAGACAAAATATATTCAATGCTGGTCACATGAACCCGCTTTCATTGACAATATCCCATCCTGTTGATTTCTTCCCCGCTTCATGTACTCATCTTAAGATATTTGTATGATCAAGTTTGACGAGCGATGTGTCGTTCGGACAACCTATGATATTGGTCGCCGTATCAACGTCGCCGAGGAAGCGCGCGGCATGTGGAATGTGTTTTGCACCACAAAGGAGGCACTGCGGAAGGACGTTCTTGTTCTCCGGGACCCACGGCTGCCGGTCGCGATGATTCACCCCAAAGGCTCCATTAGCATCTCAGGCAACCATTCGATTCCATACGCGTGCGAATCTCTCAAGCGCATCGCACGCATGCTGAAAAAGGCGCCCCTCGCAGCGGAGGGACAGCCAGGGCGTGGCTGCGTGTTCGGCGTCAGTTACATAGCGGGAAGGTTCCGCATTGGTCTAGAGACGGAGAACGCCGGGCGTGGTGAAGAGGCACGGGAAGCGCCAGAGGCAAGCTACACAAACATTCAAAAGTGGATGGACGCTGGGAAGACAGCGCCCGATGGCGGATGGAATATCAGCATGATCGACATTCTCCTCTCGAAAAAGTATGAGTGGTGTGTGAAGCACGGCGTCACGCAGGTGTTTAGCACGAAAAAGGCGTCTCGCAAGTATGAACTTGAAATGGAGATGTGCAAAACTTCCCCACCCGGTGCCGCGACTTTCATATTTCGAATGAACGAACATGGGGAGTTTCGCTATACTATTCTCTTGACCGAAGCTGAGTTTGAAGTTTCCAACGCTAATGGGACGATTGGAGGGAGCGAGGCGGACAACGTCGAACGCATTCAAACGGAGATTGACGAAGCTATCAAGCATCTACATGATTTTATTGTTTCCTTCTCGGAGGACATTCTTGTGCACTGTGAAAAGCACAAAGTCTCGTCGATGCGCTCATCGGACCCCTTCGCTTTTTCAGAGTCGTAACGGTTGTTGGAATGACGGGGTGTGGCGCAGCTTTGATATGCGTCCTTTCCAGCACACAAACTACGGCATATTCCCCATTGAACATCGCTTCGCAATTGTGAAGATTTTGCGTTGTTGGAAGCACCTTTGTGGGATTTTCCCACCAGTCAGATAAAACGGACTCTGCATCCGTTCGTATTCCATTAAACTCTAAAATTCTCGTTTTTTAGCTACGATGAAATTCTCACTGCGAATCGCCTCAACGCTCTCGACCAGCTTCGCCCGAAGAACGACTCGTCCACTGATGATACCGTCCGCAGCGCCCCTGCTGTCGTCCGTCTCGAAGCGCTTCGCGTCGGTGCCTGCCGGAGAGACTCTCAACAAGGCGGTTCAGAAAGAACTCGACGACGAGAAGAAGGTGGAGGCGAAACAAGCGCCCGCACTGCCGGAGGGCTGGTCACTCAGCCACTCGCCCAAGAATGGGTACTTCACCATGTCAAAGCCCGAGGCCGGGACGGCGCCGCTCATCGAGCTGTTTTGCGCCCTCCCAAAGACTGCACAGGAGACCCACGATGAGCCCGTCGACCAGTATCCGTTCATCCTGCGACTGTGCCGAAACAACCGGACGGTCGAGTGCTCGATGGTTTCCGTCGACAACGAGCTCGTCGTCGGCAACATCATGATCTACGGCGAAGTCCGCAAGCTCGACGACTTCCTCGACGCGACCCGCTCCCGACTCCTGGAGGGGTGCTACCAAGGGCCGACCCTCGCGCACCTTGACGAGAGCCTCATCGCGGCGCTGCATGAGTACCTCGAGGAGCTGCACATCAATGACAAATTCGCACAGTTCATGAAGGAGCAATGTGAGTTCATCGAGCAGCAAGAGTACGAACGCTGGCTTGTGGAGCTTAAGGCGTTCTCTGCGTAGATATTATAAGTATGACGAAAGCTCTGCCCGAATTGCGTTTTGAAGTTGTTTTTGATATCTACTCTTCGCTCGGAGTGTTTTACTTCATTGAGCCTTCGTCGTACAATCTTTCCTATGTATTTTCATGTCGGTAATAGCTCGCCCAGGGTTGCTGGTTGTACTCACCTTTGAGCATTTCCAGTGCGCAGTCCATTTTTGCTCTATTTCGTCTGCGCAACCATGGGAAAAATCATCGAGTGACTGGCACTCTCAGCTTCGAGGTGGTCCCATTCCATATGAGAGAGATCAACATGTCATCCAATGCCATTAGTGGGATGATTCAGCTTTCCCATCTCTTCAAGAATATGGAAGTCTTACATCTATTCTCGACCTCACGAGCCTCCCTACGGCGATGCAAGCAGCTTGGCTGAACACGAGCAGTATCCCTCGAAAACTTTTTTGTGCGTTTTCTCTTTACACGAACTGGGCGTATATTTGATCGAATATCAAGTAAAGAACACGTTTTGGGTGTTGAGGGCTCCCTCCCTCGTGGCCAATTCAACCGCGACGTAGGTCTTCCAGGAGACCAGTTTATCAGTGTTTCTAGAATTCGAACCGCTCAGACTCCTCCTCACTGAGGAGTGAGCTGCCGTTTTGTTTCTCTGCTCTTTGCATTTCAGTTTCAACAGTATGCTCAGCCGTTTCTTGACTACCGTAACCTGCCGCATGAGCGTGAGCTACCGCAAAAAGTATGAAATTCCCAGTGAAAGGTGGCGAGCAATTCTCGACCACTCCGATGCGTGTTTTCCAGAAGCAAAACTACAAAAAGTCCTGAAAGATCTTGGTAAGAAGTTCAAAGCGCTGCCACCCAACCACAGGCCGCCAAACACATGGCGTTTGCGAAGGCAAATGCCCGTAAGGTTGCCGCCGCCATGCAGTGTTCAAACAAGCGAACATCAACCCGTACGCGCTGTTTGTTAAGCGTTCATTCGCGGAAGAGGCAAAGGGTGTCTCCGGCGAGGGGCTTAAGAAAGGATGCGCTGTCGCAAAATATTTGGGACAGGAATGGAAGGCCATGGGCAAAGCCGGACAAGCCAAGTGCGCAGCCGCTGCCGCGCGAGTCCAGGTCGATCAACATATACGCACTGCCACCCGCTCTCGAGAGCATGGATTTTCGCTAGAACGAGCTTTCTGAAACATTGGGCTTGTCATCGCTGCCGGCCAGTTTGGAGTCCATTTTTTACGCCAAATAAATAAGTTTGTCCCACGGACTCGTTCTCGCACGATCCAAGCCCTCTTGTTCCATCAAGATGTAAACAGAATGTCGATCCGCACTGTTTCTTCCACAGAAAAACCAAGCTATGATCTTTTTCATTGGGCAATGTACAAAACGCTCCGTGGATAGCCCCTACTATATGGACTCATAGAGCATGGAAATCGAAACGCAAAAGTGTTTTTTCAAATTTGCCATCTTCTCCGCTGACCCTGCATAGACCTACCAACTCGATTGAATTTGTTTTCCCACTTTCATACGATGCGTAAAAAGTCATAGACCGCGAAAAATTTCGGATACTGACAGAAGATGTCCCCCACGATGATGCATTTCGAGAGATCACAGACACCCTTTCGTCGTGACTGACAGGGTTTCATTTATTTTGGGCAATGCTCCTATTCACACCATTCGATCACAAGAATTATTGGATAATTTGGCTGCGGAAACAATCGTGCATCTGCTCGATGGGGCGCACATTCTGAGAAACGGAAAATGAATACAGATGAAAGCATCAATTGCAGAGTTTGGGGATACTAGCCAAACAAAACGCATCACCATTGAAAATCACGCAACTATGTATACGAATTCCTTGAACATCTAATCGTGCACAGCAAATATAATTCGAGGGGCCACATATAACCAATGGGCACTACTTCTTGTCTGTCTCGGCTTGGTCGCATACCGCAGCTTCGGTCGTCATCATGAGCGATGCCACACTGGCGGCGTCCACGAGAGCTGATTTCACGACCTTGAGGGGATCAACAATACCCGCCTTCATCATGTCCGTCATCTGGTGCGCGCGGGCGTCATACCCCATGTTCGGCTTCTTCAGCGCCAAGACGCGCTCTGCGATGACGTTGCCCTCGACGCCGGCGTTCGATGCGATCGTCTTGATGGGCAAGCGAATCGCGTTCTTCACTATCGTCACCCCAATCGAGGCCTCCTTTGAAAGGTCGGCGCCCAGTAATTTGTCGAGGAGCGCGCTGGCGTTGAGTAGGGCGACGCCACCACCGGGGACGATGCCCTCTTCGATCGCGGCCCGCGTGGCGCACAGGGCGTCCGTGATGCGGTCTTTCTTCTCCGAGACCTCGACGTCCGACGCTCCGCCGACCTTGATGATACCGACACCCCCGGACAGCTTCGCGACGCGCTCTTGGATCTTCTCCCGTCGGTAGTCGCTGGTTTCGTTGTTCACAAGGTTGGTGAGCAGATCGACCCTTTCCTTCATGGCGTCCTTGTTCGAGTTTCCGTTGAGAATGACGGTGCTGTCTTTCGAGACGGTCACGCGCCCAGCCTTCCCGAGCCACTCCGGCTTGAAGGAGTCGCCGTCGAGCGTCATGCCGAGGTCTTCCGAGACGAGCTCGGCGCCGGTCAGCACGGCGATGTCCTGGAGGTTGTTGACCTTCTCATCGCCAAAGGCCGGTGCCTTGATGGCGCACACGCGGATCTTGCCGATGGACTTGTTGATGACGAGCGTTGTCAATGCCTCTCCGTCGATGTCGTCGGCGATGATAAGCAGCGGCTTCCCTTCGCCCGAGATGTGGTTTAGGACTGGCAGAATAGTGTTGACACTCGAGATCTTCTTCTGGTGCACCAAAACGTAGCAGTTCTCGAGTTCGCACTTTTGGCTTTTGGCGTCCGTAATAAAGTGCGGCGAGATGAAGCCACGATCGATGCTCATTCCCTCCTGCACCTCAACCTCGGTCTTCATCGTACGGCCGTCCTGGGTGGTGATGACCCCTTTGGGGCCGACCTTTTCCATGGCGCTCGCGATAAGCGATCCAATTTCCTTATCCCCGTTGGCGCTGATGGTCGCGACATTCACGATGTCATCGTTCGACGCCACCTTCTTGCTCATCGATGAGAGCGACTTGACGACCTCCTTCACGGCCATGTCGATTCCGCGCTTGATGTCGATCGGGTTGGCACCTGTCGAGGAGCTTCGGTACCCCTCGGTGAAAATCGAGCACGCGAGGAGGGTGGCTGTCGTCGTCCCATCACCCGCGATGTCGTTCGTCGTGCTCGCGACCTGGCGAACGAGCTGGGCGCCGAGGTTTTCGAAGCGGTCGGCAAACTCTACAGACTTTGCCACGGTCACGCCATCCTTGGTGATCTTCGGACTGCCGTAAGACTGCTCAATTAACACATTTCGGCCGCCGGGGCCAAGCGTCACTGCGACGGATTTGGTGAGCTTTTCGACGCCGGTGAGCATGGACTCTCGAGCATCTTGGCCGAACAGAATTTCTTTGCCTTTCGCGGCAAGGGAGCGGGAGCGATGCATTTTTGAGTTAAAATCGAGCGAAGATGAAAGGAAAAGGTCGAAAATAAGACGAATATGGCGACAATCCATACCATCGGGACGCGTCCGTGAATAGTCATGAATATCAGTGATCAGCATTGCTATAGATTTCTGCACCAGGGCAACCGGCGTTCGAGCGAGTGTTCCGAGGTAAAAGCAATTGTGTCGAGTGCACATACGCCCCTCTCGGTGGAGAGTTGCGGCACTAGCTCGTCTCATACACGGAGGTCGTTTTCCATGGCCTTGATCGGACTCGCGACGACGCTGATAGGGTCAAGCGCAGGCGGTCGATATGGATCTGTCCACTGCATTCGCGGTATCTCAGTGGGAATGTGGGGTACTGGGTTGTGGTGGTCTTTTTCGTAGACTGCGATGGCATGTCGTCGGCCCCAGTCGGAGATATTCACCGATGACTTGGCGTATGAAACCTGCAATGCCTTCTCTGGCAGCATGTAGTAGCGGTCGTGGAGCGCCGCGATGGCGCAGTCTGCCTCCTCAACGCTGTTGTATGACACAAAGGCAGCACCTTTACTGAGGCCGTATGGGTTTCGCAGAATAAACACTTCGGTCACATTGCCATATGCACGGAAAAGGTAGAGAAGGTGGTGCTCTTCTGCGTTAAAGGCGATTTGGCCGACAAACAGTCTGGTAGCTTTGAAAGTATTCCCGTAGCCTGTCGGTCGATCATGGTAGGAGTGCATTTGCGGTATCGATAGCAATACGCCAAGAGATGCCAATATGAAACAAGTACAAGAAAGTCTTCACAAGAGTGAAATTTGTGGATACGATAAAAGCAGAGAGATTGTTTACATCGAATCGAACGAATCACCTTGGGAAAAAAGAAATGGCATATGCATTTTCTCATATACAGTCCCACCTTGGAGGAATGCAAAAATCGCCTCCATATTGATTCGCGTTGATTGACTGTCAGCTCAAATCTGACGCGGCTTACCTCGACCAGCGCTACCGGAAAAATCGTCTGTGCTCCATGGGAAACTCTCACATTGATTCCAAAATCTATTCTTATCGTTCATGAGTCCACGCGGACGCTTCTCCGTGGCCGTATGGGAATCGGTGAAAGCTTTTGGTGGCTCGTTGCCCATGATATTGTTCTCCAGCCATGAACTTGCTAATGACTTTTCTTGGGTTATGTTCGTCTCACTCTCTTCAATTTCAAGCTCGGTGGTGTGTAGAAGATCATCCGCCTCCGCAAGTAGCTCCTCGGTCTGATTTTCGTCGTGTTCCAGATTATCGTGACCATGTGTTGGTTCTTCAGGGGCGTAATTTTCATTGGCATTGATGTTAGCATTCTCACTTTCGAACATTACGTTTTCTCGAAATGTTTTCTCTATTTTGAAGTCATTTGGTTCACTGTCCTCCGGCGAATGTACACTCGCATGTGAAATATCACCCTCTGTATTCAGCGATTCTTGCAGAATTGCACCTATTCCGGCATTCTTGGAAGTGCGTTTGGGGGAAGGAATCTGAATATTGATACCATCTGCAATGATGTCGTTTTCCGCAGACGACTTGGGCCGAGGGTCCCATTTTCCAAAGTAGTGATCATCATTGTCACTCATGTAATCAAAGCCTGTTTCATTTTCAGTTTCCTCCAAAAATTTGCCACTTTCGAAGTCCGCAATTTCAAGCTTCGATGAGAGCTCAAAGTAATCACTGTCATTTGAGTCCGATCCACGAATCACACCAGCCTTTGTAAACGTACGGCGGTTTAGTGATCGAAGCTGTCCACCGCAAGCATCACGGAGCTTAGGAAACGCTTGCCCTAGTAGCTGCGTATAATGGCAATAATGGACCAACGGTAATCGATACACCATATATGCCTGTTGCGCTTAGGCAATCAGAAAACCCAGTTTAGAGAATTTTAGGCAAACATGGAAAAAGGTAAAACACACAGAAGAGCGTTTCAGTAGATGTATAACTCTATAATTGGATTGTACACGTACATCCTGTTTCAGAGGAACAAGCGCGCTTCTGACGATCGCAAGGCGGAAAGATTAATTCATACACGTTTACAAAGCGCTTGAGAGAATTTTCAATATTAGTCTCCAGAATGTCATAACAGCAGTACATATAGAAATCACTTCACGCAAAAAGGTCTACATACGCCTCACTAAGTGGCGAACTTGCGTGTCCATTCACGTGCCGTGGCATTAAACTTTTTCCTGTCTTTCGTATACTGATGGGCGATATCAGGAACCAGTGGGTCATCTGGATTCGGATCAGTAAGAAGCGAGCAGATAGAAAGAAGCACCTTACTAATGGTGAGGGCTGGACTCCACTGGTCCTTCAAGATGTCAAGGCATATTCCTCCGCTCGAGTTTATGTTCGGGTGATAGATTTTGGTAGCGAAAACCATCTTAGGGGGCTTAAAGGGGTAGTCTGTAGGAAAGTGAATGTTCAATGAGAAAACTCCGCCATGATAGGGAGAGTCTTCTGGACCTATTATCGTCGCCTTCCAGTTCATCATGTTGGAATCACTTACTGGACCGGCACTCGTATATGCTGGTGGATCTCTTCGGAACTCCGCATATTCTCGCTGTATTCTCTTCAATGCCATTGCGAGCTCGAAATTAAGAAATGAGTATTTAAAGACTTATGAAATTACAAGATGTCGAGACCGAAAAAAGGAGTGCGCAAAATTACCCTGATGAAAGTATCCATTACACTTACTATAACAAGTAGTACGTACAATGCCGAGTACGCGCACCAACTATTTACAAATATTTTCTCTTCTGATGGTAGCAGCAGCCCCTGTCAGGGACATTATCACAGGTATTCACGCCAAGGAAGCCCACTATTCTACCGTCGAATTATTATTTTCCAACAATGACGACTTTCAGGAAGAAAACAACGCAATAAATATGTAAAGTAGAAAATAAGTACGCTCAATCAACCACAGCCGCCACATCGATTTCGTATTAAAGCTCCCACTTGAAATGGTGAGGAGAAGGATTGGACTTTTATGCGAAATGTGGTGATGCGCACACTATCTAGCTACATTTTCGGCACGTGAAGTCTTCACTCATGTAATAAAGACCCCATGGTAATTGCTGCAGTACCATGGAATCCTATGATGATAGGTTAATTTATTGTGGTCGTGTGCTCTGTTCATATCTTGCTACAAAAAATTAATGCTGAATGACATCTAGCAAGATTCTGCGAGAGATCGCCTTTCATGAGTCGATTACGTCAATTAACACAAGGTCTGCAATTCAAGGCTGGAACGAATTCGACAATGATTTTATAGCTGCTACAACAATCGAAGGGAAGTTACATCTCATTGAATGTGAAAATGTGAGGAAGGCCCAAGAGTTATGCCCAAACTTCAGGGTTCGCACATACCCGTTGAATTTTGATATCACCGCGTGTTCGCTTTCGCAAGGCAGCTATTCAACTTTTCTGATTGGAGACTCCATAGGCCGCGTTCATCGATATGACCCTTTAACGGAGTCACGTCCAGAGAGCTTTACTGTTTCTTTTGAAGGCCAGCACATTCAACATATATCTACAACTCTTCGTCGCGGTGAAATAACTAGTGTCATCGATGGTTCTTCCAATCTATACCTGTATGAGTCCAGGGAAATGAAGTATTTGGAAAAGATCCCCGGGAAGTTCGCTGCAGGTGCTGTTGGTTTTGGTGAGAACTGTATCCTGTCAGCCACACATAGTTCGGCGATATATGTGTTTGACATTCGAAGAACAAAGTCTGCATTGTTGAAACTTAATACCGAAGACCTTGTTACATGCATTTCGGAGCCCATAATGAGCCGTGATGGGACCCCACAGAGCCATAGTGTTGCTGTAGGAACTGTTGGTGGACGGTGCTTCAGCTTCCGGTCAGAGAGTACCGTTTCGGGTGCGGCATCACACATTCCAAATAGGTGTTTTGTCCCCTCCATGAGAAGCAATAGAAAGGATATCACTGCAGTGAACATAGTTCCCGACGAGCTCATTACTTGTGGGGACTCTGCGGGATGTTTTAGTGTGATTGACTTGCGTTCGGGTTCCCTCCAGTACTTGAACAGTGAAATACCTAATGCCCTGAAGGATGATGAAACTGTAGAGATAGTGACCCTTGGTGGAGGTAAATTCAACGATACAGCTTTTGTAACGGCACATGTTTCTGAAGGAGGTAAATCAGTTATTCGAATCGCCACGATTTCATGAGCTTTTCATGTTTCCCTCATAGCTCCACCTGTTGTTGTTCCAAGTTCACTTTTAAGTACCTCCCTCGAGTAACTCTGGACATTTTATGTCATACAAAATAGGTCTTTGGCTTTACGGTTTCGTTTGTACTGGTTTTCTTCCATGCGAGAAGATGAAAGCTCGAAATCGGCATGGCGTATTACTCCTTGTTTGAAGGAATACACATGGGGTAAAATCGGAAAATCAAGTGCTCTCCATCAATACGCCCCAGAGAATGCCGATTTCGACTCGAAGCATATGGCAGAACTCTGGGTGGGTACGCATCCTGCAGGACAAGGCACATTACCAAATAGGAATGACTGTACAATCAGCGAGCTACTTCGTCAAGCAGGTGGCATTGGTGAGCTTCCATTTCTCTATAAAGTCCTGTCGATTTCCCGAGCATTGTCTATTCAGGTTCACCCAGACAAAAATCTTGCTGAAATGCTCCATAGGTCAAATCCAGAGCAGTATCCAGATGCTAATGACAAGCCTGAGATGGTTGTCGCATTGAAAGATATGCGCTTACTGCACGGTGTTCGGCCGCTATCCGAGATTTCATATTTTGTAGAACTCTATCCGCAGTTGAACGAACTTTGGAACGCCGGCGAGGAGTCTCCCAATGCCCCGGATTCTGAAACTGACGGAATGCAAAGCATTTGTGCTGGGATTTCCAACTTGATGAGTGTCAGCGAGCCTAAGATCGAAGCACTCACAATTGCCCTTCAACAGTCTCTCCTCAAAAAATGTCAAAGAGGTGAATGTCTCTCAGAGGAAGAAGGCCTTTTCTTCGAGTTAAATGAACAACACTCCCATGATCCCGGTGCGTGGTTTGTATTTATACTCAATATAAAAAAGCTCCGTCCGTTCGAGAGCTTATTGATCTCCCCGAACGAGCCACATTCGTACATATCTGGTGACTGCCTGGAGGCAATGAAGTGCTCGGACAATGTCATTCGGATTGGACTGACAAATAAGTTTCGAGACACGCAGTCGTTTCTGCGCTCGCTTTCACGGCGCCACCAGTGTGATCGCGGCTTTGTGTTTCTGTGTGCAACTCAATCACAGTCGGTGCTCGAGTACATTCCCGCCCCAGTTCAGCTTTTCCCGTACTTTCGTATGCTCGTTGTGCGGCTTCATACAACTGTCGAGGTAAAGCTACGCATGGGTACTTCGCAGCACGTGGGCACCATACAGGGAGTATCGTCCTCTGCACATTTTCAAGTTATCACGATCGTCCATGAGGGCGCAATTGACTTTGTGAGAGACGAGCGTCCACCACTCGAGCTTCCGCGGGGAACAGTATGGATGAGCTGTTGCGAGAACGTGACGAGGCTGCATCTTACTCGCACAGAAGACACCCCTGCCCTCATCGCAATGTGCATCCCAAATACACTTCGGGTTGCATATGAAGATTAGAGAACTACTTTTCTTGATAGATGAAATCGGCGTGTGCGGAGGTTTGACCGCGTTCGAAAGACCAGTTGAACAATAGACGTGATCCAAGGAATAATTCGCTTTTGAGTGTCACAAACCCATTTGTATAATTATGTTTTGTTCACTTTCGCTCTCTCTCTATAAGTGCTGATGCTTTCCAATCGACTGCGAGACCTCTACCTCAGATACGCTAGCAAAGGAGCCGCCGTCGACAACTCGAAAAGGAAAAGCGAGATTCCGGGGTTCCGAGATATCCGCGACGACAAAGCGCTCCTCCAAACGCATGGTGATCTCTTCTCGTCCCTCAAGTTACTCAGGTATGGAAGTGAATATGCGATCGACTACGGGCTGCAGCGCGAACTCGACTACAACCAGATTGACGCCCTGCGGGAGCTCGGTTTGAACGAGGGAAAGCTTCTGGAGGGACCAATGCGACTGCTCAAGTCGGGCATTCCCTTTCCGACAATCTCCGAGCTCCGCACCTTCGCTGACTACCGTGAGGGCTCCAAACGCGCCTTATCGCTCACATACCGCTCGTTTAAAAAGCCGACGCTCGTGCATATTGCCCATGGAATGAGCACGGGTGAGGTGAATGCTTCCCTGTGGAATGAGATAGTGCCGCGAGAGGGGGGTGCCCCAGTCCTGGACATCGTCACCATGCACAACTTTCAAACGGTATCGACGAAGCTGTTTCAGCGAATCGTACTGCTGATGATGAACCAAAAGATAACAGATAGTCCCGGCCAGCACTACTTTGGGCAAAATCTACTCCCGAGGTTCATGCCCACTTTCGACATCCGCAACTTTATTCTGAACTACGTGATGCTTGTCGACCACAAAGGACATGTCCGATGGATGTCGGGCTGGAAGCCGAACGAGGAAGAAAAGCGAAACTTTCCGATGCTTTGTCGCGCACTCGCAGATGTCTATAGCACCCCCTAAGAGGCCTTGTATAAATTGGTTTGTGGCTGGGTTGACTCGCTTCGTTCACTCGTCTCAGAGAACATCTCTGGCCAGTGCTGTCTCCGCCCGCTGAATAATCATCGTTTTCTGTTGGAAAGTGTGCCCCTACTACTCAACTCTCTTTTCGCAGTATTCCTTGTCTTTCTATCCCATGACGAAGCCTTTTCTGGTGGTCCTCGGACTCCGGGGCACTTTGCTCGAGCGACTCAATATTCAAGAGACGACGAGCGCCATACAGCGAAGGCCGAATTTGACATTTGCCAAATATAACGCGTGGTTGCGTCCGGGAATTCTCCACACACTCGAGAAGCTGTCACAGGTGTCGGACCTCGCTATTTGGTCCGCAACGCCTCACCGCAACACAGTTCCCCTCGTCTCGATGGCATTTCCGAATATTGATTTTAAATTCGTCTGGCACAGAGAGCACACCACGACTGACAACATCAAGCGCCTGCTTCCCGCCGATGACACTCGAAACAGGTTTTCGGTGATTAAGGATCTCAATAAAATTTACGAGGAAATGCCTCAGTACTCCCCGGAGCGCACGGTAATGGTTGACGACACAATCTTCAAAACCCGATGCCACAGCGGAAACGTCATTCTCTTGCCAACGTACGATGTGAATTGTGTCGTGAGAGAGCCCGCCGGTGTGGACGAGTCCGCCCTCAACACGCAAGCAGCGGAGGAGTTGTATCGCTTTATCAAGGAAGAGCTCATTCCGGTAAAGGATGTGCGTGATCTGTTACCTAAACGATTGCTTTGAGATAGCTGAACAATGTGTAGTTGGCCCTTTGGGGCACTCGTAACTGGCAGTGAGTAGTGAGTCGATTGGTTTCAAAAAGTGTAAAAAATCATTGTTATTGAAGATTTATCAGTCTATGCTATCGACGATGAAGCAGCTTTCTCCAGCGTTCTCTCGTGGTACTGCTCGAGCACACTGTGGATAGAAGAGCGAAAATCTCGGAGTGTTGCTTGGAAATGCATGCAGGCAACTACCTGCTATTTCCTGGCCGAAAACGTCGACTTGAGTGGCAAAATGGGAAGGATAGTTCGCCTCTCTTTAGACGCAATTTTCAGGTCAACCGATTCCACTTACTTACGACTGGGTGAACTCCTCTAGCGAAAAAAAGACTACAATGATTTTCAGTTGCACGTTCTTTATGTCTCTCTATCACTAGAATGAGAAAGAGAGTTTTTTTGGTGGTTAATGTGGTCATACATGTATAGCAACGCCATGCGCTTTGCACAGCTGTATTTGAGACCCAAACATTCAACTGCGCGGGCTCTGTGAAACAGAATTTCACATCTGGCTATTCCATTTCATGTTCTAAACAAAACGCGACTCTTTTACATCAACCTTGTCAACGATTCCATCGGAAAGGAAAACCTCACCCGAAATTTCATTTTTTTTGTGAGAGCGCATCAGCACGTGCCGCTCAAGTGTCAATCCCTGGCTCTCTTCTCAAGGGACCGGGAGGCGCACCCAATAAGGGTGGCCACTGCGTTCGCCGCAGTTTTTATAAAAGGTTTACAATTGGAAAAGATAAATTTTGCACAAGATAAAACTCGTGCCTCGGCTGAAGACTTCTTCAGGGAGGCGGTCACAGAAGGCAGTTCTCCGGTGCGACAATCTGATGGATCATCAAGGAGTTGTAAGGCGTCGACAAGGAACTCAGGGATTCTGCGCTCAAACCATTGATCGGGGTCTCCTGGTGGCCGGATGGCATGCTTTATCCGCAGGGCGGAGAAACGCGGGCAGTGAAACAGGAGGTGCTCCACAGACTCTTCGCAGTCGTTGGACCGATGACGCTTGGGTAAGCGGCGGTCGAAGTTATGGGTGCGGAGAAGGTGGGAGGTGAGCCCTGCTTTCGTTCGGCTCGTGAAGCTGCACAGATGACACGGTCCGCTTGGGGTAGGTGACGTCGCAGGTTGCGCTGCGGGACGCGCGCGCCTGATCCGGGCTTCATCGCGGTGCTTCTCCACAACATGCCGGTTCACGGTAGGCACAAACCTGAACATCCTCGGGCAGGCGGCGCACTCCGAAGAAGACGAAGCGCTTCCTGGTGGGGATAGCCGTGCGTCGCTCTGAGGTGTCCAACACCAGACGAGCGTGAGGCAAGGACAATGGAGCACTCAGGGCACTCGACTGCGTCGGTGGTTCGACCGCGTTTCCGGGACTGTGCGATGGGTGGGGCGACTGAAGATAATGTTGGTGGGTTCGAACAGAAGCGACACGTCTTTGGAGCCGATGTGTTCATAGTGCGATGTAGGTCACCCCAATACGGCGACCAGTTTGTACGAGCCTGGCTTGCCAGGCAATCGAGGAGACGCACACCAGTAAGGTGTTTGGTCTTGGTTGGTCTGAGCCCAACCACCCGCTGGCGATGCGATTCGCGGGCTTCCAGCTTCTTGGACGCCTCGGTCGCTATTTTGCCTCTGGCGATGCTGAGGGCATCCTTGTGCCAGAGAGGGTAGCGCGTGCTGCACCCGTGCGCTGCATTCGAAGCCACGTCGGCGAGCTCATTGCGTGAGACGCCACAGTGACCGAAAACAAACTGCAGGCAGATCTTGACGCCCCTGTCAGCCAACCCATTCAACATCTCGACGCACTCTGTAAAAGTGGAGTTCGTCGTCCGTGCTGTGTGGCACCGCAGAGCCGTAAGTAATGACTGACTGTCGGAGGCGACCAGGAGACGCTGACCACGGTGGAGGGTTCGGTCTGCGATGACTCGATGGAGGCCGGCATGGAGAGCCAGGCACTCGGAGCGAAGACTAGAGCGTCCCTTACCACAGACGGAAACTGTTGTGTAGCTCTCGATTCCTTTGGCAAAGAGAAGCGCTCTAACCCGACGAAAGGACACCTCTCCGTGGTGGGTTGGACCAGTACCCCAGTTTTGGGGGAAGCCAAGAACCTTTTCAAACCCCTTGTCGTGTTTCTGTCATGGCGTCGACCCTATTGATGGCCATCGCAAGGTGGTGGGTCAGGACCAGTACCCAGCCCTTGGGGAGGTTCGGGAAACCGCCAAATTACTTCCAAGGGGAGAATCTCCTTGGTGGCGAGACGAGGGAAGACATCTACTAATCCTCTGTGCAAAACCAACTTTGAAGGCTCATTGGACTTCACACGACTTGTGTTTTCAATCCGCGGGATGAGATTAGCCCACATGCATAACGCGAAAAGCAGAGAGCATGCGCATACGTGTCGAAGGGCACGTGCAATTTTCAAATTGCGCTATAAAAACAAAAAAAAACAAAAAAAACAAGAGAAGCGCTGCTCCGGCAACCGAGGAAGTTTCGGCAACGTAGGACCCATCGGTCCAAAGTTCATAGTCGGCCGGGTGTCGGTGGGCTATCGTTTCGTCCGAGGCCCTTTTCTTTACGGAATCAGCCATTTCTTTGGTGACTGCCTGAAGGGTCCAGGGGCGGATACGTATCCGAGGGTTCAGTGACGGAGCGTCGGTGAGAGGCTCGACGGGCCCATATGCTTCCGTGATTTCCGTGTGGAGCTTGCCGATCTCGCTCGATGGTGGGAAGCATCGGGTGACATTATCCGCGCGGGATCCACCACGAAGGGTCGACAGCAAGAACGTCTTGTACGTGAGGTACTTCGCCGTTTCGGACACGGAGGCCAGGTTTGCCTCGAGTAGCGAATCGTGCGTATTCGTGGTGGCGGGCAGACCACACGCCAGGCGGGCACCGCGGGCTTGGATGCTATCCAGTGTCGCTAGATCTGTGGCGGACGCGATGCCAAACCACGCTGCACACGCGTATTGCATGTACGAGGTGACCATCGCAAGATGGAAGCACCGTATCGCGTCCCGTGATGCACCAAGGACGGTGTTGCAGATCGCCGAGAGCTGCAGGAGGCTCTTCTGGCACTTGGACTTCATGGTCTGGGTGTGGTGACCGAAGCCTCGATGCTTGTTGAAGGTCACTCCCAGAAGTTTTGGGGCGTCGTCAACCGCAAGCTCTGTACCCCGGTAGCGAACGACCGGGGCATCGCTGCGGCTGCGGAAATTGCACACCTTCGTTTTGCCCACGTTCACGTCCATGAAGTGGGCGCGTGACCAGTGGTCGAGCACGTCGAGAGCCTGGTTGAGCACCAGCTCCCTATCTCTGCCGCGGGCGATGATGGTCAAATCATCAGCATAAAAGTAATGCTGTGCCCCAGAACGATCGAGATCGGCGGAGAGTACGTCCATGAAGACGTTAAAGAGCAGCGGTCCGAGCACCGTCCCTTGGGGGACACCGCACGTAAATGTTTTCACGCGCGAATAGTGTCTGTGCCCCATGCGGGCGCGCACCTGGCGATCACGGAGAAAACTCAGAGTCCAGCGCACCAAGTAAGGGTCCACATCCAGCTGCTGAAGTCGTTTTAACAGCAGATCGTGGTCCACCGAGTCGAATGCTCGGCTGAAGTCCACGAAGACGGCAGACGTGAGCGGGGTTTTGCTGGCGTTTGTGGGTTGCACATGCGCTCGCAGCCACATCAGAGCATCGGTTGAGCTCCGGTCCGCGCGAAAGCCAGCCTGATTGTCGGACTGGACAAGGTGTCGGAGGCGACCATGAAGAATGCGCTCCATAAGCTTGGCGAGGGTGCTTGTCAGCGTCACGGGCCGATAGGAATCCACTCGGCCGGAGGGTTTTCCCGGCTTCAGGATGGGAACGATTGTTCCGCGTTTCCATTCCCGGGGGACAATGCCGCGCGAGAGAGACCGGTTGAAGGTGCGGAGGAGCGCAACCCGGGCGATTTTCGGGAGGTGGGCGAACGCCTCGTTGTAGACGTCGTCCGGCCCACATGCCGTGGCATGGCTCATGCATCCGAAGGCGACATTTAGTTCGTGGCGCGTGAGTGCGCGAAGCAAACCGGTAGGGCGCGGCGGAGTTTGTGGCACCTTGGCCCGCGGGTGTCGAGTGGCCTTCGTCTTGAAGAAGGAAACGAGGCGGTTCGCCGCACTTGTTAAGGGGATCTCACGGCCGCCCTCAACAACGAGGTTCGTTGCCGTCGGGCGTGTGGACATGATGTTGTGCAACATTCGCCACGTTGCCGAGTTCGATGTCTTCATGTCCGCACACGCCTTGCCCCACTCGTTCTTACAGTGCATGTCGAGGATTTTTTTCCTTTCGCGTGTCGAGACGAGAATTGCACGCCGTTGCGCTGGGGTGGTCCCATGAATCGGATTGAGGAGGGCCTCGCACTTGCTCTGGGCATCCTCTAAGTCTGCCGACCAGAAATGTCGGACGCGCACAACTCCTTTTGGGACGGCTTTAGCAGTGGCCTTTGCGATGCTCCGTGAGAGAAACTTCGCTTGCTGGTGGGGGTTTCCTCGCATGGGGAATGTGCGACAGTCCGCCGCAACAAGGCGGCTGAATTCCTGCCAATTGGCCTTGCCCCAAGAGTAGAAGGAGCGCTTTGGGACGTGGTGTGCCAGGGGAACGTCGTCACCGATCACGAAGTTGAACGTGATCAGGAAATGATCGCTGTCAGGGTCGGGTGTGGACTGCCACCTTTGAGTGGTGCAACCCCGAGCAAGAGTGACATCGGGCGCGGAGAGGCGCCCTTTGCGAACGGTTAAGCTGCGGCGGGTCGGGTCACCGGTGTTCAGGATCGCATATCTTTCGTCGATGCAGAAGTCGACAATATGCGATCCACCGGGATTGGCATCAGCGTAGGTGTCCCACCGCCCATGATGGCAGTTGGAATCTAGGCCAATGAGGTGGGTGGTCCAAGCACCTTGTGAAAGGCTATGGACGGTAGCGGAGCCCACTCGGTTCCCGGAAGGGAAGTACGCCGAGGTAAAGTAGCACAGGTGTGCGCCGACTTTTACACATGCGGTGATTTGTTCCACCACGCTGGTGATTGATTGCGAGACCAGAGAGCTTTGGAATACATCTCTGACGAGGACTGCAACTCCTCCGCCTCTCGCATTTCGAGAAACCGCGAAGAACTTATACCCGTCTAATGTGAGTCGGGAGGCTTCGTCTTCTGTGACGTGCAACTCCTGGAGAAGGAGGACGTCGAGGTTGTGAGTAATGGCCTTGTGCAAAAGGCTGAGCCTTCTACCAGGCGTAAAACCTAGTATGTTGAACTGGGCTATGCGTAGGGCCGGCCCCGGATTCGGGTGCACGTCCCCAGCCCGAAGAAGGAGAAGAGAGAGATTGATATCTCTTGCGGCACGCATGCGCGTGCACCATGGTGGTAGGTGCGTCGGGTAAGGTAAATATGATGTGAGAGTATGGCAGAAAGGTATGGGTAAAAGAATGAAGGCCGGAGCAATACTGTGCTGTGATATTTTGTTTCTTAATTTTTTAGTTTCTTGTTTTTTTAGTTTTTTATTTCCCGATCGTTTCGTGTTGGCCACTGACGCCAGAATTCCATGGCAGTGGAGGATGCTTGAAGCTCTTGTTGTCACCCGATGCCTCCAGGGCGGGTCCCCGTAGAATCGGGTGGCTCCTGGCTTCCCCCAAGACGGGGTAGTAGTCCGACCCACCACGGAGAGGTGGCCATCCATCGGGTCGGCCGAAATTTCATTCTTCTTTATGAAAGTGCAATTTGAATCAATTTGCACGTGCCTTTCGACGCGTATACACATGCTCCGTGTCTTTCAGTGCAATTCTTGTGGTCCAACTGTATTCCACGTTTTATCTTCCACAACATTGGTTGACGTTGCTCTCGTCTCGCCACCAGGGGGATCTGATATCCCCCTAGCAATATTCGGCGGTTTCCTGTACCTCCCCACCGTAGGGTACTGGTCCTGGCCCACCATCTTGCAGCGCCCGCCAATAGGGTCAGCGCCAGACCAGAAACACGACGAGAAGTTGAAGGCTCATCGCTTCCCCAAGGATTGAGTACTGGTCTAACCCACCACGCAGAGGTGGCCTTCCATCAGGTCCGCACTGAGAATTCTTCCACTAAGGAAGACAAGCACTCCAAATGGAGTGATCCTCCACATCATCTCCATTTATTCTCAACGAATTCACCCTCGTCGATCATCACTCCTTTCCAGATGTCCATGTGTTTCGGCTCGTTTCGATCTCCACAAATTTTCTCTTTACTGATTATTCCTTCCATTGCCATCTCCATCAATGCCTGTTGTGAGTTAAGTCGGCCAAGCACAGGATCCACAGCGTCGAAAGAAAGCACTGCGACTTTCATTGAGTTTTGGAATTTTACTGCCATAGGAAGTTTTGAAGTTACTGGAAAGTCAATTGACTCCAGTGATAGTTAACTCACAGAAGGCTACAGCTTCTCCAATCGCAAAAGAGCAAGTACTTTACGGGGCAATGTCCAATGCTTTGAAAAAAGTGATAAAATTAAAGCCATAGCTCATGGATACATGTAGAGGCTTCGGAAAACCTTTTCTCGTAGATGGCCAAAGAAAACGATAGTGATACCTGTCCTTGTAAAATTCGAACTGCCATGAAGCAGTGCATGAATATTTGGTGTGCAAGGAGAAGAATATCCCGAGAAAAGCAAATATCAAGCCTTTACACTATTAAGCAAGCAATTCTTTGTTGATGAAATGCCATTCTATTTGATTGTCTGTATGATTGCCGCATGGTACGCCATGCATACAAGAGGACCACTTTCGAGCTCACATTGGGTAATGCACACAATAATATGGCAAGCAGCGCTACGCCGAGCTTTCAGTGCGATTTATCTCATTGCAATGAATAGTCAATCGACCCACTTGAAGAATCGATGCACTGGAGAACCCAATCACATCATAGTCGGATTTAGCTTTGGGATCTGATGTCTTACCATAGTTCTCTGCGTAAACCACAGAATGTATTTAACAAGATCCGTTTTTCTGCACTAACACGAGGATGCGTCCTTTCCTCGAGCGCATAGGTCCAATTCATAATAGCCGTGTATCTAATCCACACACCTACACATCTTACGTCCAATTCAATAAAGAGATTGCAGCACCGATTGTGAAAGTATCTTCTAGCGTCTGCCTTATTTTCAAAACTTACATACCATCAATACAAGCTCCACCATACACGGAACAGTCGACTGCATTTTTAGAGAAACTGAAGGCGAAATGCAAAACCTTCGAGAACTCTTCCTTTTGGAAGGTCGCTGCATGTTTGTCCGCTGTGTTGATCCATTCTCATCGAACATACTTAAGTTCAAGAATATTGAGTAAAATAAGAAGAATATTTGCCTGACAGGCTTCATGACAAAAGCAAACGATACTATGAAGTATTCTCTTTATCCATAAGTGCTTAAAGATCCCGTTTTTCTCTACGCCTGTCCGTATGCGCGTCCACGGCCTCGTCCAGCATCAGCGTGAGAGCGGACTCCCCGCGCTCCTTCCCGGCTGATATCAACGTTCTCTCGCACACCTGCTTTCATAGTGTTTGGCACAATATTTGGCTTAATGTACAGCAGCTTTCGGATGTACTCAATACCAGCCTCAGTCAGAGTCCAGTAAAAGTGGTGCCACACGTAAACTTCATCTACGTACTTTTTCGCCTTGAAAGAGCGCATAAGGTTTATCACCTCCAAGTTGGAAACATTAAGCTTCAAATGTTTGCCGAACTCCTTCTTACAAACCATGACACCGTCTGTAAACAGCTCCATAAGGATTTCGTCACGATTCTTGCGTGGAATGAACATTCTCTTTCGTTAAACTCAATAAAAGTAGATACTACATCACATGTGTACAAGTCGAGCAGGAAGCATTAAGAAAGTCGGCCGGGGTCTGCACTCTGAGTTTTGTCTCTACTGTGACAAAGCAATCGGTTTAAGTTTCTGAGCAAACAGGAGGTATTTATTCACAGAATAAGTTATTAATCTGCTTCGCGTGCTGCGTTCTAAAATACGGCTGTGGGAAAAGACAGGTACAAGGTGGTTTGATTTTTTGTAGCCTTGTCAATAATTGATACTAGATAATAGCAGTGATATTGATTGTTAGTGAAATTACCGGGAATCACTACAGAAATTATATTATAGCCAAACCCATTGCAGTACCTCTTTCGACAAGGCCGACCGTCGGAAATTTTATATTGCTATAATATTCGAAGAAAAGATAGCCATCTGCCTACACAGACGTGCGTATTCACTGTTGTCTGCATTAGTATCGTGTGAAACAAAAGAAGTGCAAACCTTCAAGTAATTGAATATGCAAGTATTTTTCTGCTTAGCTCCATCAGAGTTGAGAATATTGTTCTACCGGTAAGGACTGAATTAGCAATTTTGTCCGCATCTATTAATGGGAACAATGTATTCAGTGCACATTAATTATATCATAGTTACGATTCAGAATTTTTATAAATATTGAATTGCATGCAGTTTCGCAACAGACTTTTAAAGGAAATTAAGGACGCCCAGTCACCACAAGATAGTGACTCCATCGCGTTGCGATGTATTAAAGAAGACATGTTGTGCTGGGAAGCGAATATCAAGGGATCTCCAGATACCCCTTATGATGGAGCATCTTTTCTTGTCAAATTAAATGTCCCTCGAGATTATCCTTTGGCACCCCCTGCTGCAGCGTTCGTCTCAAGAATATTTCATCCAAATGTCCATTTTTCTACTGGGGAAATCTGTTTAGATATATTAAAGACTGAATGGACTCCGGCTTGGACACTAATGAGTGTATGTCGTGCCATTCACTCACTCCTTGTACACCCTGAAGCATCTTCACCATTGAACTGTGATGCAGGAAATCTTTTACGCAGTGGAGACACCATAGCGTTTGATTCAGTAGCACGGTATTACGCCGTGGAACTTGCTGGTGCATCTATTGAAGATTAATTTTTGTTGATCTTCGGCTGAACACTCCGTCGTTTAGCAACGTTTACCTTATTGTCATAGGTATCAACTCATTTTATGTCTTTGTCTATGATTGCCTGGATGGCCGCTCGTGCAGCTTGTTCAACAGTGGGGCTATTGTACTGTAGCGAAGGGAGTTGACTAATGTTTCTTTGATATATGTTTTCTATATGCAACGCTGGAATCCGTCACAATTTGACCAGCTAATGCAGCACCACTGTGTGTATAAATATATAGATACTATCTTCGTCAGGATCGTTCTACTATCCCGTTCTGCAACAATCATAATATACCAGAAACCAAACGAGTGAGAACAGATTAAAGCATTTCAGAAAGTACAGGGAGGGCTATACAAAACATCTCTACCTTCAAAGCTACTCTTCATACTGTTTTGCCTCATCATGTATCTTTATATACTATCCGAATATTTAGCCGTGTAATGTTCTCTTCTACGTAATACCTGCTTGTTGAGCCGTCAGATTGGGTCTTTCTAATTGAGATAGCCATTCGCAGCAACCACCCGTTTGAAAACACCAAGCAGTGTTACAAAGCTGTGGCTTTGAACGATGCCTTTTGCTTCATCAATGGCAGTCTTAATGATTTCAAGGAGGGACCGAATATGCCCGTCAAGTGTATCCCCATCTGCGAATCGACCATTGGAATATGGCACATGCGGTTTGCTTTTGAACGTAGTGTACGGTTGTAATACTCGCATATGTTCAACTGTGGCGAGTTCGGAGTCGCTTTCATGATGCGAATAGCACCACCAATGCTGCTCAAGTAGCGCCATAAGTCCTGCATATTCCTCTGTGGGACCGAGCGCCGTCAAGCACAACAATCAGTTGCTCGCGTGTCACGCGCTCTTTTCGGGGGAAGACCTCAAAGTCGTCTTTCGCCCGGCTTGTCTGCAAGATCGATCGCATTCTCCCAGCGTGCTCACGTTTTGGTGGGTATATGCTGGATGATGCCTCGCGAAAAGTTAGCTGCCAGTGCCAACTGATTTCGAGGCACCAAAAGGCCAGACGAGGGGATTTTAACAACAACGCATCTGTTTCTCTTTGCACGCCCATAATTGCGCCGAATGCTCAGGTAAATGGGCATCGTATCGAAACAATATCTGTCGTCTGCAAGTAAGGCTTTGAACACAAAGCAGTCGCTTCGCCATTGTCGGTTTGTCATCGAATGAGAGCTTCTCCGGGACCACCCTTTTGTACGAATATATCGTTCTCCGAAGGTAGGAATGAATCGTGCTGTCGCTATTGATAGCGAAGCGTTGATATTTTATCATATCGTTCTCGGTGAGATCGGACAAGTAGTGGTCGCTTTCAAGTGGACTAAAAAGCGTTTGCTCTTCCGTGGGAATATCATAGTCTCCGTCGATGAGTATCCATCGGAGAGTCTCGTCGTTCACCAGAGTCCTGATCTGCGAAAGAGACAAACAGGGGGAAATTTCCAGAATATCGTCGACTGACTTTGTCACCAGCTCGGTCTTTTTGGACGAACGGCCTTTCTTGCTTACGGCATCAGAACGTCGGTCACGTGCTACATCTTGATATTTCGTGTATCTAGCTATGAGGTTCGTTGTAGTTTTCGGTGTTATTCCGGCTGCTTTGATGACAGCTGAATAGATGGCTCTAACTTCGTGAGAGTACGCGTGAATCACCTTTTGTTCGGCAAAGTACGATTTTCTGGTTTTTCCGAACTTTGACTTTTTCGTCGGGAAGGGTTTTGCTGGGGGTTATGTCCATAGTCCCGACCATCTCCAACAACTCCTCATTGGTGGCGTCTGCATTGCCTGTGGCTGGTGCTGATTGCTGTGGAAGAGGTTCTATAAGCAGCTTCGGCATTTTTGCAGCTCCATCCATCTCACTAGATATATATATAAAAGTGCAATTTGATTGAACAACATTTGATTGATAGTTCAACTAGCACGTGCCTTTCGACGCGTATGCGCTCTGTTTCTATGTCGATTCATGTGGGCTAATTTCATCCCGCGTATTATAACAGATAGTGAATTAGTGGACGTTCTCTCTTCTCGCCACTAGGGGGATCCCGGATCCCCTTTGGCAACAATCAGCGGTCTCCTGAACCTCCCCACACTAAGGTACTGGTCCTGACCCACCACCTTGCGGCGGCCGTCGATAGGGTCGGCGCCAAAACAGAAACACGACGAGAGAGTGAAAGTCTCCTGGCTTCCCCCACGACGGGGTACTGGTCCAACCCACAACGAAGAGGTGGTCTTCCATCGGGTCAATCTCACTAGATTGTGAAGAAACTGTGGTTCCGTCTTGTGGTGATGCTTCAGAAGTTTGAAGGAGTGCTTACAGACACCTGATCTGTTCAGGCAAAGGTTGAGAACTTCGGGTTGCATTGTGTAGCGAGGTAAATATATATTATTTGAAAATAGCGCGAAAATACGTAGAATACCATGAATCTGACCACAGTGCTATTCGTGCAACAAGAAATGTCTTTCTATGAGCTCCCACATACTTTGAGGAAATGCGTATGCCAACGATCTGCAAAGTCTCCCTCCGATATTCGGAATCCTTGTTGATGCTGCCCAGTGATATTCGGCATGTTCTAATAAAAAATCCACTCTACACGCGTGCGAGGGTGATCTAGTGGTTATGATGTCTGCTTTACACGCAGGAAGTCGCGGGTTCGATCCCCGCTCCTCGTATTGTTATCCTTCACATCTGCAGACATGTCCTTATGGCCATTTCACTGCCCTGTGTACCGGCCATAGCTCAATTGGTAGAGCATGTGACTGTAGAAATTGTAGTTATCACAGGGTCGCTGGTTCGATTCCGGCTGGCCGGAATTTTTACTCGTGTAATCAGAAACCCACTTCATAAGATATATGATTGTTCCGCAAGCGCCTGTGGTCTAGTTGGTTATGACGCCGCCTTAACACGGCGTAGGTCCTGGGTTCGATTCCCGGCGGGCGTATTTCTGTACAGGCTTCCAATATCTGAAATTTCAGGGCTCGTGCAACAATGTAGACGGCACGTGGGAAAGACTTCATGCATCTTGGTCCATCATTTGTATTGCATTCACCACGTCCATTTTTAGTCATTGACGGCTCGGAAAATTCTGCTACAGTGAAGCAGTTACCTCTACTTGTTGATGGCCATTTCTATCTTGAATTGGTAGCAGAGTCGTAAAACCCTTATACAAGTGGGCAGGCTTTCGAGCAAAAATCCCTAAAAAAGCATATCTTTGCATCGAAGCGTTCTAATTTCGTGCTTCCAAAGAATGTCGGAAAAGTTTGAAAAAGAGTATGGAGACGAATACCGACTGTCACAATAGGAAGAACACAATGTGGGCGCCCTCTACGACGAGGTTTGTCGGTGTCGGTCTTGCCGACACGATATTCTGAAGCGTTCTCCACGTGGTGGAGTTTGCTGGCTTCATGTCCGCACACATCTTTCCCCACTCCTTCTTACAGTGTAAGTCTAGGAGGTTCTTCCTCTCTTGCGTTGCAGCAAGAAGCTGCCGTCGCTGGGTGGGGGTTGCGCCCTCTAACGGGCTCAAAAGTCTTTCGCATTTGCGGGTTGCATCCTCTAAGGATGCAGACCAGCTGATGGGGATGTGTGAAGCCCCCTTGGGGACTACTTCCGCTGTCGCCTTTGCGATGCTCCGTGAAAGGAACTTCGCTTGTTGGTCAGGGGTGCCTTTCTTTGGGAACTCTTTACAGTCCTCTGTCACGCTATGTCCCACGAGTAATAGGACCGTTTAGGCACTTGACTCCCCAATGGCTCGGCGTCTCCGATCACGATATCGAAAGTGATAAAGAAGTGATCGCTGTCAGGGTCACGCTTGGCCTGCCATCTTCGGCCTATACAGCCGCGAGCGAGAGTGACGTCGGGCGCTGAGAGCTGCCCTCTTTGTATGGTTAAGCTCCGACGTGTCGGTTCACCGGTGTTCAGGATCGTATACGCCTGGTCGATGCAGAAGCATATGTCCAGCCGGGATTCGGAGCCACGTATCTGTCCCAATCTTCGTGATGACAGTTAGTGTCAGCCCCAATTATATTGGTTCTCCTGTCATCCTGTGACAGTCTGCTGAGTGCCGCTGCACTAACTTTGTGTCCACAAGGGAAGTACGCCGAGGTGAAGTAGAGCTCACCTCCCACTTTGACACAGACGGTGGTGTGTTCTACCACTTCGGAGTCCGACCGGGAGGTCAGAGAGCATTGTAGGGCATCTCTGACGAAGACGGCTACGCAATTGATTTTCTGAAAAACAGAGATCTACCAAGGCCGCCGGTAATCGGGTCAAATCAACGCCTCCGGAAAATTGGTTCCTGAAGGCGAGGAAATCTGTCAGCATATCTGGAAGACTCGTTAGATTTAAAGACCCACTGAACTAGTGGAAGAGTTGCTAACCAAGGCTTCAAAAAAGCCTTCGCGCGTTCGTGAGCTACTTTGCATATCCCACAATGCGAATCATGCTGGCCACTAACGCCAGTGTGTTACGCCACGATAGTGGTAGATGTGTCTCCTGGATACCAGGGGCAAGGAGTAGCAATTCATTGCTGATCCCAGTAATATCAGGCCGCCCAGGTCCCTCCCCAAAGCAGCGGGTAGCTGATATAGATTATTTCACTGAACTCGTTTTCGGAAACATTTAGATACTCCACCCTCTCTGGCAATCTTTCGATGCCGATCGATCCAGCGAACGAATTGTTTTTAGAGCACATTTGCACATGCCGTATGAGCATCAGAGCTCTTTCTCTTCTTGAGAGGCTTGGGGGGGGGGGGGGGGGNTGATGACAGTTAGTGTCAGCCCCAATTATATGGGTTCTCCTGTCATCCTGTGACAGTCTGCTGAGTGCCGCTGCACTAACTTTGTGTCCACAAGGGAAGTACGCCGAGGTGAAGTAGAGCGCACCTCCCACTTTGACACAGACGGTGGTGTGTTCTACCACTTCGGAGTCCGACCGGGAGGTCAGAGAGCATTGTAGGGCATCTCTGACGAAGACGGCTACGCAATTGATTTTCTGAAAAACAGAGATCTACCAAGGCCGCCGGTAATCGGGTCAAATCAACGCCTCCGGAAAATTGGTTCCTGAAGGCGAGGAAATCTGTCAGCATATCTGGAAGACTCGTTAGATTTAAAGACCCACTGAACTAGTGGAAGAGTTGCTAACCAAGGCTTCAAAAAAGCCTTCGCGCATTCGTGAGCTACTTTTGCATATCCCACAATGCGAATCATGCTGGCCACTAACGCCAGTGTGTTACGCCACGATAGTGGTAGATGTGTCTGCTGGATACCAGGGGCAAGGAGTAGCAATTCATTGCTGATCCCAGTAATATCAGGCCGCCCAGGTCCCTCCCCAAAGCAGCGGGTAGCTGATATAGATTATTTCACTGAACTCGTTTTCGGAAACATTTAGAAACTCCACCCTCTCTGGCAATCTTTCGATGCCGATCGATCCAGCGAACGAATTGTTTTTAGAGCACATTTGCACATGCCGTATGAGCATCAGAGCTCTTTCTCTTCTTGAGAGGCTTGGGGGGGGGGGGGGG